>OZ005743.1:34264062-34534062 GCA_963930735.1 Dioctria linearis | reverse complement strand
GGGCTGATGACATCGAATGTAGCTGCCTACAGATTCGGGCTCCGGCTGCAAATAGACACACGATCAGCTGGGAGTTAGTGGGCGTAATATGGTAAGGTTACATTTTAATCAAAACTATTTTATTATTTTGTTAAGTAAGGTATAGTGTAGCCTTTGGGGAGGTAAGGAACTAAGCTGTAAGTTAGGCTCTATACCATATATAAATTCAATGTTTGGCAGTTTTCTATAAGTATCAATATAGAATATTTTAGAAAGCGGACTCTCAATGCACACAAACAGATTTCTGTTTCATGGCTTGGGACGTATGTTCGGGGTTTTGATATGAGGGATTGAATCGATGTATGTTGTACAATGGATTGAAGGTATATGTTTATATTTGATTGGAGCAAAGTATTCTCACGCCTTCATGATCCAAAGCTTAAATATAACTGAAATTCTTAAAAAATGTTGAATCGATGACTAATGCTGCCGTAATATTGAGAAGGATTTAAGGGTTTAAGAAAAGAAGGTGGTAGTATGATATGTTGATTTGAGGAATATCTTAGATGAGTAGTGGTAGTTGTATGGGTGCAGTAAAAGCTTTAATAACAATTTTTTTATGATCAGGTGTAATGGCATGGTCACTGTTGCCACTTGAAATCTTTCTAGAGTAGCTTTTTAGCGTTGTCCGAAAGTGGTATGCGTAGCCACACCTTATAGAAAATTTAAAATCATACCAATTTAAAGCTTTGCAGGAAGTTATTGCTATGATATTAACATAGTATGATATATGGAAGTCGTATGGGGGAAGTAAAAACCTAATTGTTGGTGATCTAGTATAATGGAATGACCATAGTTGCAATATGAAATCTTTCTAGAGTAACTTTTTCGCAAAGTGATCCTTTTCTGGTTAGGCGATGAGAGTTCGACATCAAAAATCTCATGTTATTTCTTATGGAAGTCAAAATTTACTTTTGCAATTATCTCGCTTTAACTCATCATCTCTATCTATCTAATACATATGCTTGAGGTGGATTTGGTCATATACTTGCTTGCTTGGTATTATCAGTTGTTTGTTTTATATGCTATGAGTATATATATATATATATACTAATATAGTATGATATGTTTGCTTAGATGAGTAGTGAAAGTTGTATGGGTACAGTAAAAGACTTCTCATCAAATTTTTGGTGATAAGGTGTAATGGCATGACCAGTGTTGCCACACGAAATCTTTCTAGAGTACCTTGTTAGCCTAGCCTGAAAGTGTCCATAGTGAAGATCGTAGTAGGGGGTTTAGAGTAGGTACTGTAAGTTATGTATTAAGTTAAAAGTTTTGATGTATGGTATTTGGTATTTATCTCCTCGAAATGGTGTTGTACGAGTATCAGGAAAGTCGGAAAAAAGTTGATAATGCTTCAAGTTCAATAGTGAAGACCTCGATGTTGAGAGTGGGTATTTGGAATGATATAATTCTAGTAGGATATGGAAGTATTATTTATTCATCTTTAAATCTTACCATGAAAGTAGGTTGGGAGTTGATTAAATTAAAAGTTTTAATGAAAGAAGGTTGAGTTATTATATTAATATAGTATAATATGTTGCCTTAGATGAGTACTTGAGAGCTGTGAGTAGGATATGGAAGTATTATTTATTCATCTTTAAATCTTACCGTGAAAGTAGGTTGGGAGTTGATTAAATTAAAAGTTTTAATGAAAGAAGGTTGAGTTATTATATTAATATAGTATAATATGTTGCCTTAGATGAGTACTTGAGAGCTGTGAGTAATATGTGGAATATGTAGATGAGTAGTGAAAGTTGAAAATATAAGATTTCCAATTTCTCTACTGAAAAACAACAACAACTGTAAATAACATATACCAAATCAATTTTTCACACAATATTTATCTACATCAAATTCATTATCTATTTTTATACCTTAAGCTATAAACTTTTTTCTCTATATTTATTAAGTCTAGTCAAAATAAGTGGTTTGAGCAGCCACATCTGAAAAAATCACATATTATGATTAAGAAAGCTTCATGATATATACCAAAAGGATACCAATGGATTACATGAGGAAAGTAGGCTCACTTAATCTGCAAACAACAAATTTGATTGAAAGTGACACCCGATGTCAGTAATAATCATTTTTGCTTCAATTATCACTCTTAAGCGACGTGTGCCACAGAAAATATATTAAGAATAGTCTAAAATATGCATTGTAAATAAAAATTGTATTATGTTTATAATGCCATTTATTGAAATAATTTGTTTTAATTACATTATAGCTTAAGTCTAAAGTCTTTTTTCTTTAGTTCAGGAAAGCCAAGATTTCAAAGATATAGACTGATCCTTATAATGAATATTCCTTATGCCTTTAGACCAAGATGGCTTTAGAAGGTTCCTTGTGCACCATTTTCACAAATAACATCTCTCCGTCTTTACTTTTTGCGATCTTTGTTGGAATATCCTGATTTTTCGAGCTGTTGGTAGGGGACAGTCGACTCGTTTTTGGATGAAAAGCTTTCTTCCTTATTTTTAGAGAGCATCGATTTCATAGATGTAGACTGAGCCTTATATGAATATTCTTTACGACTTTCATCCGTAGGCTTTAGAAGGTTTGTAGTATCCTTAGAACTCATGTTGAAATTATTACGTAATTAGCTTGCCAACAGCGGTCTGTTTAGGTAAAGAGCAAAACATCAACTGAAAAACAAAAACAAGTTATGAAACTATTATTTATATGTATTTGACACGTGGTCTTGGAGGCAGCAATTTGTCCATGATCTCTGACGTCACCTTTACCTTTGAAACCAGCAGTGTCGAGACTTAGAGGCTACAATTTGACCATGATTCAGCTTCGATAAGAATATGGTAATTTTATCTTCGGAATATTGGTGTGGTGGGCCTAATTTTTCTTACTATTAATGAAAGTGAATAAACAAGACTTGTCAATAAATCACTTGGCTGATGAGTATTGCAAGTTGTATGGAAGATTATAATTAACTGTGAGTAAACAGTAAAGAAGAAGATTTCTGGTAACTGTATGTTCCATACATAATCTTACAGGCGGAAGAAAATTTTACAAGAATCTGGTAACTGCATTTCCTTATAAACCTTATATAAACCGTATATAAACCTTATATAAATTCATATGTTCTAGATGAAATCACATTCTATAATATCTGAAAATAGAGAGCAGCAAAATGAAAGGCTATACAAATTTGGTGGCAGTTAGTTCTATACAAAATCAAATAAATTAAAGTTATATATGCGTTATTATAACATAACCCAAATTAAATTTTAACTAAATTTCATTTAAATGGCTTGGTGAATATGGACCTTAAAATGAAATCAAAATTTAATTTGGGTTATTTTATTTTATAATTACGCATATATAACTTTAATTTTAATTTAAGTGGGCCCCGACCCTCTCTAACGGGAGTACTAAAACACGAATTAAATTAAATTTCAATTAAATGGTTGGGTGAATACGGCCCATCTGTATGGATATAGGCTATAGCTTTACCCAAAACGAATTGCATGAGAATTTGGTTAGTGATTAGTGTCTTCTTAAATGTGAGACTATTGAGATGAATATTGAGGAGCTTATAAGAGAATATAATAACATTTTTCTCAATGAGCATAAGAAACAAATTCAAGAATGCTATAACTTTTTAATATTATATAAAAATATTAAGAAAGTTGAGTCAAAATGTTATGAGCACCTTGTAAGCTGGGCTTGGGCAAGAGATGATGCAACGGATGGATCAGTATGAGTTTGTGACCGAAAATATAAACAAATTTGATACAAGTGATTACCCAGAAGATAATCAATTCAATTTACCGCTCATCAATAAAAACATTCCTGGTCTAATGAAGGATGAGCTGAATGGGAAAATCATGAGCGAATTTCTTGCATTGCGCTCGAAAATGTACAGTCTGCATATAAACGATGGTAAAACTGTAAAGAAAGCAAAAGGAGTAAAGGCTAATGTAGTCCAGAGGCATATCAATTTCGGAGACTATGTCGAATGTTTGAATAACAAGCAAGTATTAACTGCTAATCAGAGCTCCATACGATCGCATAACCATAATGTCTACACGATCAACCAAAAGAAGATTGCATTGAGTCCATATAATAACAAGCGGTATATTATGATTGGGACAACGGATACTCTAGCATGGGGACATTACTCTATTCTATTGTACGCTTTTTATTCAATTTCCCTACTAAGTCCAGAGCTCTCGAATAATATTTGCCCACTAAAGCGAGCTCGCAATCGGGAGGTTGAGCGTTTTACCCATAATGCTAAGGCGGCTTGAGAAAAAACATTTACACGTGGGCTCGACCTTGACCCTGATATCACCTTTGAAACCGGAAGGGCGTCAGGTCTTTGGCCGTCATCCGGAAGTGTGTCTTGGAGGCTACAACCTTGATTCCCTATAATCAAGCACGTCACAAAATTACCGCTTGCATACAAATTGGCGACGGAGACGTGTTGGGATCAAGTAAAATATACGAAGCTGCTACCTTAAAGGAATAATTACTTATGATAGAATAGGAGGCAAAAGAACGTGTGACCTTATACTGTACCGGCACATGTTATGTAGATTCATTATGTACCTAACTCCCAAATCTAGTTAAGGAGACAAATCAGTTACCAACTATTCATGAAGGACTTATTTTTTAGCAAATTGACTTACTAATGATGGAAAGGGTTTATGCGGAATAATATTAAAGTTACACGATTACTATGCTCATTATGTTTGTAAAAATTCTAAAAAAAAAAAGAAAATTAATTACTAGCAGGAATTATTGAATTAAAACTGACATACCGCAGCAATAATTATTTTTTAATATCATTTCTTATTTCTGGTACCAAAAATCGTATAAGTTAGTTTAGCTTTAGTTTAATATATACGTTTTTTTGGTAGTTTTGTTATCTCCTTCTCCCTTCTCTCTCTCTCCCACTGTTTTTTTCTGTCCTTCTCTCTCTCTCTCACCCCCTATCAAGGTAGAGTTGACAATTATTACTGATATTATTATTTTGGGTACTTATAGCAAATATAAATAACCACCATACCTTTTCATAACCAAGATGATGAAATTTAATTGAATTGAATTCAATTCAATTTTATTTAAACAATTGCACAAAAGAATCGATACAAATTATTTTATAGTACTTAAACTAGTGATTAATTTTTAAATTACGCAAATTACACATTAATAATGGTAAGAAAAAAGATAATTTCAGAAGAATATAAATATAAAAATTACACATAAAATTCACAAATTTAAATTATAACTTTTTTCTCTACCAGGAAATACGATCAAATTGTCTAAGTCCATAAACAAATCTACCACCGCCACAGTTAGTCTCTCTGAACAAACAGTCTAAGTGAGAAAACAAGAATCTACCATTAATGAAATGAGGAAGAAGAAGTGATCTAACCAAAGAATTCGGATGATTGTAGACATAAGATTAACAGAAATCCAAAGGCTATGCGTAATCCACCATATATTTTATCAAAAATATATCCTATATGATCACAGGATTTAATTTTAGTATTCATTTACACAACCTAGTTTTTTACACACTCACAAGAAGGATTCTGGACATAAAGAAATGTAATGGCAGTGAGATCCAGGTCAATAAGATCATTTCAATAAAAACGACAGCACTGAGACTAGTGAGTATTCAAACTTAAACAGTTTCAATTCTCCATATTGAAACCTTTCTGTAAGTATGAATTCATATGATCAAGCGATCGACTCCCAAGTAACAATTTTTAGTGCTTGTAGGTATTATAATTGAAAAAGTACCTTTATAAAGACTTTATTAAAGGAAATTCTGCATTATAAGCTACAAAGTTCAACGCTTTATAAAAATAGCACTTAGAGCGCTTAAAATGCTGCTTTTATAAAGGCATAAGCTCTATAATTTTATAAAGCTGAAGGCTGTATAAGAATAGCACTGTAAGCTTTTATAATGCTTCTGTTTTAAAGCGTTAAGCTTTTTGAAATTATAAAGCGTTGCCCTTTTTAAGCATAGCACTATAAGCGTTTATAGTGTTGTGCTTATAAAGCCCTAAGCTTTATAATTTTATAAAGCTTCTTTATAAATAGCACTATAAGAGTTTACCGTGCTATTCTTATAAAACTATAACCTATGTCAATTTATAATGCTTAGTTCGTTGTTTTATAAAGCCCTAAGCTCAAAATACGTAAAAAGACGTAGTGTTTAGCTTAGTTCAACCAAACTACTCTTTCAAATATGGATATTGAAAAGTAGAAGAAATTTAAACGCAGTGGAACATATGTTAGATGTTTGCGGAAACATTGTTCAGGACTTGGTGGAATATCAAAAGCTGCTCAAAACTGTAGAAACTTTGCAAATAGTTCGGGTAGCTCTGTGCAGCTTAGTGATGTCCGAAAGTCAATAAAAGCAAATTGTTTACTTGATCTTAGTTATATTCAGTTATCACAAGAATTAACGGAAAATAGCCGCTCAAATATAGAAGGAAATAGTAAAGTGCACGCGGTGAAATATAAATGGTTTAATGAAGAAAAAGAGGATAATTGTAAACATAAATTGAATCATATTTTCCGTAATGGCAGCTCTTCTTGTCATATTACGCAATTGTATTTGCAGGAACTTATTTAAAGTGTCATAAGTAAAATTCCGGTCAGCCTTGTAGACGACAGAATACATCAAATCGATTATGTTACGGTATGATATCATTGCACCTTTTCTGTCGTTTCCTCTAGACGCTCCTGACCATGAGAGTTTTGTTAAAAATGCTCCTGCAAACAGTTTGTCCAATATGGAGAAACAGCAATCATATGCTTTGTTTATGCACGCTCCATCGGTACCATACATTGAACATAGATGATTTATCTACAACAACAAAATATTAAAAACTAGAAAAATAAGACAATTTTTATATGAAATATTATAAATACAGAATAAAAAAAACCACATACACATGTCTTTTTAAATTCGTCGTTTTCTAATTTGGCATTTACTTCAATGCATTCTTCTTCATTCGTTATTTGTTGAAATGTAATATTATTCAATGCAAATTTTGAGCTTGAAGGTTCCGAAGTTAGTTTTTTAAACGCAGTTGAGTAGTTACTTTGAATTAATTGTTCAAATTGAGCGTTCAATCCTGATATTCCATTTAAAATTTTTTCTTAACATTCCGTGCATAACTTTTTGATTTGTTACTAACAGTTGAAAATTTTCATCTGACATTTTTGGATATTCAGGAATATAAATTATAAGCACTATAGTGCTTGTTATAGATTACTGTTACAGTTCTATGAAATTATTACACTGCTTCTATAGAATTATAATAACGCTTAAATGAAATAGTTTATATTGGAATTTTCATCAAGTAGTGTTTAGGATCTGATAGCTGAATGTTCAACGTCGTTGTCTATGGAATTGCAGGCCCAGGTTCGAGTGAGACCGAGATAAGAATTATTATGTTTGAAATAAAAAAAAATTTAATTTAATAAATATTACCAAATGTATATATAAATGAATTATACGAGCACGGGCGAAAACACTAATAGAAGGCGAGAAAGAAGTGAAAAAGTATTTTATTTTTTTAAGAAAAATTGCTAAACTTTATAACAGCACTATAATATTCTTATTAAAGCTTTATAGAATAATTATACAAATCCTATTGCAGTTTTATATGAAACTTTATTATGGCATCCCGAATGACTCTACACAGCGCTTATAAAACTAAAAAAAGGTTTTATAATGATGCACCGAAGGCGCTTTTACAGCAAAAATACAAACCTTTTAAAGCTAAATGGGGCATCTACAGTGCTTAAAATTACGCATTATGAGCAACTTTAAAGGCATTCTCTCAGCCTTTATAAAGCACAAATTGTTAGTTGGGCTAAGATAGAGCTTTACATCATCGGCACATATGTAGGTGCCCGTTACAATTCTGAACAACATCGGGCAAGTCATAGATGTACAAACTGAATAGCAGTTCACCAAGGATTAATGCCTGGGGCACATCACAGTCAAGTTGCAAAAAATCCAGATTTAGTATTATATATTTTGTCGTATTGATGTCGGCCTGATAAGAAGGTATCCATCAATGCAATAGCAGAAGATGAGAAGTTAAATTATGATCCCAGCTTCGAGAATAAATTAAAATGATTAACTGAGTCGAACGTTTTGAAAAGTTAAATAGAGTTAGAATACATACGTGGCTCATATCAAGAGTTTTCCGAAAATGTGATGTAACACCAATAACAGCAGTCTCATAACTATGAAAGCCATACTAGGAAGCCATACTAGGAGAGACTCAATACACTATGTTCGGCCAAGCAATGTGTTATTTGTCATGAGTAACACAACAAACTAATTGTCCAATAGTCGCCAGGATCTTTCGCGTTATTCACTTTCGGCACTGGCAAAACCACTGCCACCTTCCACTGTGACGAAAATTCTGAAAACGTTAGACAACTATTACAAATATGTAACAATGGCTTAGTTATCCAGGGTTGCAAAATCTTAATAAACTGTGGGGAAATCTCATCGGTTCCATTACCCCCGATTTGATAGAGTCTATGACATATTACAGTATACTGAACTTGTCGTTCCAGCTGCAACGCATAAAAATAATAAAAAATCGGGTAACTCCTTCGTGGGGTTGCCGTACAAAAATTTAGTTTTTTACAATATATTGTTAAGATAGAGATTACTCTATAGGATTTTTTACCGGATTAAACTTATATTTGCTGAAGAAGGAACTTTTTTTGGATTCTTCGGTATATAGCAAAAGCTAAAAAATGTTTTTAATTTGTTATTTCATTACACAACTCGCTATACTTTGGATGACATGTTTCAAGTCTTGGTTTGACTCATCAACAGGTCCCAAATAGTGAAATTGAGTGACTTGAAAAACAAATGAAAAATTAGAGCAAAGAAAAGAAATGAAAAAATGAAAAAATTGAGAACAATAGAAGAAAACAAATTTTTAATTAAAAAAATTTTAAAAAATTAAAAAAAGCAGATTCATTCGATACGAATCGAACCTGTATTCGCCCGCAGTGGGCTGAAAAAGACGAAAAATTAAAAGGAAGAAGAAGCGTTTCGTGTTAGCAGAAAACCTTCCACTCATCGGTGCAGCTTGGTTTTCTGCCTGCTACAGACGCTTGAAACAGATCAAATTGATCTCGTCTCACATAAACTCAGAATAAATTCTGGGTGTGAGTTATATGAGGCAAAAAAAAAACTCCTATTTATACCAAGGAGGAAGAAATTAAGATAGAGATTACTCTATAGGATTTTTTTACCGGGTTAAACTTATATTTGCTGAAGAAGGAACTTTTTTTGGGTTCTCCGGTATATAGCAAAAGCTAAAAAATGTTTTTAATTTGTTATTTCATTACATTATGCTTTGGGTGACAAGCTTCAAGTCTTGGTTTGACTCATCAACAGGTCCCAAATAGCGAAATTGAGTGACTTGAAAAACAAATGAAAAATTAGAACAAAGAAAAGAAATGAAAAAATGAAAAAACTGAGAACAATAGAAGAAAACAAATTTTTTATTAAAAATTTTTTAAAAAATTAAAAAAAGCAGATTCATTCGATACGAATCGAACCTGTATTCGCCCGCAGTGGGCTGAAAAAGAAGAAAAATTAAAAGGAAGAGGAATCGTTTCTTGTTAGCAGAAAACCTTCCACTCATCGGTGCAGCTTGGTTTTCTGCCTGCTGCAGACACTTGAAACAGATCAAATTGATTTTTTTAACAAAAAATTTGTTTTCTTCTATTGTTCTCAATTTTTTCATTTTTTCATTTCTTTTCTTTGTTCTAATTTTTCATTTGTTTTTCAAGTCACTCAATTTCGCTATTTGGGACCTGTTGATGAGTCAAACCAAGACTTGAAACTTGTCACCCAAAGTATAACGAGTTGTGTAATGAAATAACAAATTAAAAACATTTTTGAGCTTTTGGTATATACCGGATAATCCAAAAAAAGTTCCTTCTTCAGCAACTACAATATATTGTGACATTGCTTGCGAGCACATCAATCTAGAGAGCTGAAATTTTGTACATGATGTTTACATAAAAATAATATAAATATATTTTCAAAAATGGACTAAATTCGGCAACCCCATCACATGTTACCATATAAAAATTTTGCTTTTTATGTATACTGTGAAAACGATCAATGCTAGACATTTGTACTGAAAAAATCTTCAGAATATAAAATCCTATAAAATTGGATATAATCATTTTTCCTGTCCGGCGAACTGTTCTAGAAATATGAGCGAAAAACGACTTCAAAAATAAAAATGTTACACAGATGGGTTACCATACAAAATTAGAAACGAACATTCATCTAGGGTATCATAAGAATTTGACTTTGACCAGTTCTAGCTTTTTTACTTGTTTTAATTTTTTTTTCAAAATTTTACGGTAGACTGTAGGTAGATAGACATTTTCTTTTATGTTTGTCAATCAGATTATGGAATCGGAATCCGAGTGGAATTTTTATATGTTTATTTCTTCATGTAAGAATTCTTAAACTCCCATTATAATTTTGGGATATTATTATCATAGCACAAGCTCTAAAATTTATAAAAAAAAGGTTTGATTTTTTAATTTTTATTTATTCTTAATTTTTTTCTGCAAATGATACCCTTGACAAATCTATACACATCAGATATTCAACTGCCATACCACTAGAGATGATGTGGTACAATTACAAACGTTAATTTACGTCCCACTACCAGTTTCAATAGAATATTATGGAATGGAACAATGTTTCCGTTCTTTTAACTAGAATTTTAAAACTATTGTACATTTTCGTTTGTAATTTAAAAATGTTATCATGTAATTATGATTAAGGTTACATTTGCTTAATCATTAATAGCTAAAAATTATTACTCTTCTGAGTAATACTAAAAATCTGTAATCATTATTACAGATAAGAAATTATAATCGAAATCATTAATCAGACTATATTTTGCATATTTTGCCCAACGCTGTTGACGTAAACAGTTCAAATTTTGTAAGTGGCGTTTTCATAAAAATAGTAAATACAAACCAAAAGTAAACTAAATTGGGTAGCAGCCCATTCATAGTGTTGCCATATCAAAATTAAAGTACAAACGATCAATCCTAGACATTTGTATTGTATTGAAAAGATGTCAGAACACAAAATCCTACGAAATTCATTATAATCATTTTTATTGGCCGACGAAACGTTCTGTAAAGATATGCGAAAAATCATTTCAAAATTAAACTTGCATAGAGAGGTCACCATAAGACATTACATACGGGTGTTCATCTAGCTAGGGTATCATAAGAATTAGTCTTAGACCAATTATATCTTTCTTTCTTGTTAATTCGTAAAATCGTTTGTATGGCATTGACTCATAGAAAAACTGTACCTAGCCTTACGAAAAAACTAAAAATGGCTGTAATTGAAAGATCTATTGCAATATCAAGACACGGATACAAAATACTATTGTTGATTTAAAAATCACGTGGAGAATATTTACAAATACCGCTCGTAAAATATTATTCAATAAAGCTTTGAATAAAGAGCAAACCGGTGTACATACATACGTCCATAATTATTACATACAATATTCATTTTATTTTTTACAAAAATCTGTACGAGTAATTTAATTGCAGCAATAAAAGTAATTGTGTAATTACAAAACTTACAAATACTAGAGAATTATTATTTGCTAAATGAAACATGTGCCGAATATCAATTTTAATCAGATTTAAGATAAGCTGTAGATGAAACATTTCGATTTAAAAGTACTAATAAAAATTATATATATAAATTAATTAATAAAAAAGATAAAATTTTTGTTATTACACTTTTATCCAAACGGCTGTCAAATTTAATATTGACAACGGCTAGAAGCTTGTCTTGTATTCGCATTTTATTGGCAACAAAATCATAAACTAAAGTCAATTCCAGTTCCTCCAATATAATCGAAAAAGGGGCAATTATGAACAAAATTGCTTTATCAAGATAAAAATTGATTAAAATGCTTAAAGAAGCTCGGCAAAAACAGAAATACATTGGTAATTCACAAATTTGTTTAAACTACATAATTGTTTCATGAATATTTACATATATTCGTGCAATTTCATCAATTCTATAGCTATAGTCGCAATGTTTTAGCATTATCATATTTTTTCATTTAAGATTTGCGCTTGTTTGATAAATTTCGTTAAAAGTTGTATTCAAACACGTTCCAAGTTCTTCAAGTTCCACCATCACTACTATTATAGCAATAGTAAACATAAACAACAGTAAAGCAGAAATAATTTTCGTATAAAAAAATAACCACTGAGCTATAAATAAAATTGTCTGCTTTCCTCTTGTTTTATCACACCCAATTGATTGGATAAAGTTCCGAAAAATCTACAAATTATCCAAAGGTGCAATAATTTTCTAAACATATTCAGGCGTTCTTAGAACATAATAATTTTTAATATTTGCAAATTTTATCTTGGAGACCTTGGGCATAAAATTTTTTATTAAATGTAGTTTACCGTTTTCAGGTATGAGAAATAGACTCAGCTAGATTTTGAAATAGGAAAAATGTATCTAGGGGTTATTTATAGCGTAATTAGGGGATAATAATTTGTTTTATGAAAAGGGTCAATGTCCGGCTTATAAAAGCGAAAAAGTGTCGCAGTTAGACCTCATAAGTAGGAAAATTAGGAAAACTTATTGAAGAGTATTTATGAGGTTATGGAGGCGGAGGCAAAAAACTAATTTAGCGCATTTTTAGATTTGTTGAATTTAAAGTATATCTAATTGGGGGTATTGAGTGAAACCATCATTATCGGGTGTGTGAATGCGTTTTATGATAGTTAGTTGTCGATTTTAAAAAATAATCGCATATAAGTTAGCTTAGGTTAGGTTACAGTGGCGGCAATCGGAACAAATATGCGATTAACCTAACTTACACCATCTATGGTGCCACCTTATTGTGAAACTACCTGGAAAATATTCCTCAAATTTAGGGTGCATTGAAAGCAGCCACACGAGATCATCAACTTGACAAGAGGCAAGATGTTATAACTTCGAAAGAATCGAAGTTCGGCAGTTTATCTATAGGCGGTAGTTGTAACACTTTCGACAGACGATAACTTCGATAGAACTTCACATAGTTTTCATTGTCAAATAGTACAAGTACAGTTTATAAGATGTGACTAAAATTTGCGAAATTAATTTTATATATTACAATTTTTTACATTTATACAGTATAAATGATTTTATTATTTTATTACATTTTCTTTATTCTTTCTAGGTCGAAAAACAACATTTAAACCTTTCCGGAAATTCCCCACAAAAAGGGTTAAAACGGAGGAGAAATATGAATAAATAAAATTATAAAACTTTTTTTTTCTTAATTGGGAAATCAGTACAGCTGTTTTGTTAGACATATCACTAACACCGCTATCTTAAAAATTTTCTTTTGTCCCGGTAATTAATTATTTCTTCGTCATTTTCGTTATCGCCCACAAATAGTGTTTCTTCTCGAGAATTTCTCGAGAAAATAGTATAATTCGTTTTCCTCATTTCTCGAGAAAAAAGTTTATTCTCGAGAAAGGCGCCAACACTTAAGTCAAGCGTATTGATTTTCCTATAGGAAAGCATGGCACAAGTTTTATAGTTCTCTCTTTCGCCCTATGGCAGAGTTGGAGCTACAAACACAAAATATTGCATTCTGGAACGTTTGCTTATACCATTTGATGTTTTTATGTTGGCTACAGATGCAATCACCGCAGAAGGAATAAGGTAAAGATAGTGTTTACCATACTCGGTCTCTCTTGCCCATAAGCAGGATTCAGTTAAGAATAACTTTTGAAAATTAAAGTCGGAATGAGTTTCCTTCCTTATAAGCGATTAAAATATCACTTGGGCACAAGAAAATATATTTTTTTTACTTAAATTCGATTTTCGGGTGTAAAATTTCATCTGATTGGTTGAGTTTTACATGTTTTTTATGTAATCGTTTTAAAGGGTGCTCTAACGGTGATATAAAGAAACACAATATTTTTTGTGCCACATGAAATAGCAAATCGCTCAGTCCATTGTTATAAGTCAGTGGTTACAACCAAGTATCGGAGATTTTTTTCCTAATAGTCCCGTGCTGCCTGTGGCTGACATGACTATAGAAATCATAGGAATACGTAACAAATTAAATCGAAAATCGACAGTAGCAAAAACAGGAAGAAATGTACGGTGGTCTCTCGACTTTTGTGGTCTGCTTTTTCATTAGAATATAAATTCTGGTAATTTTAGAATCTGTTGCCGCTGTCTTCAGAGCTCAGTACAAGCATGTAGTAGCAATTAAATAAGATTTAATGTATACAATACTAACTTTTCCTACCGACAATTCTCAAACAATTCTCAGAAGTTTATAAAGTCACATTTTAAGAGGAACAGTATAAACTGAGACAACTTACATCTAGATATGAAAACCCCAAATGAAGCGGCTCGAAAGCTGACCCCCTAATGGCCCGCAAATAGAAAGGTCTATACATTCTCTCTGTCTGCTGTATTATGTCACATAAATGCTTCGCAACATTTTTACTGATAGCTTTCTTTAGTTGAATATAAAGTTAAAGAGCTTTGAAAAAGTGATCCGGGTTTATATAGGGATACAGCTTGAAGCTTTACACGGTATACACGATTATAAACTGAAGGAATCAATTATAGGGCCAAATAGTTCCTCTTCACGGCAATAAGCCAAAAGGCGATTTGGAGGCCCTACTACTGATCAAATAATTTTAAGGTATAAATGTTTATTAAAAGCCACAAAGAGAGTCAATCTGCAACGTAATCCTACAAAAGTAAGGCAACTGATGATGAAATTATATATTGTAGTGTAAAAGGAGGAGTTAAGTTAGCTCAGACCATAATGAATCTAAAGGGTGAAGAAAAAAAATTAGTGTATCTATTAACGCATTAACTACCATTATAAATAAAAGATACATGGATGTTATCATATATAAAAAATTTCTAAAGATTCGTCAAATCTTGGGTCGGTAGGTGTTCTGCAGAAAAAAACGTTAGTTAGAGTTGCTATAACACAAAAATTATATGGAACTGGTATTTCAATTGTAAAAGATATATAAGTGATGGTGCTGCCGTTGTGCAGGAAGTTGAATTGGAAAGTTGTGTGTTGCAAATCAGCAACTATGCTATAATCATGGTTTGCACTTAGCTATTTTGAAAACTTCTTAAAACTGTTTACATTGAGAAGAAGAAAGAAAGTAAGGAATTCAGGAAGATATAGTAATAGTGAAGATGAAGATTCTTTTCCAGAATATGAATTGGATTTTCAATTTGAATTAATGAGAAACAGAAAGTTGCAAAAGCGAAAGCTTATACAATTATAATAATGACAGGAGAATTTTGAATATTTTAAAATTTTCCGTATACTATGTACTGTATACCTACGGAAAATTGCAAAAATATTCAAAACCTCCCCTGACAAAAATATCGTTTTGCAAAATTATGAATATAAATAAAAGGAAGTGTAATTACCTTTGAATTATAAGACAAGTTGGCATACTATGGAGATTATGATCAAAAAGAAAATGTCAATAATGAGCATATGTCAGAAGTTTTCTATTGCAATTAAAGATAAAATAAGTAGTTAACAGAATAAACAAGAACATCATAAATATTTACGAAGTCTCACCTGAGGAGAAAAAGATGTATGTACACATTTTTCAGATTATTCTATAAGAATTATATGAACACAATTGCAAATGAAATCTAAATAGATAACTTGTTAGATTTGAACAGTTTTATACTGACGATGCAGAAGTTAACGACTTTCTAACCAATGGAAATGAAGAACTGCTTCTGCAAGTACAACATAAATTTATCTATAACAGACAGTATCAGAGAAGTGAGCTCTGGTGTTGCTGAAAATTATTAAACAAGAATTCAATATATTTCAAGCAACGGGTACAAGAAAAACATATTTGGAACTGCATACTTAGAGATGATTTGTCCAATTATTAATTAGTAATGAACGTCATTTGACTATTCCGAAGGATTTTGTAAAGATGAAAAGAAATCCATTGCTCAATACTACTTTGGATGCACTGTGATTTTAAAAATTACATCAAAACTGAACAATAAAAGAATTAAATTATATTTTGCAATCATTTTATATCTACACCTACATATTGAAATAATAAATAAAATATATGAATTCAGTAGTGAAGAGTGATACATATTTTACTGTTATAATATAACATTTTAAATTGAATATAAGCGAGTAAATGTTATTTCATATATTATATGAGAATTCTCGAGATCTCTGAGAAATAAGAGTTAATTTTTTCTTTTCTCGAGAAATGAAAACTATCGAGAAATCTTAAACACTACCCACAAATAAAAACAATCATAATTAGAAATTTTACTATGTTAAAAAAGGAATTTATGAACTAGAAGAAGAATTTATAAATACGTTTGTGATAGGGAAAAAATTCGGAAATAAGCGCGAAATATACAAGTCGCATGTCTAAGGAAAATCTTTTAAACATACCGTCAGAGAGATATTTTCGCTTCGATAATAGCTTTCGATGCGAAGTTATAACATATTGCTCCAGCATCCTCAACACCTACAACTCCTATGCTTATCAAGGTTAGGATATTCACACTGCAGGTGCTAAGCTCGTTCTCAAGCGCTCTGGATGCTTGCTAAAGAGGCAGTGTCCCATGATAATGCAATAAGATTTCGCACATCATTACGGTTCCTCCTTAGCAGATATTCTGGCTTCTCAGGACATATCATGGGCCATAGATATCTTGAAATAACGCGTGTGGTCAATTCTCCCACTTTACAAGCCAGTAACCTTAGAATCCTTTCCGACATATGGATTCCTCCGCAAGGCACATGGTGGAACTCTTTCTGGGCAAAGCATCAGTTGCCCCATTTTTTGGTATGTCATAATGGCTAGGCACCCCGCAGAGAATAGTTCTATGTTATCACAAGTCTTCCGAGCTCACTACAACTAACTAACTAACTAAGCGCAATCTAATTAGACGGAGAAGTGGCTAGCAAATACTTAAGTCATTTCGTAAACAAAATTTTCCATCTTATCACACCCTCTTAACATTGTTGATAACTTATTCGGGAGTCTGCCTGGCTTCCAGTATTGGAGGGTGCTGCGAGATGGACTCGAAGGTTTTAAAAACCGATACGAGATTTCATAAAGGCTGATTTTTGGTGTGGCAGCAGAGAAATATATTTCATGATCAATGGTAAAAATTGCAGACACATTGGACGCTGGAAAAGTGGTGGCAGACGCCAACAAAAACGCGGAAAAATATATATAGTTTACGTCATATCACGATAACTCGAGAACCCTTCCGCTTGGAGTACAGAAATCTTGCACACGGGGATTTTGGGAAAAAGTAAATTTAGTTTCGGAAATGTGATAAATCGGCAACATCTTCGTAGGGCTTGCATACAAAAATTTCGTTTTTCTCTATATATTAGGGCACTGTCTAAGAACACGTAGATGTAAAGAGCTGAAATTTAGAAGGTATTTTCATAGCAATGGTAAATACTAGTCCAAAAATGGACTAAATCGGGAAAGCCTTCTTTGTGCTGCCATACAAAACTTTGTTTTTCCACTACATATCTGAACGCTGCATGAAAACGCGTCGACATACAGTATAATAAATAAAAAACTAAAAAATTAAATAACTCGGGAAACCCCTTCTTGGTGTTGTCGTATAAAACTAAGAAAGGTTTGCCAATTTTGAACTCATTAAAAATTTGTATGAAAACGCCGTATGCAAATTTCAGCGCGTTGCGTTCTTAGGCAGAGTTCGCAGGGATTTCGCGATTTATATTTGAACATTTATTTGCTATTTCTATAAAAACACCATGCACCAAATTTCAGCACTCTGCTTTGACGCGTTCTCAGGTAGTGTTCCATTTTTTTTACCAAGAACGTTCATTTTTTCACCTTAAAAAGGACGGATACACTTCATTTACAGTTATCTGCAAAACCGTTTGTCGGATCCAAAAATTAATTACATATTTAATTATGGGACAAAATGTAGATGCTATTTCATCATAAGCTTTACCGTGTATATTTAAAAAATTTACAGCATCTCTTCTGTACTGGAAAAAAAAATTTTAGCGGGTACCTTGAGACAGAAAGTCCATGTTTCTCTGTAAGTATTGCATGTATTTCCATAATTTGTTTTTTTTTAAATATAGCCAGCCAGGATATGCAGTGAATATATAATTCAATTTCAAATTCCTAGGTACCTACATACCTTCACAAAACGCAACAAAAGCTAACAATGCTCTCAGTTGAGAGTTTTTCCACTTACTTTTCCACTTGCAAAACAGCGGAGAATTAACAAGTGGAATAGAAAATTCGAGAATTCTCTACTTACTTCTCAAATTCAGTGGAAAAATCTCAACTGAACGTATTGTATTGTCTGCTGTTCGAACAATCCATGCTATAAGTGCCTCTACAGAGGGAGAAGCCTTTCAACTCCTGAACGTATCAAAACTACCATCCCAGATAAATTAAATAAATTAGCACTCGTATTGATAGAAAAAATCTACCTTAATTTTATTTTTAAAGTGTTGAGAAAGGTATAATTATTGATAATTCTACTTTAAAAAATAAGATATGAAATTTGTAATACAAGTTTTAGCAATTAAAATTAATTCAATTTATTTTGTTATATTGATTTAAGTCTTATATCTCCCATGATCATATTCTCGATCTAGCCAGGTTAGGCCTAGGTCTGGATCGGGATGTAGGGGATGAGTAAGCCAGAATAATATTGTACCTATATATTTACTGAAAAAAAAGTATGTATGTATATAGGCTAGTTTATATAGTTGTTTCTACAGCTATAGTAAAAATTGCTTCCATTTGCTTGAAGTGCACGCGCCGCCATAAGCTGATACTATTTCAAATATAAAATCAGCTATACGTAGCTTCAAAATATACAATGACAGCCATTTTAAAGCTAAATAGATACGTGTATTTATTTATATTATTATCCTAAATATATAGAAAAGCTTAGATGTCAGACATGAGTTGGAATCCCAGCATAGTTGTTTTTTAAACAGAATTAAAAAATAAAAATTAAATAAAAGAAAATTAATAATATTAAAATGATTTAAAAAAAATTAAAAGCTTTAAATTAATTTAAAAAAAAATATAAAAAAATTTACAAACCCAAGAGAGAATCTCGCGCAACTTTAGCTAGTGTATAATATTTATGATAAATTCTTTGTATTGATAAAGTGTTCATTGGATACTTTGGTAGGTGAGGTTCCAGATCATCCGGCTCTTGTCCTTTATGTCGACGATGTTTATGGTGATACCCTTGCTTATTTTTTAGATTTTGATTTTGCTAGAGCAGATTGTGAAAAATTGATGTTGATACTAAGTAATATTGACTGGTCTACATTGCTTAATGTTTCAGATGTTGATTCTTGTTTGTAAATTTTTTATAAATTAATTTTTAAATGTTTTCTTGAAGCTGAACCTATTCGTAAAGCAGGGAACTATAGTTCTACTCGTAATTGGTTCGATGACATCTGTGTAATTTGCGTACTGCGCGTAACAAGGCGTGGAGAATCTATAGTAATTCTAATTCTACGAGTGATTATCGAAGTTATTTTTGTTCTAGAAGACAATTTAAGGAGGAGGCTCAAAAGGCGTACACTTCTTACATAAATAACGTCCAAAATTATATCAAATTTGATCCTAACCGTTTTTGGAACCTTGTTAACGCTAAGCGTAAATGTGATGATTATCCCAGCAGCCTGTCCTTTTTGAACAGTTCCAGTCATGATCCATCTCTTATATCTAATTATTTTGCTTATTATTTCTCAAAATCTTTCAGTGCTGACAATGGCAATGCAAATGATTTTTCTTATGTGTCGTCTTGCATGTCTAATTGTTCTAGCCTAGATGTTAATATTCGGTGTATTAGTGAACATATGTTATGTGAGCATGTTCATGTTACATACAACAACCAATTTTGTCATATATAGACAATCAAAAAGGGGTACTCACTGTCACTTAGCGTGTGTAATGGAGGTACGTATCCCGTGGTGTTGTCATTTGATAATACACTTATTCGTAATAACTTTTTATTTCTCAACAACTCTTTCTTTAACAATGCTCTTCCTTTTTTTTCAGATTTTCGTTAACACACAAATTTTCTGCAACAACCACTTTTCTTATTATTTAGATTTTATACTTTTCTTTGCCAAAAACTTTTCTTTGCCAAAAACTTTTCTTCCTTTTCACATTTTCTTTTACACAACTTTTTTGTAACAGCCACTTTTGTTGTTATTTAGATTTTCTTTCCTTTGCCAAAAAATTACCGTGACCGCGCCGCTGCAAGTACCGTTATACGCTCCTAAAAACCGACTGCCCCGAGACTTAGATTTTTCAATCGTAAGTCTCTTCGTTCAGGATAGGAAAATGCTTAATTAGCATTCCTATCCTGAGAAAATTATTTACCGCTGGGCATGTTTAAACATGCCCAGAATTATCGCGACGAACGATGGTTGAAATTGAAATTTGATATTTTCATAAATATCGACCATCGTCTTGCTACCGTGCATACATTGTTGCGATCACAATGTATGCAGCTCGCGACAATTTGCTGATAAGGACTTTTTTTTTTGGTGAAGACTTGATCGTTTCAGTCTTCACTGACGTAAAATTTTCATGCGCCCGATATGTATGTATGTATGTATGAACATACATATCGTATATACGACAAATCTTACTGAAGGTAAGATTTATCGTGGGGCTATTTTCTATGAAAACGACTTGGGTTGATATTTAACACTTTTGTTTGTCTCAAGTCATTTTGTGGGAAATACTTTTTGTTTATTGAAAGGAATGCGAGGAAATTGCTGACGGCAATTTCTTCGCCGTTATGAAGATAAGCCGTGCATGTTTTAAGCATGCTTGGCTTATATGTATGAAAATTAAATTAAAATATTTTACATTATTTTAAATTAGAGTATTTTTTAGGTAATTTTTGTATACTTTACGTATACAACATTCATGAGTTGGGGTCTTCCTGTTCGGTTGAACCGGATGGTATTCCTAGCATTGTTCTCAAACAATATTTTGATAGTCTTTCGCGTCCGCTTCTTTATTTATTTAATTTATCTTTGTCAACAGGTGTATTTCCTGATGCTTGGAAATCATCATTTAAAAATGGAAAGAGGGACTTGGTTAGTAATTAAAGACCTATTGCTAAATTGTCTGTTATACCCAAGCTTTTTGAAGGCATGATTTGTGAACTGCTGACGTTCGAATGTAAGCCTTAATTAGCTGGAAACAAGACGACTGCATTAAGGGTAGATCAACATCAACCAATTTAACACATTTAGCATCCTCCATTGCTTATACCCTTGAGAAGCGGTTGCAGGCTGACTGTGTCTATACTGCCTTCTTTAAAGCCTTTAACAAGTTTTTCCACAGAGTGCTGCTGTTAAAGCTGATAAAAATAGGTTTTTTCTCCATTGCTGGTTGATTGGATCTCATCCTATTTAAGTGTTAGAAATTTTAAAGTGCTCTTCAGAAACGCGCCTTCAAATATTGTTTGTACGCAGTCTGCGGTTCCACGCGGAAGCCATCTGGGTCCCTTTATTTCTTAATATTCTCAAATATATTGGTATTGTCTTTAGCCGTAAGTTTTCTCCTTTTACGTACCAGTATCACATAAACAGATTAACACATTAAGGATCTGGGCATTATATTTAATTCAGAACTTACTTTTTCGCGCCATATTGATTATATTATTGGGAGAGCCTTTTCATTACAGGCTCTCATTCGGTGTAACTTGATTTTGAAAACGTTCACACATAACGGAAAAATTGGCGATTTGTTGCCGATACATTTTTTTTGTCAGAAAATTCATTTGTTTTCAAAGTTATAAATCTCGAAAAGTAACCATGCCAACAGATGATCCAATTCTCATGGAAAACATCCCTCATTTATTATCTTTTATAAAAGTCCAACACGATTAGTCCACCTAAAGTGTTGCCAGAGTTACAGTAACAGCTTGCCTGCAACATACCTCTCATAACTTGAGTAAAATTAATTCGAATTGCAAGAAATCTTTTAAGGGTGGAGGAAACAATGTACCTTAGGCAAAAATTCTCACGATTCTTTAATCACTATAAACAAAATTTATTTCTGAGAATGTTGGCAATTTATTTCCCACCATCAACCTTAAAGGTTATTTACCAAACAAATGGCTGATAAGGAAAAGAGAAAGATGGAGCAGTACTTCAAGCCTTGTAACTGAAGGTATTTAACATCGTGGAAAACAAGCCGGGTGTAAGCGTCAAGCAAATATCTAAAAGGCCTGATGTCCCCCATACAAAGGTAATACCTACATATATAATTTTATACATATGCAGTAGTGCTTACTTTTGTAACTTTGTCTTATTCATTAGGTTCACCGAGAATTTCGACAAGAACACTTGCATCCGTAACATTACCAGCGTGTGCAAGCTCTACGTCTGAGGGCTTTGAGCCTCGAATGGTATTTTTGTGGTGGGACTCAATACCCAACATTTTGTAATCGTAAATTTTCATAATGCTCATCACTGATCATCATCTAACCCACATTCAACAAGAAGGACCCCTTTTCAGAGCAGATGTAGCGTGAACATCTGCGCCGGCATAATAGGAAACCTATTGACCTACCAGCAAGATTATCCTCGGAAAATTATTTATTATTTCTTTACGAAAATATGTCAGATCTTCTAAATGAAGTACCCATATCAGTGAGAGAAAGAATATTTTTTCAATACGACGGCGCTCCCGATCATTCAAGCAGACAAGTAAAAGAGAATATGAATGAAACTTTACCCGATCGGTGGATAGGTCGTGCTGGTCCTATTATTTTGCCTGCCATATCACCGGATCTAACACCTTTGGATTTTTATTTTTGGGGATAACAAAAATTAAAACATCTATAATACAGAGGATACAAATGTGCATAAATCAAAATGGAGAATATTTTGAGCAGCTTTTAAAATAAATTCGAACGAAAAACTTAATTTGTTTTGCTTCTCTGTCCTATGGTTGATTACATGATTATGGTTGGTACACGGGATTATACTGCGCATCCGCTCTTGGTAAGTCGGCATGAACATCTATTTTTTTTGTACAAAAAAAAAATTGTTTGAATAGGCAATAAATTCCAGTTTGGATAGAAGTAATTCACAAACAATTTTTTTTCTATCTTTGTTTTTTATATATATGGTTGCATTTCAAAGCTGCTATGCCAATTATTGCTGTCACGCGCCTTTGAATGCCTTTGGTGCCGTGCGCAATCCATGGCTATATAAACAGCACTGTGACTTGATTCGATCTCTTTTATATTTTGGCAGTGAAGTGATTAACTTGGCGATTTATTTTTCCTAGTGCTATTTCCCTAGTGTTTTCTGCCAGTGTTTTACATTTTATTAGCATATAACTGCTTTATTTAATTGACTGCTAGAATAAAGAATTTAGTCTGGGTACCGACTGGATTAAGGATTTATTTTGGATAGCAATTGAACTAAAGATTCTTATTGTGCGTATCGACTGCAATAAGAATAAATTACTAACACAAAACACTTTATTGCGGGTCTCGAATGTAATAAAGAGTCTTATTGCGGGTATCGACTGTAATAAGACAATTACTAATGAAAACACTATATTGCGGGTATCGACTGTAATAAAGAGTCGTACTGTGGGTATCGACTGGAGTAAGACAATTATTAACACAAAACACTTTATTGCGGGTCTCGACTGTAATAAAGAGTCTTATTGCGGGTATCGACTGTAATAAGACAATTACTAACAAAACCACTTTAATGCGGGTATCGACTGTAATAAAAAGTCTTACTGTGGGTATCGACTGGAGTAAGACAATTACTAACACAAAACACTTTATTGCGGGTCTCGACTGTAATAAGGAGTCTTATTGCGGGTATCGACCGTAATAAGACAATTACTAACAAAACCACTTTATTGCGGGTATCGACTGTAATAAAGAGTCTTACTGTGTGTATCGACTGGAGTAAGACAATTACTAACACAAAACACTTTATTGCGGGTATTGACTGTAATAAAGAGTCTTATTGCGGGTATCGACTGTAATAATACAATTACTAACAAAACACTTTATTGTGGGTATCGACTGTAATAAAGATCCTTATTGCGGGTCTCGACTGTAATAAGAAATATACTAACAAACGAGTTTATTGTGGGTAGCGACTGTAATAAAGAGTCTTATTGCGGGTATCGACTGTAATAAGACAATTACTAATGCAAACATTTTATTCTGGGTATCGACTGGAACAAAATATATCCTAGTCCCTCCCAACCTCAAAGTCAAGTTAATCAGTTGCCACATATTGATCAGGTGAGTGCAAGTCAATTGCAACATTTTTATAAATCAAATTCATTTCCTTATCATTTATTAAATATTGGTTTCAGCTTTTTATATTATAAAATATATATATATAATTTGTCGTTCTCAAGTTATATTATTTATTGAACTTGTAAGACTTTTAGTGATTCGAAACGAATCACGCTTACAGAATTTACTTAAAATTATTTAATTAAATGAACTGTAAATAGCACAACACTAATCACTTCGCACTATCACTGCACTTTTAGGTCAGAACCCGCCATTGCGCCCCCTTGTCCGACTTGTCCTGAAACTTAGGGTGGTATTGCTCCTTGAAGAGGACTTTACTGCTCGTGATCAACCTTCTGCACACTCGAAACCACAATGACGGGCCACCACACCAATACCAATATTATTGTATTGGTGGCAGTAGTTATTAATCGTGCATGCACGGGGGATTTGAGTTTAACGCTTACAGCTCGGCCATCCTGCGGCATCACTGTCCTCAGTGATTCCCGACCTTCAATCAACTCTACTCAACCAAATCACTCATTTTCATTCATTGCCGGCTACTTCACATTCACACGTCTTAAATTTGTTAGTTTCATTCTACAATCACACTCAACTTCTCAAATACTTCTTTCATGAATTGATAAGAGTCAGTCTACTTTCTGCTTTCAACTACAAAACTACAATACCATATTACAGTTATTGATTTCACAAATATTCCAGGTCGAGCTGTAGAGTCAGAATCTAAGCTCGGAGGCCCGAGAAGTTGCTACATTAATCATAATCCAACCCTCAACGGAAGACAATCTCAATCCAACCCTCAACGGGTGACAATCTCAGTCCAACCCTCAACGGGTGACAATTTCAACTCCAACCCTCAACGGGTGACAATCTCAGTCCAACCCTCAACGGGTGACAATCTCAGTCCAAACCTTAACGGGTGACACTCATTAATGCTTCAATTGATCCAGCAATACTTCGGGACGACTCTCAGAACCCAAATCTAAGGACGGAACCCGATAACACGCTTAAATCGATTCAAACATGTTCACATATCAGTAACTCCTGATTCCTCTCATTCTTCAACCGTCAGCTCATCATTTTGGGAGGCCAACCATGTCTTCGCTCCATGTGCTGCAAAAACAAAATTACCAATGTGTTACAACAAAAAAAGAGAAAAGACAGAGAGACCTCAGCTCATACAAGTAGCAGTTTTTTTTTTTTTTTTTTTTACCCGTACATATATTACATTATATCATTCTCATTCATCTTCGACTACTTATCTTTCCCAGTTGGGTTTTGGTCTGAAGACGTGCCCTCCACGTCATTGTCTTCCTCTTCATATCCTTCACCACTAAGTGCCAGATCTTGTAGATTGCACCATGGCTTCAACCTATCAGCGGCATACACAGAAGTAAAAGTATGGCTAGTAATCTGTATACCCGGCGGATCCTTCAGCAGATACCTGTCCTTCCCTAATACTCTGTCGATTACGTATGGCCCTTTATATTTGGGTAAATGTTTCCTGGGTTGTCCCGTCGCACAAGGTTCGCTTTTAATTAAAACAAGCTCCCCTTCCTTATACTCACGAGGAATCGATCGTTTAGCATTAACTTCGGTAACCTGTTTATCTCGGTTCGTATTAATTTTATCGGCTGCCAACCTACGTAATTCCTCCAATGGAATATCTTCGTTAGTCTCGTCTACGTCTACACTCAAAGCTGCCGTCAACTGATTGTGTAAGAACCGCCTTGGCTCATATCCGAGCAAGAGTTTTTGTGGACTTTGCTAAAATTCTGATGCAAACTTTATGGTTCTGTGGATGCTCATGGGACGATCCGATTCCGACACACATTGACGTGCTCTGGCGTCAATTTAAGGCCAAATTAAGTCACATAAGTACAATTCACATACCACGGTGGATATTCACCACCAGTGATTTCTCAACTTGTCAAATACATGGATTTTCCGATGCATCCAACCAAGCTTATTCGGCTGCCGTATACATTAGGGCCATTGATCATGAAGGAAACGTCCATGTCAATCTACTAATAGCAAAATCTAAAATACGCTTCCTCGTCTCGAGTTGTGTGGCGCTGTGCTTTTAGCTCGGCTTATTAAACGTGTGAAAGAAGATCTCAAACTTGACAAAGTTCCCATATTTGTTTGGACGGAGTCCTCGATTGTCTTAGCCTGGATTCGAAATCATCCCAATATATATAAGACTTATGTAGCGAACAGGATTGCCGAAATTCAAAACTTAATTGATATTCAGTCATGGCATCATGTGCGATCTGTTGACAATCCGGCTGATTGTAACTCCAGGGGCATTGAACCTGCATCGTTAAATTCCCACAGAATCTGGTGGCATGGACCTCAGTGGCTATTAAACTCTGAAGAAAAATGGCCACAGTCAAAGCCTTTGGCTGACAACAACATCGAATCTGAGCAAAAGCGAGTATGTTGTGTAACTACGACTCATTCAGACATCCATGAGTTGCTCAGCAAATTCTAGACCTTTGGCAAGCTGCAACGAGTCACCGCCTATTGCCTAAGATTCACTGACCACTGCCGCAAGAAAACTCCTAACACAATCAACGATCAGCATAATAGTGCGTGCAATTCTAGTTAAGTCTGCTGAATTAACTCAAGCGAAGCACCTGCTTATTAAGATAGTTCAAAGGAATACCTTCGAGAGTGAAATTAAACAATTAAAAGCAGGCATTTTACTTCATGCCAAAAGTAAAACTTTGTTTTTGAACCCATTTTAGATGATCAGGATTTATTGCGTGTGGGCGGCCGACTACAAAACGGTAATATTCCCTTCAATCAAAAACATCCAATAATATTTCCGAAAGAAAGCAACTTGACAATATTAATAATCAATTATGTTATTACGCACAATACGGCAGAACAAGGTTCCTCCTGTTGTCGATGGCAAATGTACACGTTTTGAATACAACAGTATTAATAGTACCAACATTTAATTTAGTTACATAGTTACTTAGTTAAGTTAAGCGGATTTACTAATTAGTGTAATTTTGTTAATGATTTTGTAGGCTTAACAGTAATACTCAGTTGTCCACGGGTGCAAGTATCAATCACTGAAGGATTTCAGGGAAGGTTATGACACGCTGATGACGTGATGGCTGTGCGTAAGACGACTCAAATCGTAAAGAAAAAAAAATTAAGGGACCTCACACTTAGCTCGGCGGCATAAAGACGCAGGCATTGAGGGGATCCCTGCCGTGTAGCAATAGCGGGCAGTACTGCATTAAGTGACAAAATTCCATGTGAGAAATCAATGTGGGAAAGAGCCTAGCAGTAGCCGCTGTAAAAATAGTCCGGACCGGAAACAACGATAACCTAAATTTTTCAAGAAGGTGGATCTGGAAAATAGGGGGAGCAGCGGTTCCGCTCTCTCTGTCGTAGGCCGTCAAAGTAGTCAGTTGTGGCAGCGTGATTCGTCCCGGAAAAATAAGAAAAGAAAAGAGTAAAGGAAGATCTTAAAAAGGAAAGGAAGTTTTCAGGCAGCCAGCCATCGTGTCATCAGGTGATGTGTTTAAGGTCATTTATTTATTTTTTTAAAAATTACTCAACGATTGGTACTTTCCCGCGATTTTGAAATTGAAGTTGGATTAATTATGAATTTTCATTTGCTCGGGTATTGCGTTAGCCCATTTTTAATAGTAGATAATTAGATCTCTACGCTGTGTATAATTAAATAATGAAGCATTAAATATATATGTTCAAGTGTGAATGTGATAAGTAACATCCTGGTGTTTCATTGAGAATAAGAGTTTCGTGGTATCTCATACAAAAATCACGTGGCGCCCATAATATTAGCATATTTCATTTTCGATCCAGCCCGTCTCCATTGAGCAACCATTTCTCGTTACGTGAAGGAACGGTGCACGTAACATTTTCTGGTGCCCAACGTGGGGCCATAATAGTTTCCAAAACGCCAAGTGGAATTTTGTTACAAGTATCAATACTCTTAGACTCAGAACGTGGGAAAGTATCAATCGTAACCAAGTAGCAGTGGGATTACATTTCTTTTGGCATAGTGTTTGCGAAAATCTAGCACGACGTACCTGATCACAGCACAACAAATCCGGTACAATTTGAACACCAAGGACATTTCCCTTTTCATTTCATGAACTTGTGGCTTCCAGGCTTCCAAAAAATTGATTCCAGCAATAGCCATAAGTAAGAGCAGGTTCAAACCAAGGAGTTGTGTTGTGCACTCTTTCGTCAGTCTGAGTGGGAGCGACGGATAATGTTTCATTCCTGTGGTAGCACAGCATCGTGTTCCAATTTTGACAACAAGCATTACGGCTTATGGCTCAGTTCTAGTACGGATTATACGAAGTGGAGAATTCAAGCAACGCGCATTTGATTTTTGTCGGCATTCTGCAAATAAATTGCCGCAAGTGCTATCGTCAGAAAAGTATACGCGTTGTGGACACGCGTTGGTTGACGTTTTATTAGGTAGCTTGAAGAATTGAATACCGTGCTTACTGGTGCTGACAGCTCGCTAGGCTGAAGAATTATTTTGAAAAGGGTGTCGGATGAGTTACTTTAATTTAAATTGAACCCTGCAGAATAGCACATTGCTTGTGATTGTTTTTATCTGCTTATGCGGTTGAGATCCAAATAAAAGGGCAAAAGCGGTAATTGCACAAAGCAATTTGGGGTTCAAATGGAAAGGAACTTTTGCCGAAATTGTGCATTTATCAATTGGAAGTCAGAATTTTTATTGATGTCTTTTGAAAATGCTGTGATCAGTACATTCCGTTGCCAGATTGATTGCATTAACGTTGTAAGTACAGAATATATATTGAATTTTTGTTTTGCGTGCAAAGAGTGAGATTTTTATAAACTAGTGCCTTCCAAGGTATTCTTATATATTATATATTTCAATATAGATAAACAGTTCTGCGCTTTGTGAAGGGACGTATTGTTTCTTCTGAAGTTGCACGATTTTTTTTCAGGATTGTCTTTACCAATAATCATTTCGAACAAATATCTGGTAGCTTATGGTAAACAAAAGTGCTCCCATCAATTATTTTATGTAAACATTTATAACTTTTAGTAGTTAGCTATCATTAAGATTTAGGAGTTGAAAATACAAATCCTAGAAGGACACTTGCAAATATACTAAGCCTAGAACTCTGGAGTTTAAGAAAGGAACCGGTTGCTATACTAATAGCAACACACTACAATCATTGAAAAACAAAAATAAATTTCTTTCGAATTATTTTCGCAAGAGCATGGAGTAGTCTACCTTGCGTCACTAGATGCATAACATTACAACCCATTGTTGGGGCACATAAACTACGTCAGAAATATCGACTTCTGTTCTTCTGTTTTGTAAGTGGTAGCATATCGTTCGGGGAATAATAAGCAGAGCGTTATGAGGAAGTGGTAGTAGGTATTTCCCAGGATGATACAGACCTACATTTTTATACGAATCTTAATGGAATACTTTCACACCCGGTCAAGTGATTTTTGTCTCGCTAACTAATTTAGCGGTAACACGCACAAAGTTTGAATATATACCGCACCGCACAATTTCGTAAGGCTGTTGACTTCCGACAGCTGGTTTGCACCAGATTTTTTTTGTTTTGTATCAGGACAATGTTGCACGCCTCATTATATGAATTGTTAATTTTCTCGTATTAATCTGCTCACCTTTTGAGAATTTTTTTTTGAGCGCGGTTTTTGTCCGCTAATTTGGATAAGCATAGCTTTTCGCGTAGTCCGAGTAAACTAATCGGATAACTACCGATTTTGAAGCTTGTCTAAACGAATTAATAATAGTGAGACCTTAGTAACTTTCTACTGGTCGATTTTAGGGATAGGTGTTTACTTCCTTTGGTTCGTTTGGGTTAAACAAAACAGTACTTGTGAACACACACTGTAAGGAATTAGGTATACATTTTTATGGAAATCATGAAGTTTTCAGATGTTTGAGATTTACCATTCCTTTATGCAGGTAGAGTTAGTATCGTTCTTTCAATAATAATCGCAAACTAATGGAAACCTTTAAATTTTTCATTAAATTAAGGAGGGAAGTACTATTTTAAACGAGAGCTTTGAATAATCATTTTGGGCAATTAGGTGTTTAAAGAGTTATTTTAGGTGTAAGCAAAATAACTCCTTACTTCAATTGCGCCTATCTATAGATATTTTCATACTTTCTCCCATGGAAAAGAATAGAATCACTATTAACAGTAGGTACGAAAGTCTTTTTTTTATAGTTATAATAATTTTTTTTGTACCTCTTTTCGGATAGAGGTCTCAAGGGTTCTTTTCTGTCGACTGTTTATTTTCGGTCACTGCAGATATAGCCGACCTTTATACCTCGAAATATAGCAAGGAAGTTTTCTAATAGAGTTTTGAGAACCGCTAAGAAGCGAAGATGGATATCAATAGGTTATCACAAGATGAGTTGTATTATGAGTTGGAAATCCGAGGTTTACAAACAGGGTCAGTGGATGAGATGCGCTCTGTCTTTCGAGCCGCTATCAAAACTGAGAGGTCAGGGAAAGATATCTTAGTTAACCCCTACCCGTTCGATTTTCAGATGGATAAAGAATCCCTTGAAAAGAAGCTACAAGATATAACCCAACTCTTAGATAACTTCGCTGGAGATAGTAGCAGCTCAGAGTTCCGCAAGATTCAAACAAAAATCGAGTGAGCCCTGGGTAGGAATGCCCGAATGCTGGCTTCAGATAGCGTGGGAATTAAAGATAAAGGGAGAATTAAGGCAGAATTAGTTATGGCATACGGGAGTCTACACTCGAAGGCAGAGGGCGTTCCCCTCACTCCCACTGATAGTTCCGATGAAGAAAATTTTTATCAATCGTTCGTGAGTAATGGTGGTAGCCACGGGAAAAATTGTGTTCCTATTTATAAGTGGAACGTTAAGTTCTCCGGTGCACCCGGCGAGTCCTTTAATTCCTTTTTGGAGCGCGTCCAAGAGCTTAGTGAGTCCAGAAATGTAACTAAAACGCAACTTTTCAAATCGGGATTAGATCTGTTTAGTGGAAGAGCTTTACTTTGGTATAGGGCCAATAAAAACAGAATCAACAGTTGGTCAGAGCTTGTAAGAGAGCTAAGAAAGGAATTTCTCCCAGTCGACTATGATGAGAGGTTGATGGATGAAATCAGGAAGAGGACCCAAGGGAAAGACGAAACAATGGGCATGTACGTAGATGTAATGCTGACTATATTTTCACGGCTCTCTGAACCAATTAGCGAGGAAGAGCAATTAAGAATCTTAAAGAGGAACGTCACGCCATTCTATCAAACGCAGATAGGGTTAAGTGAGGTAAAGACCATCCAGTGTTTGATCGAGTTAGGTCGAAAATTAGAAACAGTTCGAGCATCTGTTGAAGCCTATGCACCTCCCCCTCGTAAGTCAAACCACTTGCTGGAACCAGAACTGGCATACGTTTCGGCAATGCCGACGCAGGTAGCTTCGGTCGATTTCAGCAGGAATTGTCCCAAATATCAATGCAGGAATTGTAAAAAAGAGGGGCACACTGCGAAATTTTGTAGGCAGCCTCGCAAATGCTTTGGTTGTGGAGCTGTTGGAGTATTTAAAGCTAATTGCCGTAGGTCTAACCCCCAATCTTCAAACGCAGAAGCAAATCGCCCAGTCGCGAAGTCTGAAAACAGAAGCGGAGCTCAACAAACTGCGGCAAGTTGAGTCTCCCGCGAAAAGTAGAAGCCGCAATTTCTCCTAAGCTACCTTCTTTGAGATATAGTCCTCCCGAGCCGAATATTTCCTGCCTTCTAGCTTACGTCTTCCATCATGTAGACAATGATACGCGACCTTATTTGAAAATATCTGTGTACGGTCTTGAGTTGCTAGGTTTGTTGGACTCGGGGGCCACAAGGACTATCTTGGGAGCTGAGGGATGGGGTAAACTGAGCCGAATGAACCTATCCGTTGACACTAGCGGCGCACAGGCAGTAACATTAGCAAACGGAGAAAGTATTAGGGTAATAGGGGAGGTTAGCATTCCTATCAGATTAGCAGATTCTATTAAAGTGTTATGTGTCTTGGTTGTCCCGGACTTGCCAATATCGATGATTTTGGGCACCGATTTTTGGAAAACAATGGGGATATCGGCGAGTCTATCTAGTGATAGTTGGACTTTCTCTAATTCTATGGTCTGTAGCCAGGTGGCCAGCCTAGAGTGTAAATCTCAGTTGTCTTTAGAGCAAACGGCACAGTTAGATCTAGTTATCCAACAAGCAAGGCAAGAGATGGGGTCTAACCTGGGATGTACCAATCAAGTCGCGCATGTTATCAAAACGGACTCAGCGCACATAAAACAGCGTTACTACCCTGTATCACCAACAGTGCAAAAGATCATTAATGAAGAATTAGACAAGATGTTAAGGGAAGGGGTAGTGGAACCTTCAACCAGTGCATGGTCGTCACCTGTGGTGATGGCTCGAAAGAAAGACGGAACGTACCGTTTTTGTGTCGACTACCGGAAACTAAACAAAGTCACACTTAAGGATGCATATCCACTGCCATATGTTAGTGCCACTTTGGATCGCTTGAGGGATGCCCGCTACATGTCATCGCTAGACATAAAGTCAGCGTTTTGGCAAGTTCCGATGGCCGAATCTTCTAAGGAATATACCGCGTTTACTGTCCCTGGTCGAGGTCTCTTTCATTTCAAGCGAATGCCCTTCGGCTTAACGAACTCGCCAGCGACATGGCAAAGGCTAATAGATAAGGTACTTTCCGGTGACCTTGAAAACTATGTATTCGTTTACTTAGATGACGTGGTCATCATCACACAGACCTTCGATCACCATACAGTTGTTTTGCGTCAGGTTTTAGACAGACTATACAGAGCGGGTCTTGTCATAAACTACGAGAAATGCGATTTTTGTAGGCCAGAATTAAGATATTTGGGATATCTCGTAAGTAGAAATGGCCTTCAAGTTAACCCGGAGAAAGTGAAAAGCATCCTTGAAGTCCCTAGGCCTAAGACAGTAAAAGAGGTGCGTAGTTTTATAGGGGTGGTGTCGTGGTATCGCAGGTTCGTAAAGAACTTTTCAGATTGTGTCGCCCCACTGACCAATCTTTTAAAGAAAGGCCGGAAATTTACATGGGACGCTGATTGTGAGCTAGCTTTTGCGAATATCAAGGAAAAACTCACTAGTGCACCGATATTAACGTGCCCGAATTTTGACCTTCCCTTTTCAGTTAATACTGATGCCTCAGGATATGGGATAGGAGCTGTTCTAACCCAAGGCTCAGGGGATGGGGAGCAAGTTATTGCATATCTCAGTCGGTCGTTGACTAGAACAGAACGAAATTACTCCACCACCGAGCGGGAGTGTTTGGCAGTTCTGTGGGCCGTAGAAAAGTTGCGTCCATATTTAGAAGGTTCACCGTCGTCACGGATCATGCCTCCCTTGTTTGGTTGTCGAACTTAAAGGATCCTACAGGAAGGCTTGCTCGATGGGCAATGAAAATGCAGCAGTACGATTTCGAAGTTGTGCATCGCAAGGGTAAAGAAAACGTAGTACCAGATTTATTGTCAAGGTCGGTTCCAGTGGTAGATAGTTTAACAGTAGTAAAAGACAAGTGGTATACGAAGATGATTTCCTGCGTTCAGGAAAACCCGGAAAAGTATCCAGACTGGAGAACTGATGAAGGGCATTTGTGGAAACACATGGACGTACACTACCCAGCTTTAAAGTCAGAAGCTGAGCAATGGAGGGAAGTCGTACCTAAAGATCGTAGATGGGAAGTTTTGCAAAAGTCACACGACCAACCAACTTCAGGGCATACTGGCGTACGGAAAACTTTAGGCAGAGTCTCTCAGCGGTATTATTGGCCTAAGATGCGACATGATGTGGCATCCTACGTCCGTAATTGTAAGATTTGTCAAGCAACGAAGCCTGAGCGTAAGAGAGTAGCTGGCCTAATGGCAACTCGCGAAAATGCGGAGTATCCTTGGCAGACCATTTGTGTAGATTTAGTTGGTCCCTTACCTAGGTCACGGCGTGGATATACGTATATACTTACCATAGTAGATTCCTTTAGCAAATTCCCCTTGCTTTTTCCAGTTCGATCAGCTGTTGCCCATTCGATCGTTCAGACACTAGAAGATCACGTTTTTCTCATCTTTGGAGTCCCCCAGAAAATAATATGCGACAATGGAGTGCAGTTCAGAAGCAATGAGATGAAAAATCTTGCTGAAAGATATAAGGTGGCCATCAGTTACACCGCATTTTACCACCCTCAGGCGAACCCAGCAGAGAGGACAAATCAAACTGTCAAGACAATGTTAAGAGCTTATATCTCAGATAATCACCGTGACTGGGATGGAAAACTAGCCAAGGTGGCCTGCGCTATACGTACTTCTATGCATGAAGCAACAAAGCTTACCCCATACTTCGTGCTATTTGGGAGAGAAATGATAACAGAGGGAGGTCAGTGTAGCAATTCTTCTATCGACCCAAAGGCACGTGCGTTACTCTTAGAACAGGTTAGGGTAGATGTTCGGAAGAGGTTTGAAAAGGCCAGCCAGATTGGAAAGAAGAATTACGATTTACGGAGACGAGATAAACAATTTTATCCAAACGACTTAGTCTGGAGAAGAAACTTCGTGTTGTCGGACGCGGCCAAATATTTTAGTGCAAAGTTGGCACCAAAATTCATCGGTCCATTCATGGTCAAACGTAGGTTATCGCCATGGAATTACGAGTTAATGAATCGAGCAGGAGCTATACAGGGGAACTGGCACAGTAAAGACTTAAAGCCGTACGTTTCCACGGATCCCGATGATTAGTTGGAGATTGATGAATTCGATGATCTGAAGACCTACCATTCGCTAGTTACTGTAGGACACGTCCCTCATGATCTGCATTTTTTTTCTTGTTTGGCGTTGTTCCATTCGTTAGTTATTATAGGCCATGACCTACATGTTTGGCATTTTGTTATTTTGAGGTGGCAACATTTTTTTTATTTTCAGATATTCAAAAATTTACTATTAATTGAAAGAGGTTCATCTGCACTCATTTCTTTTTAGTACGCTCCCGGAGTTAAAAACAAAACATCAGCTTTTGTTGCATGCAGCGCAAGCTTTCAGAAGATTGCCCAAAGCAGACGGCGCCGTACTTATACTCTACAGCCCTTGTTGACGATGCAGTGCAGGACGGCAGTGAATTCTGCCCTATATAACTATAGTCTCTATATGGTCGATTTCTATGGAAATCTCTTCGAGGAAGAGGAGGGAATATTACGCACAATACGGCAGAACAAGGTTCCTCCTGTTGTCGATGGCAAATGTACACGTTTTGAATACAACAGTATTAATAGTACCAACATTTAATTTAGTTACATAGTTACTTAGTTAAGTTAAGCGGATTTACTAATTAGTGTAATTTTGTTAATGATTTTGTAGGCTTAACAGTAATACTCAGTTGTCCACGGGTGCAAGTATCAATCACTGAAGGATTTCAGGGAAGGTTATGACACGCTGATGACGTGATGGCTGTGCGTAAGACGACTCAAATCGTAAAGAAAAAAAAATTAAGGGACCTCACACTTAGCTCGGCGGCATAAAGACGCAGGCATTGAGGGGATCCCTGCCGTGTAGCAATAGCGGGCAGTACTGCATTAAGTGACAAAATTCCATGTGAGAAATCAATGTGGGAAAGAGCCTAGCAGTAGCCGCTGTAAAAATAGTCCGGACCGGAAACAACGATAACCTAAATTTTTCAAGAAGGTGGATCTGGAAAATAGGGGGAGCAGCGGTTCCGCTCTCTCTGTCGTAGGCCGTCAAAGTAGTCAGTTGTGGCAGCGTGATTCGTCCCGGAAAAATAAGAAAAGAAAAGAGTAAAGGAAGATCTTAAAAAGGAAAGGAAGTTTTCAGGCAGCCAGCCATCGTGTCATCAGGTGATGTGTTTAAGGTCATTTATTTATTTTTTTAAAAATTACTCAACGATTGGTACTTTCCCGCGATTTTGAAATTGAAGTTGGATTAATTATGAATTTTCATTTGCTCGGGTATTGCGTTAGCCCATTTTTAATAGTAGATAATTAGATCTCTACGCTGTGTATAATTAAATAATGAAGCATTAAATATATATGTTCAAGTGTGAATGTGATAAGTAACATCCTGGTGTTTCATTGAGAATAAGAGTTTCGTGGTATCTCATACAAAAATCACGTGGCGCCCATAATATTAGCATATTTCATTTTCGATCCAGCCCGTCTCCATTGAGCAACCATTTCTCGTTACGTGAAGGAACGGTGCACGTAACAATGTTCATATGAAAACTTTACATGGAGGTTTGCAATTGGTTCTTTCAACATTAAGAAACGAATTCTGAATTCCACAAGGTCAAAAAACTATCAAGCATATTCTGCATAAATGTGTTACCTGTTTTAAACAATCCGCTTTCAATAAAAATCAAATCATGGGAAACCTACCCGCTTCAAGAGTAAATATTTCATGACCTTTTCAACAAACCGGTGTGGATTACGCTGGTCCCATTAATCTGAAAATGTCCAAGCACAGAGGAAATCGGTTCTCCAAGGGCTACATATGTATTTTTGTTTGCATGGCCACCAAAGCCATACACATAGAGCCTGTATCCGCTCTGACAACAGCAGCCTTTAACGCAGCATTTCGATGCTTTTCCAGTCGACGAGGACTTTGCACGGATATATATTCCGATTGCGGGACTAACTTCGTTGGAGCGGACAAAGTTCTGCAAAAGGATTTCAAGAATGCCATAAAACAAGCTAGTGAAGAAATGGCAAGAAAGGTAGCACAAGATGGAATTCGTTGGCCTTTTAATCCGCCTTCAGCACCACATTTTGGTGGGTTATGGGAAGCTGGAGTGAAATCTTTCAAATTTCATTTAAGGCGAATATTGGGAAACGCCTCACTAACGTTCGAAGAATTTGCAACCATTTTGGCTCAAATCGAAGCCTGCCTGAACTCCAGGCCATTATGCCCTATCTCAGATGATCCAGATTATTTAAACATGTTAACACCTGGGCATTTTTTAATCGGCAGTTCATTAATAACTCCACCGGAACCAACAATTGAGACAAATAATTCATCAATCACAAGATGGAATCATTTACAATTCCTACAACAACAGTTTTGGAGCAAATGGTCCAATGATTACTTAAATTCCTTGCAGAACAGACCAAAATGGAAAAGCCCAATCTCCAATCCTAAAATAGGAGACTTAGTGGTTATCAAGGAATCTAATTTACCAACTTGTCGTTGAATATAAGGACGAATTATCCAACTTCATCCAGGGGAAGATAAGATGGTCAGAGTTGTAAGCGTTAAAACGCAAAACTGAGTGCTGAAAAGACCGATTACAAAATTGGCCATTCTTCCTTTACACTAAAGGATATCCCAAAAATTTGCCTCTTTAGTTTCTGTTTTTTTCTCTTTTTTATGAATACATTATTCATTCTCGACTTAAAATTAATTAATTTTATCCCAACATCATGCATTTATTAAATTTCAAATGCTATTTTACATTCATTACATTTGCAGATATAATTTTTTCTCTTTCTCTTTTAACCAAAATAATCAACTTTCAAATTCGAGAAGAAATTTCAATAAAAATCACATAGTTTGGTATCACAATCGACAACTGCAGTTATAATAATTGCACATGCATGCGCATCTAAAAAAAAAAACGAAAGGTTCAAGCGACTTCACTACGCGAAATTCACATTTCCCACACAACCATACAAAGGTTCATTGTCATATCATGAGAAATTGCTAAAACTGATAGCAAATTTCGTTTTTTGTTGCAACCTAAATGACCCGTTAGTTACAGTTGAATTTCAATTTATTACCAGCAACATGGAATCAGTTGAAGATAATCAAGCTAAATTGCCTCCAACTCTTGGTAGGAGCATTGAGCAGGAGGTTAAGGAAATTTGGCAGCAAACGACTCCGTTATCTGCAGTTGGATGATTCAGACATAATAAAACTGGATGACTCACCACCATCATCTCCAGGCCACCAACAACAACCAGAGGCAGTGTCCAGAACCATCCCATCAAGATATAATGCAGCAAGAAACCAATGAATCAAATGCAGGACACAAAATTACTATTTTGGAGGATATTGAGTTACGACCTGTCCAAACCACAAAAGCCATACATGATAAGGACATTCATATGGTGGTAACAAATTCTCAGACGGGAGAGACGGAGAAAATTGTGATCTCTTGGGAAGGATTACTAAAGTCCAAAAAGAAGAAACAGAGGTTTACTACCCAGGATGGAACACGATATAACATTCGTCTTCTCAAAAATGGAAATATTAAAATATTAAAATAAACAAACAAAAAAACCAAATAGCAAACAATTTTTTTAATTTCTTATCAAACAAGGTCTCTGCTGTTATTATTTGTTTCACTGATTTCTCGTCTACTGATATTCGGCGTTGTTATAACCCGTGCTCAGTTATTCTGTATTTCATTGAATCTTCTCGATTTGTATTCTGCGTTGTTGCATACAAAATCAGCCCACAACAGGAGATGTTAAACTAATACAAACTATTCTTAGGTCTTAAAATCTTCTAAAAATATTCGACGGCGTACACATTGATTAAGGATACATTTTGATGCATCACCGGAGTTGTCAATAGATCACATATGTCTTATAATTGAAAGAAATTCCATCCTTTCAACGGGGGGCAGTATGTTGAGTACTCACAAGAATTCTGATATCATTTCAATCAGCAAACTTGCATACCAACACACCTATATACTGAAAAACTAAAACAAAAAAAAAGGTTGAGTATCTCGTAGAATTTATAACAATTTCGAAGTAAAGCAAACCAGCTAACTGCACACGGGCACTACACGACAATCTCACATGATGATAATTTTATTAACCTAACCAGAAAATCCATCAGAAATTTAAATTATCAACGCGGCATAAAAGTGAGCCAGCTAGAAACAACGGTACACGACACGGGATTATACTGCGCATCTGCACTTGGTAATTCGACATGAACATCCATTTTTTTTGTACAAAAAAAAAATTGTTTGAATAGGCAATAAATTCCAGATTGGATAGAAGTAATTCACAAAAAAATTTTTTTCTCTCTTTGTTTTTTATATATATGGTTGCATTTCAAAGTGCAGCTGCTATGCCAATTATTGCTGTCACGCGCCTTTGAATGCCGTTCTGTGGTGCCGTGTGCAATCCATGGATATATAAACAGCACTGTGACTTGATTCGATCTCTTTTATAATTTGGCAATGAAGTGATTAACTTGGCGATTTATTTTTCTTAGCGTTATTTTCCTAGTGTTTTCTCCCAGTTTTTTACATTTTATTAACATATAACTGCTTTATTTAATTGACTGCTAAAATAAAGAATTTAGTCTGGGTACCGACTGGATTAAGGATTTATTTTGGATAGCAATTGAACTAAAGATTCTTATTGTGGGTATCTACTGCAATAAGAATAAATTACACAACACACTTTATTGCGGGTCTCGACTGTAATAAAGAGTCTTATTGCGGGTATCGACCGTAATAAGACAATTACTAATAAAACCACTTTATTTCGGGTATCGACTGTAATAAAGAGTCTTACTGTGGGTATCGACTGGAGTAAGACAATTACTAACACAAAACACTTTATTGCGGGTATCGACTGTAATAAACAGTCTTATTGCGGGTATCGATTGTAATAAGACAATTACTAACAAAACACTTTATTGTGGGTATCGACTGTAATAAAGATCCTTATTGCGCGAGACCCGCAACTGTAATAAGAAATATACTAACAAACGAGTTTGTTGTTTGTAGCGACTGTAATAAAGAGTCTTATTGCGGGTATCGACTGTAATAAGACAATTACTAATGCAAACATTTTATTCTGGGTATCGACTGGAACAAAATATATCCTAGTCCCTCCCAACCTCAAAGTCAAGTTAATCAGTTGCCACATATTGATCAGGTGAGTGCAAGTCAATTGCAACATTTTTATAAATCAAATTCATTTCCTTATCATTTATTAAATATTGGTTTCAGCTTTTTATATTATAAAATATATATATATATAATTTGTCGTTCTCAAGTTATATTATTTATTGAACTTGTAAGACTTTTAGTGATTCGAAACGAATCACGCTTACAGAATTTACTTAAAGTTATTTAATTAAATGAACTGTAAATAGCACAACACTAATCACTTCGCACTATCACTGCACTTTTAGGTCAGAACCCGCCATTGCGCCCCCTTGTTCGACTTGTCCTGAAACTTAGGGTCGTATTGCTCCTTGAAGAGGACTTTACTCCACGACAAGACAATCTCAATCCAACCCTCAACGGGTGACAATCTCAGTCCAACCCTCAACGGGTGACAATCTCAGTCCAACCCTCAACGGGTGACAATCTCGGTCCAACGCTTAACGGGTGACACTCATTAATGCTTCAATTGATCCAGCAATACTTCGGTACGACTCTCAGAACCCAAATCTAACACGCTTAAATCGATTCAAACATGTTCACATATCAGTAACTCCTGATTCCTCTCATTCTTCAACCGTCAGCTCATCATTTTGGGAGGCCAACCATGTCTTCGCTCCATGTGCTGCAAAAACAAAATTACCAATGTGTTACAACAAAAAAAGAGAAAAGACAGAGAGACCTCAGCTCATACAAGTAGCAGTTTTTTTTTTTTTTTTTTTTTTACCCGTACATATATTACATTATATCATTCTCATTCATCTTCGACTACTTATCTTTCCCAGTTGGGTTTTGGTCTGAAGACGTGCCCTCCACGTCATTGTCTTCCTCTTCATATTCTTCACCACTAAGTGCCAGATCTTGTAGATTGCACCATGGCTTCAACCTATCAGCGGCATACACAGAAGTAAAAGTATGGCTAGTAATCTGTATACCCGGCGGATCCTTCAGCAGATACCTGTCCTTCCCTAATACTCTGTCGATTACTTATGGCCCTTTATATTTGGGTAAATGTTTCCTGGGTTGTCCCGTCGCACAAGGTTCGCTTTTAATTAAAACAAGCTCCCCTTCCTTATACTCACGAGGAATCGATCGTTTAGCATTAACTTCGGTAACCTGTTTATCTCGGTTCGTATTAATTTTATCGGCTGCCAACCTACGTAATTCCTCCAATGGAATATCTTCGTTAGTCTCGTCTACGTCTACACTCAAAGCTGCCGTCAACTGATTGTGTAAGAACCGCCTTGGCTCATATCCGAGCAAGAGTTTTTGTGGACTTTGGGCCGTTACTCGATGATGTAAACAGTTTAAGCCCCATTGAATGTCTGATAAATGGGCGTCCTAATCACGTCCATCTGTCCTGCTAGTAGTGGCCGCTATTGCTGCAGAAACGGTCCTAAAATACCGTTCTATTTGTCCATTTGCTCTCGGTATCTGTACTGCAGTCTTTTGATGAGTAATGTGATTCTCCTCACAGTACTGATGAAACGCTCTAGATGTAAAAGCGGTACCCCGATCTGTAATGGTCCTGGCAGGAGATCCAAAAAATTGTGATAATTTTTCCAGTGCTTTGACCGCATAATTTGTTGTTGTGTTTTTGACCGGTCGAAGTATTATAAACTTAGTAAACGCATCAATGATTCCAATCAAATGCACATTGCCTTTGCTGCTTTTTGGATATGGACCCAAATGATCCATGTGGATTGTGTGAAACGGTAGTGGTTCCGTTCTGAATTGGTTAAGCTGGTAATGCGTTTCATCCTTACCCCTTTTATTATACGCGCATGAAATACAGTTTCCTATATATTTCCTTACAAATACTGACATTTTTGGAAACCAATAAGTTTTCTTAATATGTTGTAGAGTTCTGTCTGCCCCTGGATGTCCTAGGCCGTCATGTGATGTCTTGAGAATATGCCATTTGATTCCTTTTGGAACAACGAATCTCAAACCTTGGGTGGTTTTATAGAACCATTTCCATTTTTCAGCTCATAATTACGGATTATGTTCTTATGTTTCGCGTGCCTTTTTTCCGAAAGAATGCCGATCGTTTCTCTAATTTCTGCGTCCTGTCTTTGTAAAGTAACTATCCAGTCATTCTCTGTTAATGTGACCACCATCATATCCGCCTCCTCTTCTTTTTCGATGTTATCCTCTTCGTATTGTCTCTCGGTAGTAGAACGACTCAAAGCGTCCACATGTGACATTCTTCTTCCGCTTCTGTACTCCAGCTCGAAGTCACATTGTTGAATCTTCAACCACCATCTGGCGACTCTGGGTACAAGGTTTCTCTTTGCCTGGGTAGTCTTTAATGAAGCGCAGTCTGTTACCACCTTAAAATGCTTTCCAAGGAGATAATATTTAAATCTCTCCAAAATTTCTACTACGGCTAATGCTTCAAGTTCGTAGCTGTGATATACTTCTTCGGTTGCCGTGGTTGTTCGGCTGAAATATGAAACTCGCCGTTTCACTCTGTCTGCAGAGACTTGAATTAATATGCCTGCTAACCCTTTCGAGGAAGCATCCGTATGAACTTCATGCTGAGCGCTTGGTTCATATACTGTTAGAACAGGTCTGGTTGATAACTTTCCTTTGAGAACACTAAATGCCCGTTGTTGTTCTTCTGTCCACGCAAATACGGTATCCTTCTTTAACAGCATATTTAATGGTGCCGTAATCCGTGCATAATTTTCTATAAATCGTCGAAAATATCCCGTGAGACCTAAAAATTGTCGTACCTCTCTAATTGTTTTGGGGACAGGATACTCTTGAATCGCTCGACACTTTACTTTGCCTGGTTGAATTCCTTCGGGGTACACCTCGTGTCCTAAGAAATGTACCTTGTCGTTGAAAAATGAACATTTCTTGGTGTTCAGAGTTAAGTTGTCTTCCTTGATTACTTCCAATACTTTTTCCAGCAATGTCAGGCCTTCTTCAATTGTCTGGGTTACCAATAGACAATCACCCATATAAACTAACATTCTTTTATCTTGAACTTTATGCAATATTTTGTCCATCAATCTTAAAAATACAGCGGGAGCATTTGGTACCCCAAAGGGCATCCTCTTAAACTGATATTGCCCAAAAGCAGTAACGAAAACCGTATAAGCTCTTGAATCTTGATGTATAGGTATCTGATAATATCCACTCATGAGATCTAGAGATGTAAAAACGCGTCCATTCGTTACTTTATTAAGAGACTCCTCTATGTTCGGTGTCGGAAAGTTTTCTCGTTTGACGACTGCGTTTAACTGTCTGTAGTCCACGCACATGCGAAAAGTGTCATCCTTCTTCTTAACAAGAATAGCTGGACTAGCATAGTCAGATTGTGATCTTTCGATGATGTCTCCATCGAGTAAATCATTAACGATCTGTTTTACCGTCTCCTCTTGATGATACGGTACACGATATGGTTTGTACCGAACTACAGTCCTATCTCACATCTCTATCTTCATCTCTATCAGGTTTGTTTTTTCCCAAATCGTCGGTTTTCGTTGCAAAACAATCTCTGTATGAGTTTAAGAGTTTTACGAGTTTCCCGTTGGCTTCCTCCGTTCCCAGTTTCCCAATGTCGAGTTCATCTACCGTAATGGGTGATTTCACGATCTGTCTACGTCTATCGAACTTAATTCTTTTTGGCGGCGGCTGTACATCTTCATTTGAATTGTCTCTCAATATCTCCAACTCCTTCCATTTTTTAATTATCCGTACTCCCGGGCGATTGGTAAAATTCTGTCCGATTATTACTGCTGTATCCTGGACTCTGTCCTCTACTACGGCGATCTCAATTAGGGCCTGTACTTCGCCGATTCCAACTGTTTTCTCAATAGAACCCAGGGACCTGCAAACTCCGCCTGCAAACCCAGTCAACGTTATTCTCCTGTCTTCATCTATTTCCCATCTATGTTGGCTACAATCCGAAAAACGTATAGTTGACCATTCACTGCCTAAATCAATGAAGGCCCTCAAGATCACTCCTTCTACCTCAATTTCCTTATGTAGCTCATCTTTTTCCTCTCGTAACATTCGTATCCTTTTGTATGTATCTTCCTTCCTAACAACTCCTTTATTCTGTGCGAATGTGCATACATTAGATTTGTGACCCATTTTACCACACCTAAAACAATTTCCCGCAAACTGCTTCATACCATTCGTATTACCTTGAAAGCTTGGTGCTGATAAATTCCCTTTCCGGACCACGCCACTAGGTGACCGCATTTTTATTCGGGCCCTACCATTATAATTATGAAGCACTCGCTCGCCGATTACTCGATTTCGCGTGACTTGTTGTTCCGCAATACCTTCGTACTCTTTAATTTTCTTTAACAACTCCGTTGGTGTTTCACAATCAGATGCCGTAAGAACAGTAATTAATCCTTAATCCCCAATACCAGATATAAGATATTTTATAATCGATTCGGTACTAAGCTTACCACGTTTTGCCAATGCCAAGACATCATAGAAATAAGTCTCGATTGGTTCGTTCTCCCTTCGTTTCCGACTCATTAGTTTGGCGTGAATTGCCGACTCATCTACTGCGCTAGGGAACCCATTGATAATATCCCTTTTAAATTTTTGCCACGAATCATCAGTCGAATCCCTGGTCTGATTCCAAAATTGAGCTGCTTGCTTTAACCTTAACGACGAATACAACAGGGTAGTTTTCTCGTTCCAACCATAAACTGAACGTAGCTTTTCGATAACATTCAACCATTCAGAGGTATTTAAACTATTGGGATCGCCTGGAGAAAATTCCGGGATCAGGCCAGTTATCTCGGCCATACCCATTCTAAAATTTATCGACTGACAGTCCGTAGACGAGTGCGGCATTGTATTATTGTCGATGGATCGATCGACCACATTCTCACTCGTTCGCGATTCAGACGACATGCTGCTACCTACACCTAGCCATTTTCGTCCACTTCTGTTTGTTTTGTCACTCATATTAATATAAGAAGCACCAAATCTCTAATATCAAAATTTGACTGACGCAATCAGTATAAACTTTCAATTGAAATTTACCCCACGAACGGATTACTAATTATTATTTATATATTTATTTATTTTGAAAATCTGTGAAAAGAATGTATATATATTTTATATTTTCAAAGGTAATAAAACTCAAGAACTGTTTATTCACTTATTACAAGTAATTACAAATTTTTTTCCTTTCAAGTCTTCAATATAGATTCCGCCTTACTCTATTACTCACGCATACCACCAAATACTTTAAAATCTTGAAAATATATTTTTCATCAGAATACTACCTCCATATAATGGATGTCACCAAATCACTAATTCAACGGAGATTGTTTATGTATCTCCTTCGCATAATTGCAAAAATGGTTCACTTATTACATTAAAATCTTGACGATATATTCATAACACCTTCGCATAGTGCTATCGACAAATTAATCAACGAAGAATGATTTATGTAATCCTCTTAGTCTGCCTTATGTAAGTAAATGCGTATAGAAAGGTATATTTAAATATGATAAAATGATCAAATACTAAAATTAATGCATCAGACAAATAAATGCTGGCTGCTCGACTCTTTTATAGTAATTGAAAGTTAATTAAATTTATCAAAAGAAAAACTACATATAAATAGGTACTCATCCAACAGATTAACGATCTATCAACATCAAATCCTGTGCACGCTTGTCCGTCACTAGCTCACTTCATAGTTTAATTTGGTTCACACAAACTAGTCAATCAATTTAATTACTTATTAATTGAACATGAGCAACACTCTTCATTTGCAACTGAGCCAAAAGATAATATTTTCACTATCTCAACTTCCTTCACAATTTGTGTCGTACCTTTCACTTACTTAGTCACAAAACGAATGCCCGAAATCAGTTTCTAATCACTCCAATGCAACCCTCCCCTTTTCGCATATAAAACTTATTTAAATTATTTTCAGCAGCTATGTATTCAACAGAATTCTACGAATCCTGTTTTCATCATCCGGCGCAACAGTGAATTTCAGGAAAAACATTACACGAACATTTTCCTTTCCTTAACCGCAATAAAATTTTAGTCAGAAAAAGAACTGACTCATCACATCAGTACCTGAACTTCTTCAAATTCAGTACGCACACAAAAATTGATAACGCAGATACCAAAGCATTGAGAGATACTCATAGTCATGCCTTCGCCTCTCATAGCGTACCTGTGCTTGTGTACTAACCTCCAGTGGCTGGTTGTCCGTATTCATTTAGGTACACATCCATAACCCACTGTATATGAGTGTACTCCACAAGTCGCGTAATATGCTCGATGTACTCAACTCCAGTGGCTGGTTGCCCGTATTCACATAGGTGCACATCCATACCCCACTGTATATGAGTGTGTACACAGCATTCAAGGAATTGAAAACAAAACCACTTGCATCTCTCACTGCTGGCCTTGAGGTATCATCCCACTTCTGAAAATGTAAGACTTTTAGTGATTCGAAACGAATCACGCTTACAGAATTTACTTAAAATTATTTAATTAAGTGAACTGTAAATAGCACAACACTAATCACTTCGCACTATCACTGCACTTTTAGGTCAGAACCCGCCATTGCGCCCCCTTGTCCGACTTGTCCTGAAACTTAGGGTCGTATTGCTCCTTGAAGAGGACTTTACTCCACGACTGCTCGTGATCAACCTTTTTCTAATCGTTACGCAATATTTAAACGACGCTTCAGGACACTCGAAACCACAATGACGGGCCACCACACCAATACCAATATTATTGAATTGGTGGCAGTAGTTATTAATCATGCATGCACGGGGGATTTGAGTTTAACGCTTACAAACTTGAAACATTTAGTGCAGTGAACAAACCAATAAAACCACTAGATTTATACCAGTGGCATAGTTTTCACCACACTCCTCATTTATTGCATATACGCTCTAACTCCGGGCAGTACATTTTATGGTCCTTCGAGCCGGATTTAAAGTCTAGTGGTAAATATTATTTATCTTTCAAACATGACTTCACTTCAAAAACTTTTCGCTAACCAAGTTACCTCTGCACAAATATCTGAAAAATCATTCAACAACTACAAAAATACTGATGTAGAAAAACGAACGAAAGGTCTTATTTCTGAGCGATCAAATTATAAGAAAGATCACTATACAATTATCCAAGCCACGCAGGCTTTGGAAGATAGTAAGCTTCAAAAGTACGATTATTTCGCAAGCGATCATTTTTCAAAGGTGGAAAATCAATACTTTACCTTTCGAGGTATTCTTGGAGATGCACTCGATGCATTCGACACAAAAGTAGATTCAAAGCCAAACACGGAGAATGAATCTTCGTTGCTGAGGTTACCTAGCATCACAATCCCAAAGTTCTCAGAGTCATATGAGTCATGGAGGTCGTTTCGCGATCTATTCCAGTCACTGGTGCATACAAATTCTGCGTTATCTCCTGTGCAGAAATTGCATTATTTAAAATCTAATATTTCTGGAGAAGCAGAACATTTGTTGCGTCAGCTTCCAATGACCAAAGCGAGTTACGACAACGCATGGAAGATATTGCTCAATAGGTATGACAATAAGCGAGTATTAATTAATGCTCAGCTAAAAATTCTATTCAATCTACCTAAAGCGACACACGAGTCAGCCAAGGCAATAAAAACTGATCTAGGCAAATCGTCAGAATGTATTTATGAACTCGAAGCATTGGAAGTCCCCACTAAATACTGGGATACAATCCTGATTTACATGCTAGTGCAATGTCTACCAGCAGAGACGCATCGCTTATGGGAACAAGAAGTGATTAGTACAAATGAACTTCCTACCATAGAATCTCTAAAAGCTTATCTAGAGACGAGATTCCGAACTCTAGAAGCAATTTCAGAAGCAAAACCATATTCAATAAGCAAACCAGCTCAAATTCCAAGAGGATCCACTCACCTTTCATCATCTGGTGACAGATGTATAATGTGCAAAGAGCAACATCGGATATTCAAATGTCCAAAATTTATCAAACAAGACGAAGATTCAAGATTCAAAATTATCACGTCAATCAACTTGTGCATTAACTGCCTTTCAAAAGGTCACAACTCGAAGTTTTGCTCAAGCAAATTCACGTGCCAGCGATGTGGAAGGAAACATCATTCCTTACTGCATAGGAATAACGCAACTCCTCAGGGTTTGACTCAGGCTCCCAAGTCACGTTCATAACACAAGCCGCTGCACGCAAGTTGCAATTGGCTAGTATGAACACATCAATACAAATCACTGGCTTAGGAAAGTCAGAAGCTATGTATGTCAAAAAACAATTAAAAATTGACATACATCCTTATTCAACCACGAATAAGGTGACCATGATTGATGCTCATGTTGTAAACACTATAACAAACATATTACCCCCGTCCACCATTCCACACAAGGAATGGAGTCATATACGAGATCTGCAACTCGCCGATCCATATTTTTTCAAACCAGGAAAAATCGACCTGCTCTTAGGACCGGATGTATATGGAGAAATTCTCTTGGAAGGATTACGAAAGGGTCCTCCAGGAACACCAATCGCGCAAAATAGTACGCTTGGTTGGATTCTTTTCGGGAATCTAAAAGGCACTTCCACAATCTCCAAAGCGTCTGCGCTAACAATAAACGCTCATTACGAGGAAGAGTCTTCACTGGATAAACTTCTGCGACAGTTTTGGGAAACTGAAGAATGTACTCCAGGAAGATCATTGTCTAAAGCAGACCGTGATTGTGAAGAATTTTATCAGAAAACACATTATCGAAACGTAAACGGCCGCTATGAAGTCCGTTTGCCCTTCATCAACGAAAGTCCCAGCTTAGGCGACTCTCGTGGAATGGCCGCTCGAAGATTTCACAGTTTAGAGCGGAAACTAGATCAAAATCCTGAGCTGAGTCAGGAATATAAAGCCTGCATTAATGAGTATCAATCATTAGGGCGCATGATAGCGGTTGATAAGGAAATTAATAAAGATAAATGCTATTATCTTCCTCACCACGCTGTTATCAAGGATAGTACAACTACCAAAGTTCGGGTTGTTTTCGATGCTTCGGATAAATCCACTAATGGGAAAAGTTTATATGAACAATTGCATACGGGTCCAGTACTGTAATCTGAACTTTTCTCAACTTTACTTCGATGGCGAAAGTACAAATTCGCTATGTCAGCCGACATAGAGAAAATGTATAGAATGATAAACGTTCAACCTCCAGATCAAAATTATCAAAGGATAGTTTGGAGAAGCAATCCCAATGTAGCCATCAAAGATTATAAATAAACTACGGTTACATTTGGTATAACACCAGCTCCAAATTTAGCAATTAAAACCCTTCAACAGATAACCACTGATGAAGCTGCTAAATATCCTATAGCTGCCAAAATTATACCACGGGAGTTTTATGTTGATGATCTGCTCACTGGTGCAGATTCCATCGACGAAGCATTGGAAATACAGGGGCAGCTTATCAACCTCTTGTCGTCAGCAGGATTTAATCTAAGGAAGTGGGCCAGCAATACACCGGATCTCTTATCAATCATCCCAGAAGAACACAGGGAGTTACAACTTCCTTTAGGGTTAGCAAGTGATGAATCAATAAAAACCTTGGGCATTCATTGGCACCCAGGAACTGATCATTTTACTTTGCAACATAAACAGTTTGCAGATCGCATTTCTACAAAGCGTACAGTTTTGTCAGAAATCGCTACACCTTTTGATCCACTTGGTTGGATTTCTCCAATCATAGTCACAGCTAAAATTCTGATGCAAACTTTATGGTTCTGTGGATGCTCATGGGACGATCCGATTCCGACACACATTGACGTGCTCTGGCGTCAATTTAAGGCCAAATTAAGTCACATAAGTACAATTCACATACCACGGTGGATATTCACCACAAGTGATTTCTCAACTTGTCAAATACATGGATTTTCCGATGCATCCAACCAAGCTTATTCGGCTGCCGTGTACATTAGGGCCATTGATCATGAAGGAAACGTCCATGTCAATCTACTAATAGCAAAATCTAAAATACGCTTCCTCGTCTCGAGTTGTGTGGCGCTGTGCTTTTAGCTCGGCTTATTAAACGTGTGAAAGAAGATCTCAAACTTGACAAAGTTCCCATATTTGCTTGGACGGAGTCCTCGATTGTCTTAGCCTGGATTCGAAATCATCCCAATATATATAAGACTTATGTAGCGAACAGGATTGCCGAAATTCAAAACTTAATTGATATTCAGTCATGGCATCATGTGCGATCTGTTGACAATCCGGCTGATTGTAACTCCAGGGGCATTGAACCTGCATCGTTAAATTCCCACAGAATCTGGTGGCATGGACCTCAGTGGCTATTAAACTCTGAAGAAAAATGGCCACAGTCAAAGCCTTTGGCTGACAACAACATCGAATCTGAGCAAAAGCGAGTATGTTGTGTAACTACGACTCATTCAGACATCCATGAGTTGCTCAGCAAATTCTCGACCTTTGGCAAGCTGCAACGAGTCACCGCCTATTGCCTAAGATTCACTGACCACTGCCGCAAGAAAACTCCTAACACAATCAACGATCAGCATAGTAGTGCGTGCAATTCTAGTTAAGTCTGCTGAATTAACTCAAGCGAAGCACCTGCTTATTAAGATAGTTCAAAGGAATACCTTCGAGAGTGAAATTAAACAATTAAAAGCAGGCATTTTACTTCATGCCAAAAGTAAAACTTTGTTTTTGAACCCATTTTAGATGATCAGGAATTATTGCGTGTGGGCGGCCGACTACAAAACGATAATATTCCCTTCAATCAAAAACATCCAATAATATTTCCGAAAGAAAGCAACTTGACAATATTAATAATCAATTATGTTCATATGAAAACTTTACATGGAGGTTTGCAATTGGTTCTTTCAACATTAAGAAACGAATTCTGAATTCCACAAGGTCAAAAAACTATCAAGCATATTCTGCATAAATGTGTTACCTGTTTTAAACAATCCGCTTTCAATAAAAATCAAATCATGGGAAACCTACCCGCTTCAAGAGTAAATATTTCACGACCCTTTCAACAAACCGGTGTGGATTACGCTGGTCCCATTAATCTGCAAATGTTCAAGCACAGAGGAAATCGGTTCTCCAAGGGCTACATATGTATTTTTGTTTGCATGGCCACCAAAGCCATATACATAGAGCCTGTATCCGCTCTGACAACAGCAGCCTTTATCGCAGCATTTCGATGCTTTTCCAGTCGACGAGGACTTTGCACGGATATATATTCCGATTGCGGGACTAACTTCGTTGGAGCGGACAAAGTTCTGCAAAAGGATTTCAAGAATGCCATAAAACAAGCTAGTGAAGAAATGGCAAGAAAGGTAGCACAAGATGGAATTCGTTGGCCTTTTAATCCGCCTTCAGCACCACATTTTGGTGGGTTATGGGAAGCTGGAGTGAAATCTTTCAAATTTCATTTAAGGCGAATATTGGGAAACGCCTCACTAACGTTCGAAGAATTTGCAACCATTTTGGCTCAAATCGAAGCATGCCTGAACTCCAGGCCATTATGCCCTATCTCAGATGATCCAGATTATTTAAACATGTTAACACCTGGGCATTTTTTAATCGGCAGTTAATTAATAACTCCACCGGAACCAACAATTGAGACAAATAATTCATCAATCACAAGATGGAATCATTTACAATTCCTACAACAACAGTTTTGGAGCAAATGGTCCAATGATTACTTAAATTCCTTGCAGAACAGACCAAAATGGAAAAGCCCAATCTCCAATCCTAAAATAGGAGACTTAGTGGTTATCAAGGAATCTAATTTACCAACTTGTCGTTGAATATAAGGACGAATTATCCAACTTCATCCAGGGGAAGATAAGATGGTCAGAGTTGTAAGCGTTAAAACGCAAAACTGAGTGCTGAAAAGACCGATTACAAAATTGGCCATTCTTCCTTTACACTAAAGGATATCCCAAAAATTTGCCTCTTTAGTTTCTATTTTTTTCTCTTTTTTATGAATACATTATTCATTCTCGACTTAAAATTAATTAATTTTATCCCAACATCATGCATTTATTAAATTTCAAATGCTATTTTACATTCATTACATTTGCAGATATAATTTTTTCTCTTTCTCTTTTAACCAAAATAATCAACTTTCAAATTCGAGAAGAAATTTCAATAAAAATCACATAGTTTGGTATCACAATCGACAACTGCAGTTATAATAATTGCACATGCATGCGCATCTAAAAAAAAAAAACGAAAGGTTCAAGCGACTTCACTACGCGAAATTCACATTTCCCACACAACCATACAAAGGTTCATTGTCATATCATGAGAAATTGCTAAAACTGATAGCAAATTTCGTTTTTTGTTGCAACCTAAATGACCCGTTAGTTACAGTTGAATTTCAATTTATTACCAGCAACATGGAATCAGTTGAAGATAATCAAGCTAAATTGCCTCCAACTCTTGGTAGGAGCATTGAGCAGGAGGTTAAGGAAATTTGGCAGCAAACGACTCCGTTATCTGCAGTTGGATGATTCAGACATAATAAAACTGGATGACTCACCACCATCATCTCCAGGCCACCAACAACAACCAGAGGCAGTGTCCAGAACCATCCCATCAAGATATAATGCAGCAAGAAACCAATGAATCAAATGCAGGACACAAAATTACTCTTTTGGAGGATATTGAGTTACGACCTGTCCAAACCACAAAAGCCATACATGATAAGGACATTCATATGGTGGTAACAAATTCTCAGACGGGAGAGACGGAGAAAATTGTGATCTCTTGGGAAGGATTACTAAAGTCCAAAAAGAAGAAACAGAGGTTTACTACCCAGGATGGAACACGATATAACATTCGTCTTCTCAAAAATGGAAATATTAAAATATTAAAATAAACAAACAAAAAAACCAAATAGCAAACAATTTTTTTAATTTCTTATCAAACAAGGTCTCTGCTGTTATTATTTGTTTCACTGATTTCTCGTCTACTGATATTCGGCGTTGTTATAACCCGTGCTCAGTTATTCTGTATTTCATTGAATCTTCTCGATTTGTATTCTGCGTTGTTGCATACAAAATCAGCCCACAACAGGAGATGTTAAACTAATACAAACTATTCTTAGGTCTTAAAATCTTCTAAAAATATTCGACGGCGTACACATTGATTAAGGATACATTTTGATGCATCACCGGAGTTGTCAATAGATCACATATGTCTTATAATTGAAAGAAATTCCATCCTTTCAACGGGGGGCAGTATGTTGAGTACTCACAAGAATTCTGATATCATTTCAATCAGCAAACTTGCATACCAACACACCTATATACTGAAAAACTAAAACAAAAAAAAAGGTTGAGTATCTCGTAGAATTTATAACAATTTCACAGTAAAGCAAACCAGCTAACTGCACACGGGCACTACACGACAATCTCACATGATGATAATTTTATTAACCTAACCAGAAAATCCATCAGAAATTTAAATTATCAACGCGGCATAAAAGTGAGCCAGCTAGAAACAACGGTACACGACACGGGATTATACTGCGCATCTGCACTTGGTAATTCGACATGAACATCCATTTTTTTTGTACAAAAAAAAAATTGTTTGAATAGGCAATAAATTCCAGATTGGATAGAAGTAATTCACAAAAAAAAATTTTTCTCTCTTTGTTTTTTATATATATGGTTGCATTTCAAAGTGCAGCTGCTATGCCAATTATTGCTGTCACGCGCCTTTGAATGCCGTTCTGTGGTGCCGTGTGCAATCCATGGATATATAAACAGCACTGTGACTTGATTCGATCTCTTTTATATTTTGGCAATGAAGTTATTAACTTGGCGATTTATTTTTCCTAGTGTTATTTTCCTAGTGTTTTCTCCCAGTGTTTTACATTTTATTAACATATAACTGCTTTATTTAATTGACTGCTAAAATAAAGAATTTAGTCTGGGTACCGACTGGATTAATGATTTATTTTGGATAGCAATTGAACTAAAGATTCTTATTGTGGGTATCTACTGCAATAAGAATAAATTACACAACACACTTTATTGCGGGTCTCGACTGTAATAAAGAGTCTTATTGCGGGTATCGACCGTAATAAGACAATTACTAATAAAACCACTTTATTTCGAGTATCGACTGTAATAAAGAGTCTTACTGTGGGTATCGACTAGAGTAAGACAATTATTAACACAAAACACTTTATTGCGGGTATCGACTGTAATAAAGCGTCTTATTGTGGGTATCGACTGTAATAAGACAATTACTAACAAAACCACTTTATTGCGGGTATCGACTGTAATAAAGAGTCTTACTGTGGGTATCGACTGGAGTAAGACAATTACTAACACAAAACACTTTATTGCGGGTCTCGACTGTAATAAGGAGTCTTATTGCGGGTATCGACTGTAATAAGACAATTACTAACAAAATCACTTTATTGCGGGTATCGACTGTAATAAAGAGTCTTACTGTGGGTATCGACTGGAGTAAGACAATTACTAACAAACCACTTTATTGCGGGTAGCGACTGTAATAAACAGTCTTATTGCGGGTATCGACTGTAATAAGACAATTACTAATACAAACAATTTATTCTGGGTATCGACTGGAATAAAATATATCCTAATCCCTCCCAACCTCAAAGTCAAGTTAATCAGTTGCCATATATTGATCAGCTGAGTGGAAGTCAATTGCAACATTTTTATAAATCAAATTCATTGCCTAATCATTTATTAAATATTGTGTTTAATCTTAAGTCGTTTTTTCATGCTTAATTAAATCAACAAAAACAATTCATCAATTCATTGGCATGCATTTGACAAATCATTGACCTTCTCTTAGAAAGCATAAAGGCATTCGCTGACAACACATAAATTGGCTTGTAACACGAAAATAAAAACGCGCAACCAGCACAGGTCATTCGCTTTAATAATTTGTAAATGCGCTAATTTTGTGTATGTCAGCAATGCGTTTACTGCTGTAATGATTATTGACCCTAGCTTTAAGTAACTCTAGTTTATTGTAAAGCTTGTATAAATATCGTGCAAAATAAATTAAATATATCAGTTTTCATTATCATATACAAGTTGTTGTTTTACCAGTAGCTTTCGCTTTGTGGTTCTCGATTAAGATTGTTTTGGTACAAGAACCGAAAATAATCAACCAGTACCTTACGATACAAGCATCGTAAGCATCATCATATCACCATCTTCATTGCGACGGACAATAAATTACTTACTGTGTCGGTACAAGAACCGGACACAGCTCCAACAAATTCGTTCACGATACAGGTATCGTGAGCTCATCTACATTCCATCAGAGTAAAAGAACTTTGATTTACATTGGTGACCCCGACGTGATCATTTGATTTGTTCATGAGTTTAGAAGACCGTATAACTTCGCAGAAGAAGATTGGAGGCGAAATTCAAAAGATAATCGCCAACTATAAGACGGATCCCGCGGGCAAGAAAACTTTAGATTATCTAAAGTCAAGATCGAATGCCCTAAATGCTTGCTGGAATGAATTTTCTTCAACGAACGCAGTCATTATGAAGCAATCGGGAGACATATCAGATCATCCATACCTCTCAACTGGTTATTATGAAGCGATAAAGAAAGTCTATGAGCAGATAATCCAAGATATGAATGAAAAGATTGAGGCAATTAAAAAATTCACTCAACCCTTAGAAGAGAAGCGTGAGCCAATCGATAAAGCGGATAAGGCATTGAAAGACACTAATAGTGAAGATAATCTAGCAACAACGCAATGCAACCATACAGAAAATAAGAATGAGAATTTTGGTGCAAGCATCTCCGGAATTTTACATAAACAACGATCTGTTTTAGCTCTATGGCGTAAAACAGTAGCAGGATTAGCTACAATCAAGGAAGATTATACAGAGCAATTCTGCTAGCTTAAGATCAAAACAATAGAACAATACTTACATGATGTTCAAAGGGTCCACTACAAAATCTGGGATAGTGTCGATGATCCCACAATAATAAGTTATGATGCAGAGGAATACTTCAGTTTAGTGGAAGAAGTTCAAAATACTTTGGCGCAACTATACAATTATGTGGGTAGTAAGAGCAATGACCACAAAGCAGATGTGAGTACAAACTCTGTGATGAAACTGCCTAAGATTGTTCTGCAACGTTTTGATGGCGATTACTTGAAATGGCGGCAATTTCATGATCTTTTCACTGAAGTAGTGCACAAGCAGACAATGTCGGAGTGCCAGAAGATGTGGTATCTCAAAAGCAGCTTATCATGCGAGGCCGAGAAATTAGTGCGACATCTTACTATTTCGGATACAAATTACTCTGCTGCGTGGAAGATTATCACCGAAAGGTACGAGAACCCTAGGTTATTGGTAACTGCACTACTAAAGGCCCTGCATGACACAACCCAGGAATGCCTACTCGGCTTAGAAAACTTGGGAATAAACATCAACCATTGGGATCCACTGTTACATCATCTATTGATAAAGAGACTGGACCGCACTACACACACGCTTTACGAGCAATCTTTGCCCCAGCCCAGAGCACTACAATCTATGAAGAGCTTCTTAGTGTTTTTAGAAACGCGCTTCCAATCATTAGAGACTCTAGGAAACAAAGGTAAACCCACTGAAGATTATAACCGTAGAATAGGTGTCTCAAGGGCTTTTGCTTCAACAGTGACCAACGGATCAGTTTGCACCATGTGCAAAGGTAATCATCAGCTGTTTGCATGTCGGAGATTTCAAGAATTAACTCCACTCAAGCGCATTGCTCATGTGAAAGGACTCAATGTGTGCTTCAATTGTCTCAATGCAGGTCACCGGGTCGATACTTGTACAGCCCGAGCATGCACCAAGTGTTCAAAAAGACATAATACTTTATTGCATACTGATAACGCCTTTTCCAAATCCGGATCATCATATACGCAAAGCAAAAATCTTCAGAGTCAAGTTACTGCTGCACACCCAGCAAGCAACAAATTATCATCAACACATTTCAATCAGGCACACGATCAATCAATATCGTTGACAACGAAAACAGCTCAGTCATTGAAGGGCTATGTTCTCCTCAGCACAGCAGTCGTTAATGTGATTAACAACAGAGGTAAAAAAGTGGAATGTACAGCCATCTTAGACTCAGGCTCTCAGTTGAACTTCATGACCGAGAAGATGGCGAAACAATTAGAATTAACAGAAATTCCAGAGCAATTACACATTGAGGGCATTGGTCAGCGGAGACAACAATCCCATAGTCGAGTGAACGTACTGCTGCAATCTAGAATAAATAATTTTACTACAAGACTCGAAGCCCATGTGCTATCAAAAATCATTTCAGTTCAACCCACTAAGTCAATAGATACTTCAGCTTGGCCGCTACCTATAAACATCGCGTTAGCTGAACCAACCTTCGATCGACCTGGGTCTATTGATCTGTTGATTGGTGCAGAGATTTACTATTCACTCTTGTCAATTGGCCAGATAAAGTTGGGTGAAATGTTACCAACACTTCAAAACACTGTTTTTGGTTGGACTGTAGCAGGGAAGATCAATAATATGTCTCAAGCTGACGCAATCTGTGGAATATGCAGCGAAGATGAAAGATTAGATCAGCAAATTGAGCGTTTTTGGAAGCTGGAAGAGACTGAAGGGTCTTCCACGAATTTTACAACGGCAGAGAAACGGTGTGAGATACACTTCAATCAAAACACAAGAAGAAGTTTAAGTGGACGTTTTATCGTAAGTCTCCCATTTCTAGTTCAGCCTACTAGATTAGGGGAATCGAAAGACATTGCTTTGCAAAGATTTAGATCATTGGAACGAAAGTTAGCCAATAACGAGATGGTTAAAACAAAATATGTGGAATTTATGGAGGAGTATCTTCGCTTGGGTCATATGCCGGAAGTCAACATCAACATCATTAAGGCACCATACTATTTCTTGCCTCATCATTGTGTCATGAAGCCGGATAGCAGCACCACAAAACTTAGAGTGGTATTCGACGCTTCAGCAAAAACATCGAAGAACATATCCTTAAATGACATACTGTGCACGGGTCCAACTATACAGGATGACGTCTTTTCCATTCTTTTTACGTTTTCGATTACCACGATTCGTATTTACTGCTGATATCGAGAAAATGTATCGGCAAATAGAAGTTGAAGAATCCGATAGTAAATATCAACTAATTTGGTGGAGGCCTGATCCAAGTGAATCGCTTAAGGTCTACCAGCTGTCAACGGTAACATATGGAACGACGTGTGCGCCATACCTAGCCACTAAATGTCTGCAAAGATTGGCAGAGGATCAAGCTCAGACTTATCCTGTGGGGTGGGAAGTACTCAAACGTGACTTCTACATGACATCCAAACTCAGCTCCAATCGATACTTAGCACATCTGGCTTTAAATTAAGAAAATGGTGTGCAAATCACCAGCGCCTGCTGCAGGGCATACCTCCAACAGATCAAGAGCTCCAACTAGATTTCAACAATAAATTGGACGAGCATATTAAAACGGTCGGTCTGATCTGGCTTCCTAAGACTGACTCTTTCCGTGTAAAGACTGCACAAATTGAATCATGTAAGGTGACAAAGCGAACAACGTATTCGGATATTGCTCACCTATACGACCCTTTAGGTATTATGGCTCCAGTTGTGGTGAATGCTAAATTATTTCTTCAAAGGCTGTGGACACTCAAACTTGATTGGGATGCAGCGTTGCTCCTAGAATTACATACGTCATGGATTAAATTTCGATCAGGTCTAAAGTTATTGAGCAACATAAATTTTCCAAGGCATGTATTTTCTCATAGAATCCCCAAAAGTAGTGCAAATTCATGTCTTCGCAGATGCTTCAGAGAAAGCATACGGTGCAGCTGCATATATAAGATCCATAGATAAGGACAACATTATTGTAGTGCGCCTATTATGCGCTAAATCTAGGATAGCTCCAATGAAACAAACCACATTACCTCGACTAGAGCTTTGTGCAGCTAAATTGGCAGCAGAACTGGCTACTCGCATCCAAAGGGACTTACGAATGAGGAAAGAACTTGTATTCCTATGGTCTGATTCCGAAATAGTCCTAGCATGGCTAAATTCTTCATCATCACACTTTCATACTTTCGTTGCAAATAGAGTCTCAAGTATCCAGGACGTAAGCGTTCCCACGCAATGGCGCCACGTGGGTTCTAAGGACAACCCTGCTGACATTCTTTCCCGAGGAATCGAGCCCGAAAAACTCGAAGGTTCCACACTTTGGCTTTACGGCCCCACCTTTCTACATGGCACTGAAGACCTTTAGCCACCACCATACTTGAAAACAGAAGAATGCAAGTTAGAGAAAAAGGGGTTCACATTATCAGCCTCAGCAGCCGAAGATTCAACATCCATAATCGATAAAATCGATCATGGAAATTCGTTCAGGAAGTTATGTAATACGCTCGCTTATATTGCACGCTTTATAATTATCATGAGACATCGCACTCAACAACAAGCAAGTAGCACGGGTAAATACACGAAATCAACGAAGCTCAAGTAGCTATAATAAGGCACATTCAAGAGCAAGAGCTCAAAGATGATCTCGACCATCAAAACGCTTTGCAGAAGTTAACAAAAACAGCTCTCTTAGCAGTCTCACCCCATTCATAGACACTCGAGGACTCATCATAGTTGGAGGCCGACTTGAAGCCTCAAACCTTTCATATGACGCCAAACATCAAAAATTGTTGCCATACACACATCCTTTCACAAAATTACTGCTAAGCGAGCTACATAAAGATAACTATCATGTGGGACCTCAGGCGCTGTTGTCAATCGCGAGACAAAAATTTTGGCCAATAAAAGGCAAAACTCTGGTGCGATCCATAGTAAAGAATTGTGTACGATGTGCAAAGGCAGAGCCCAAACTACTTTCACAGTTAATGGGCAATTTGCCTGCAGATAGAGTTCAGCCAGCAAGACCGTTCGTCAATTCAGGAGTAGATTTTTGCGGACCAGTATGGACCCACTACAAGATCAGAGGAAAAAGGCCACAGAAGTCTTACAGAGCAGTATTCTGTTGTTTTGCTACCAAGGCAACTCATCTTGAACTAGTCACCGATTTAACAACACAAGGCTTCCTTGGGGCACTTAAACGCTTTATGGGTAGACGAGGTCACTGCGCAAACATTTACTGTGATAATGCGACAAACTTTGTGGGTGCCAAAAACCAGTTAGAAGAAGTAAAGGACATGATTGGATCAGAAACTGCAATAGAAAAGATAACAAGAATATGTAGTACGAAGAACATCGATTTTCACTTCATTCCCCCTCGACCAGGAGGGAAGGCTCTGGGAAGCTGCGGTAAAGTCAGCTAAACATCTTCTCCAACGCACGTTAGCAGCCGCTTCACTAACATATGAAGAACTCGAAACAGCTATTGTCGAAATTGAGACAGTCTTAAATTCCAGACCAATCACACCAATGTCCTCTGACCCTAACGATCTCAACGCCATGACTCCAGGACACTTCCTCATCGGAGAACCCCTTGTTGGTATGATAGATGCCGACACCAAACCACTTAATGTAAACCTTATTACACGATGGAAACTCGTTACACCTATCAAAAATGAGTTCTGGAGAAGGTGGTCTGGAGAATATTTGAATCAGTTGCAACATAGATATAAATGGAAGGAACGCTGCCAAAATGTTCAACCTGGCACTATGGCACTTATAAAAGAAGACAATATACCGGCATTAAAATGGCCGTTGGGTCGAATAATTAAAATCCACCATGGAAATGATGGCCTGGTTCGAGTAGCTGATACAGTGGAGTGTTACGTCGTCCCATACATAAGCTTGCGCCATTACCTATCGAAAGGCACTACGATTTAGACGAAGCCACAGAATTGTTGTCCAACGTCAAAAACCAGCACAGGACTAAATTGAAGAATCTAGATCACTACAAATTGACAAGTACCCATAAACGACAACAACAAACTATATCTACTGCGAAGCATACCGATGGCAATTATCAGTCACCAGACACATACTCGTCCCCGAAGAAAAAGGCTCGCCGGTCACCAGGCTCAGCGGTAGTCACATTACTACTAACGTGCCTGTTATTACCACTGACACATGGTAGTCCCGTTGAATTGAGTCCATTTCACTCACAGCCGGGAATATACTTTGAAAATTTGGGTGTTACAAACATTATCTCAAGTGAGTGGAATGTAATTGCTTACTACGACACCCAGCACTATTGGCATGAGTTCGAGATACTTGCAAATTCAACACAGACATTAAATTACATCTGTCATTTGATGACAGACAGGGACAGCTGTTTACGTACAGTCGACCACTTTCGAAACCTCATCGAAGATATATCAAAGACCAATGAGCTACTTCAGCCCAAAGGTAATGCCACCACCAGAGTAAAAAGAGGAGCCTTGAATTTTGTGGGCAACATCGCAAGTGCACTTTTCGGAGTATTGGATTCGAACTACGCAGATAAAATGTCCGATACCATTGAAGATATAGAGCAAAATGAAGGGCACCTGACAGCTTTGATAAGGAACCAAACATCGCTGATAGATACCACATTAAATGTGATGAAAAAAACCAGGACATAATAGATAAGCACTTTCAAGACTTAAAGGGGCATATCACTAGTCTCGCAAGAAAGGTCAACATTCTAACAAAGGAACTTAAAGAAGAAAGGCTGTCACAAGCATTCATATCTTTGACAATGCAGGCTACCTTATCCGCCACACGCTTCCAGCAAATCCAAGCCTCGATTGTAGATGTACTCGTCGACACTCACCATGGAAAAATCAGTCCACAGCTCATCTCACCACCTCAATTAAGACGAGAGCTGACAACTATTAAGGAACACATGTCATCGTCGTTACGGCTTCCAGTAACCCAGGATGAAGTATTAAAATTCTACAACTTGATGACAATCGAAGCAAGAATAGCAACAAGGCACTTGATATTCCGCCTCAGAATACCATTACTGACCCTTGAAGACTTTGAATTATTCAAACTTGTCTCTGTAGCAGTATTGGTCAACAACACCTTCTTCACCATTCATCCATCAACCCCATATTTGGTAATAAATATGCATAGGGATCAATATTATCCGATAACGGAATACGAACTTCAATCTTGCCCCCATCATAGCTGAAGGCCAGCACCTCTGCCAACAAAAACACCCAATATATCGAAGAGCGTCAAACATCAGTTCCTGTGAAGTCGATCTAATTAACCACCTGCCGCAATCACCCTCCTGTCAAGTCTCAAGGGTTGGAGACGGACCCCACTGGATACAGTTGAATCATCCAAAACCATACTTAACGAAGTTTGTGGAAATAACATCACGCAAACAATTCTGGAGAAAACAGGAATTTTGAAAATTCAAGGCGATTGCATGATCAAACAAGAACTGATAACAATACAGGGACATAGAATTTATCCATCAGTTTCAAGACTCTCCTATACGCCCTCTGGAAATTTATCGGATGTTATAGCCACCCAACATTTGCTATCAGAAGATAACGAGACATATCGCTATCATAGACATTGGGCAGGACTAGATACCATAAAGGAAAAGATTAAACAACTATACAACGAATTACCACCTAAGACCCATCTTCAAGCACATGATGTTCATCAATACACTATAGCATATGCCGCTTTGCTGCTCGTGGCTGCTTTAAGCAGCATCATCATTTGGAAATTCAGAGCGACTATCTGCCAACGAATCAAAAACCCACCAAAGCCATCACCAAGAAAATCAATCAGACGATTCGAGAACGAGCCTAAAACAAATCATCCTGAGTTTAGCGTAACCTTCGATGCCTAACATTAGAATAGTATATATAATATTGAACTCAATGTTCAAGGCGGTGGAGGATGTTTAATCTTAAGTCGTTTTTTCATGCTTAATTAAATCAACAAAAACAATTCATCAATTCATTTGCATGCATTTCACAAATCATTGACCTTCTCTTAGAAAGCATAAAGGCATTCGCTGACAACACATAAATTGGCTTGTAACACGAAAATAAAAACGCGCAACCAGCACAGGTCATTCGCTTTAATAATTTGTAAATGCGCTAATTTTGTATATGTCAGCAATGCGTTTACTGCTGTAATGATTATTGACCCTAGCTTTAAGTAACTCTAGTTTTTTGTAAAGCTTGTATAAATTTCGTGCAAAATAAATTAAATATATCAGTTTTCATTATCATATACAAGGTGTTGTTTTACCAGTAGCTTTCGCTTTGTGATTCTCGATTAAGATTGTTTTGGTACAAGAACCGAAAATAATCAACAAGTAACTTACGATACAAGCATCGTAAGCATCATCATATCACCATCTTCATTGCGACGGACAATAAATTACTTACTGTGTCGGTACAAGAACCGGACACAGCTCCAACAAATTCGTTCACGATACAGGTATAGTGAGCTCATCTACATTCCATCAGAGTAAAAGAACTTTGATTTACATATTGGTTTCAGCTTTTTATATTATAATATATATATATATATATAATTTGTCGTTCTCAAGTTATATTATTTGTTGAACTTGAAACATTTAGTGCAGTGAATAAACCAATAAAACCACTAGCTTTATACCAGTGGCATAGTTTTCACCACACTCCGCATTTATTGCATGTACGCTCTAACTACCGGCAGTACACCTGCATTTCTGAAATTCAAAATAAGTTCACTTTTGTGACCTTTTTCAAATCTTCTTCACCATATTTCACCTTCACTAGAGGTGTCAGTAGATTCGTAGGTAAGATCAACATTGGTTTGTCAAATACCGTTTAGGTTTTATGATAGAAAATAAAATGTTAACAGTCTCAGAAATAAATTTTGTTTATTGCAGTTAAGGAATCGCGAGATTTTTTGGATCAGGTACATTGTTTCTTCCATCCTTGCAATTCGAATTAATTTTGCTCACGTTATGAGAGGTATGTTGCAGGCAAGTTTTTACTGTAACTCTTGCAATACTTCAGGTGGACTAATCGTGTTAGACTTTTACAAAAGATAATAAATGAGGGATGTTTTCTATGAGAAACCGATCATATGTTGGCATGGTTACTTTTCGAGATTTATGGCTCTGAAAACAAATAAATTTTCTGACGAAAAAAATGTTTCACCAACAGTTCGCCAATTTTTCCATTATCTGTGAACGTTTTCAAAACAGAATTACGCCGAATGAGAGCATTTAATAATACGAATAAAACACAAGAAAAACGGTCGTCCTGTGAACAGTCTGAACTGAGTTAAGATCAAAAAGGTGACTTAAGGTTCAAAATTAAAAAAAAAAAATCAAAAATCGCCTTTAACTTCGAAAATAGTGCGAACTCGAAAAAATGTTATATAATATTTTCAATCGGAAATAGACTGTACTTTCGACCGTTAAAATTGTTTACCATCTCTACGGGACACCCTGTATAAGGAATTTATTAATATTTATATTTTATATTAAATTTGTGATATGCCCCGCAATTAAAGTAAATGAATTAATTGTGTGACTTACTACAACCGAAACGCAAGTGATTTAGGCTTCCATTGTACAGAGCAATAATCAATATGTACACTAATGTAATTAAGAGCTCTAAATCTCCTGGAAAAATATTTGCCAATACAAATTTTTACTTCTCTCATTATTGGTGCTGTTTTTGAGCCAAACTCCATATTTATTTGTTCAACTGCCTTTGCTACTTTCGTGTATTTAAAAATATAAAATGAAAAACTAAAAACTACTATTAAAGTTTATCCTCAAATCAAATGTAATTATATCAAACATTGTGCTGGTTTATGTAAATAAGTTGTCTTATATTCCAGTAGTCCTTATTTGCTTATTTGTAGTCGAGGTACTCCTCGTAATTATTAGTATCATCATTCGTCACTGACGGAAATTCAGTTACTTTTTCATTCTTTTATTAATTCTTCTTCATAGTTATAATTATAACTGTCGATTAGTTCATTATTTATTTTCTCAAATTTTCATTTGGGATACCATAATATACTCATAATATAACTTTACTTAGGGATTGGTAATAAATGTTTTCGGAATTGAAATTGAAAACCTTTTGTTATTAGTAAAGGGAGTTTGAAACTTCTGATTTAAAGCCCAGCAAATTATTTTCTCGTATCTTTGTTCACTTTAAATTCAAAACTCTTTAATTGTCCGAGAAAATTTGCAAATGTAAAAATAAGTTCATCACTAGGAAATTATGGTATTTACCTACATTGAGTGGCTCTATTCACTTAAAAAAAAATAAAAAATAAAAAAATCTTGGGGAGCAACTCCCCACATAATAACGCAAGTATAATTAGGAAACTGAACAGAACTTTGTTTCCAAATCATTTTTCTTTTCAAATTTATATTGGTTCTCCTTGAATTTTCAACAATAAATCCATTGTTGGATTTATTCTCCGCATCGAAACATAAAGTTATAGCTTTGTGAAATCGTTAGTGGATGTTGAAAAGTTACCGATTCAAGTTTGATGATGTTTACGATTCTCATTGCCCCAGTTTACAACTTTTGTACTATTATAGCTCAATATTTCCTGAACTAGCCAACAATTTATTGTTGGAACGAGAGATGTTTTATTAAATCAAATATCCTTGTTGATGCAGAGTTTTTTACTGTTTCAAAGTTTCAATAAATTTGAATGAGAAATGTAATAATTTATGTATAGGGAAAGAGGTTGCTATGATCTATGGGTCGACTTTATTTTATAGACATTTTCAGTATTATTTTATAGCTTTAGTAGAAATGTTATGGAACGAGCGCTTGAAGACATTATTGGCTGATGGCCAAGCTCTTTATCCCGATGGAAACAACGGCTGGTATGCTTCAAAGTAAAATATCAGATGATTAAATTTATTCTGATGACCAAAAGATTTTCATTCGAATGAGTTTATCAGATAACGAGATAACGAGAGGATCCGGATATTAGACTGAAGCCTCCAGTTCCCGCAACGGGAGAGAAGATTTTTATAGAAATTATAAGCTTAGTTTCAACGCAAAGATGTTCAAATATCTAATGCCGCTGCAATTTTTTTTATATTTATTGATTATGTCCATTATGAGACCCCAAGCTAGATAGAAAGCTACAAACTTTAGTTTGGTCATATGATACTCCGGAGTAACTGCTACATAGAGAGCTTCAAACTACATGGTGTAGCTAGTTTCAAAGGAATTAGTAGCTGATATTAGCCAAATTTTTAATTTTGTAATTAGAGTTGGAATAACACCAACATTATAATGAATTAAAGGTCATATGTTTCATATCAAGAACATTCTATGGTTAAGTAGGCAATATAGATAAGGATTAAAAATTAATTAATTTTATGCAAGAAAATAATTTCATGCATGTTTTAATTCATCGTGATTATGAAAGAGTTAACCTGAAGGAATTGTTTATTTTGATATTGCTAATAAATTAGTAAAATTAAGTTCAGGAAAAGAAAAAAAGTAGAAGGTGTTAAAACATTTCTTCTATAGCGAAGATGGGAAGACAAGTGTCCCTTCTGGAAGGGGCGCCGCCCGAAGTACTGCGCCATAGAAGAACTTCTTCTGTTTTTAAGAGTGTGAAAATAAGTCTGGGCGTTCTGTGAAGTCTGAAAGTAGATCCTCTCATTCAGGTTTATTTTACCCTAATTGGATTGCATTGAATCTAGAATGATGGCATCCACACAAATTGCAATAATCGTTCGCACAACAAAAAGGAGTTATCAGCCGATGTTGTTAATGAGAACTTTAGACATTCCAGATGGGGGCACCATTTTATTTAATTGATTATCCGTTCCAGGTTACATGCAATGCCGACATACCAAACAAAACGGTCTAACAATTTTGGTTCTAATTCTCACAAAATTCTCGAGTAATTCAATCGGTTAACATCAAAATCTGATTCGTTTTTTCAATTGACCATAAGTTTGAGCAAAACTTTAAATGGTTTAGAGGCTCCTCCAAAATTAAACATGCTCGTGCAGCTATTATTGAAACATATCAGGTTCACGGAGCTCAATCAATATGGGCCGTCACATTGAGGCAAATGTTAATAGAAAACCGATTTACCGTATGAGGATTTTGTCCTTTATTGCATAAGGCTTTCGTGAAGCAAAAAAAAAAACTGCCTGAAATTGGAGAAGTTTTGGGTCATCTTGCTGATGAATATGGTTCATGCATTCTACATTATAAAAACTTCCAGTAACTAAAGTGGAGTTTGCCGGGAGGAATGCAAAGTTTTCAAGCTTAATGCAGAACGAAAAAGACTAGCCAGGCAAGTAGTTTTGTAACAATATTATAACAGATTTCCAGGTATTTCACAAATTCTCCGGTATGTGATTTAAAATCAATATACTTTAGAGTGCCACCATGAATGCATAAGATACGTGATTCAGTTTTTTCGGCAATATTTTCATGTGAGCATTTCAGAATTGTGGGTTTTTTCCATTCTAATTCAAGCCTTTACGTCCACACTTCAAAACAGTTGACGTGAACGTGCTGTGTAAAAAAAAAATACTCTGAAGTTATTTATTTATTTATATCATCTTTACAAATCAGATTGATTGTACTTGGTCGCCATCCTTAAATTGAAAGTTTGGTCCTAAAGATAATAGTAACGTATGCTCTTTGTTGACAAAACTTGTGCATTTGATAGTAAACCTCTTCTAACATGGGATAATAATGAAAAATACATTTTGGTTAATTTTGATAATTTTATGTTAATACTTTTTAAATAACTCTTATCAACTCACTAACCCCTGACTAAATGACTTTGTGCCCGAGGGCCTGAAAGTGCCGTTAGTGACAAAAGAGTTTTAGGGTAGTTATCGTGAATTTATTTACATGGGGTTTTTTGATTTACAATGAGTGAATGGGGAGCTTTCCGATGGGGTAACATTTTCTTACTGAAAAATATACTGTATATCATAAAACAAAAACTTCTTTTATCCAATCAGAAAAGGAAAAAATCGTTGGGATATTAACTAAGAAGATGTGGATTTGTGTTTGCAAAAATTGGTTTTAATCACGAATAAAAAAACATTTTATAAAACAGTAAAAATTCTTAACCTTCCACCATAATTCTATAAATTAAATTTCTTTTTATCACACTTAGTACCCAAATTCAAAATTTCTTTAATTATATTTATTTAACAATTCTCTGGTTTAATTCAGTTCTATGTAGTTATAAAAAAGACAACATTATTATTCGTACTCGTTCCTGCATTAAAATTGACTTAGTTCTAATACTTTACTCAAAATTCACTTCTTAAAATTTATTTCGACGAACATATCATATTCGGTCAACGTTTAAACTGTTGACCGATTTCAACTGTTTTCTATTTTATTTAGTACTGACCACTTTTACAAATGTTTTGAAGTTCCAAAGTTTATTGCTGCGTTAAATTAAAGAGGACGAGTCTGCTTTGTTCCTGTCTGTTATGGACGCGTCATTTTTCTTGGGTATGCAAATCTTGCGTGTCTGTTTAGATAGTACAGAAAAAATAATATTAATAAATAATAATAAAATAACTTGTTTCTGTGGACTCGACTTTCATTTTTATAAAACGCCTTAATAAAAACGATATTTTTGTGTTTTTTTACAACAAATTTAAAAATTTAATGCATTTCTAATTATGTGGTCAATGAAAAAGAATGTCGAAACATAGAAAACCTCTGTGGTGGTATTAATTTACTGCGCATGACTCAATTGATTTGTAATTTTCCCAAAATTGCTTGTATTCTCTCTTTTTTATTGTCTGTTCGTCTCTTTCTTACTCATTGCATGAATTAACATTTTTTTTTTCATTCTGCGTTATTCTTTTAATTTGGCGTTAAATGAATTTGATTTTCGAATTCCTCGTAAAAAAGGATTCTTAGAGCAATGTACTTAGCCCGAAAAATGATTCATGTTCGAATGTTCATGTTCAAATGGGATCAAAGTTTTAATTGTTTTGAAATTTGTGTTTTTCATATGTGTAATATTCCTTTAAATATTTGTGGTTTTTTGATGATTTATGGCGAGTAAATTATATACTTTTTCTATTTAGAAATTAATATATGTGCACAATTTTTTTGTTTAGCAACATTTATGTATGTAAAAAAATATAAGGTTAAATCGGTGAAATTGATTAACTTTCTTCAATTAATGGCTTTATTGATTTATTATTTAAAATTATGTAACAAATTGTTATTCTTTTTTAGATACTGAACTAATAGGGAAGAAAACTACTTGTACCCTTAGTAAGGTTCATTGGGACCGACTTATTGGAAAAAAAAAACCACATCTGATTGCAACTCAGGATGTAATTTTAGATAAGTGTGAATTTCATTTGCTTTGATGAATTTGATTCTAAGCTTTTAGAATCCTGCTGGTAGGTTCAGCACTTACGCTCTGAAGGGTTTCAGGGTGGGGGTGGTAACTACCACTAATGGGGTTGTCCAATTTGGGCCGACGCCGTGTGTGATATGAGTGGAGACTATAGAGTCTATAGTCGACATTCAAGGTCGCGATTCGAGAGTCGCTATTCAAGATTCGCGCTTCGAGAGTAAAGATTCAAGATTCGAGAGTCGAGAGTGGAGAGATCGAATGGAATTTATGACTAAAAAGTAGAAAATAAAATATATTAAAAAAATATTCAAAATAGGTAACTTTCGTAAATAAATTACACTAAAAAGTAAACCATAATTTCTTCTTTCTCAGTGATATACCCAAGAAAAGTTTCATTGTAAAATAAGAAATGCTAAACATTTTAAAAGCTTCGGGTTGGGTTGCAGTTAGACAATTGTGGTTTTAATTATGGATGCCTATACTTTCAAAATTTAATCTAAGTTATAGCATTTCTTATTTTACAACGAAAGCTTTCTTGTACAAAAAAAAAATTACTGTTTAGTGCAATTTATTTACGAAATTTTATTTGTTTTTTTGTTATAGCATTAGCAATTTTGGGTATACGAACTTTTTAAGCGAAATAAGGAAGAACTTTTTATAATAGGTATACTTTACTCAATCTCACAACTTAAGATACTCAACAAGATGCTAACTGTGCCACGCTGAAAACTCATTCTTGACGTTGGGCTTGATTTTAAATACACAGGGTGCTTCCCAGTGAAGAAAGGAGATTATAGTACCTACTCACTTCGGCAAACAATACATTTTCCGACAGAGGGAAAAATATCACTTGTTTCAGAATTATAAACCGATTAAGAAGATATGTATCTTAAAAATCACAACCCAACTAACCAACTAACAACTTAGGTCGAAAAGATGTCGGCTCAACCTGCAAGAGGGCAACATTTTTATTGAACTTGATTTATGTTGGTCAATTATACGTGCATTGTACGTCGAGATCCCAATGCGGAGAATAAAATGAAAGTATTTTGAACGTAAATATAGGACAGATTGGCAAATATGATTATAGGCAAATATAAGATTAAGTGTCTTAAATTGTCGTCGATTCTACGTTATTCGACCACCCGCAGTTTCAATTCTAACCAATTTGAAAGAAAAGGACGTAACGTGGTTTGTTTATTTATATAAAAAGTTGTCGTCAATTGAGTGAATGAAATAGAAATAATGGAACTGATATCAAACTGCAAACATAATAAGGCAAAAACTCAAAATGGATGGTAGATTTACCTATGTTGAACCTAATTAATACATTTATGAAATCGATTTTTCGTATTGCGTATGCATGGAAAATAGCTGCAAAATTAAATTTTTCACAAATATTATAGCAGTACCGAAGAAAACTTCAACGGGTATTTCCAGTGTTATATATTTAAGAAAAGTGTGTTATGGAAGCATATGAGTGAGTGGCTTTGAACGAAGCTGATAGCTCACTCTGTTGAATGCATTGCGGCACGCTAGTTCGCCTCAGCTAATCGCGGAGAGTGTGGGGTGGGTACCACAAGAACCTGCCACTGTCACACACCATATCCAAAAAATATCGTGCCTATTCAACAATGCACCACCCACGTTCTGTCCTGAAGGGACAAGTACACCACTTACTTTGTAGTTAGTACGAGTACTTAGATGAAATGTCCTCTGCTGCCATATCTTCAGCCACCCTGTGACATTGCGGGTATGAGTTCGCGCAATGTCCCATGTGAACCTGGAAATGAGTGAAGGAACGAACCCGTTCAACCCTTCCGGGAGAGAGAAGAAAGAAGAATATGTTTTAGCACATATTGTCGAAGTTCAATATTATATTTTCATTATTACCTTAGTTACATACATATTCACATTGGCTCTTTGCCTAATATACTAATTTTCCCAGAAAAATGAATCCATGTTTAGATACCAAATGGACGGTATACAGGACATGAACCTTAGCATCTGGTTACTTATAAATACATGTACCAAAGAATTTATTGAATGTTACTAAAAACTGTTTAGGACATAAATTAGTAATTACAGGACCGAAATATGTCACGACTTAAATTACTTCAAAATATAAAATTTTTCCGCTAATGACGGTCGATATCAAGATAATTTAAACTATATTGATATCCAACTGTGCTCCGATGAAAGACACTAAGTCTGACAGACATAAAGTTGCTTCCGATTAAGACTTGAAACGAAAATTGAATCTGTACTTGGGCCAACTAGAGTGTTCGACGAACCTGAAAAGAAAAAGGGGGAATTCATCAAGGTAGAAATAAAAATTATGCAACGCAAATTACCGGCACCTGGATTATGCCACAGGTGAAAAAAAATCCCTCGATGATCTGAAATAAGAAAAGGAAACAAATGAATTACATATCAAATTTGAACTATTAATATATACAAAGGAACAAATAAACATTGAAAAAAAGAAAAACAAATAAAAAAACTAAATAATTACATATCAAGGTGTTTTTATTGATATTCAAACATATTAAAACATACAACACAAGAGCAATTAGTGGACATTTCAGGTGAGAAAAACCACCCAAAACAATCTCACCTGTACAGGTGCCCACTAATGGTAAAACTCAGGAAAACTTATAATAATTCACCAAAGTTTTATAATTACCTGTACTATATGACATCCCACGATGAAAACACTAGAAAACACTACACAAAACCACTATTAAATTAATAAAATTAATAAAAACAAATCGCGCGCGTTTGACACATCGAATTAAAAATTACACGGGGAACTTCAATCTCCCATGACATACGATATGTCAAATTGGGGTAGAATCTTCGCGCGATTCTAATGGTCGCGTTCGTTTCGCGGTATTTTTCGCGGGATTCGCGTAATTCGCGATATTTACAATTATAATTGGCACTAATGAGTGCGAAAGAGAAGTACCGTGCGAACAAGACAAAACAGCAAAGGTCATGAAAGGAATTAGTTGGAATGAACTAAAAATGGTGCGTCGATAAAGTAGACCAAAAATTCGTAAAAATTAATAAAAATCAAGAAAATTAAGATTAAATTCTTATGGTAAACATGCCAAAAAATGTAAAATTCATTTTGGCATATACCAATAATAATCAAAGGTCTTAATTTATATACAAAAGGGCAATATTTTGATAATTTCACATTATGGATAGTGAAATTGAAACAAATCTGTCTATAAAAGGCGTGTCATTCCTTCATTCGATCTCTTTTTCTTTCGAGTTGTCATCTAGTTAAAATATGCCAAGCTGGTCATAAATTACTATATATGCAAATCTATGAATTAAAATCAATAGTTTGTGGTAAAATCAATAGTTCATTAGTGTTTTTTTTCTGAACTTAGAAAATATAAAGTGTTCATCAAGTTCACCTACGAATTTAATTGGAATTTGTGGTTTTTACAATTGCTTGCCAGTTCAAGTTGTGAATTATACGGATCGGCAAAAGAAGTTAACCATTTAGTATTTTCTGGGCAATTTAATTGGTTTATACTCATCAAGAAGGTAATTATTTTACTCAATTTTCTAAACAATTTGAGGTTATGGGACAAAGGTAATTGCATGCCATAAGGGTATAATTACTGGTCACAAATTAACTAATCAAATTGAATTTTTAACATTAATAAAAATTACTCTTTTCATTTCAGCAGTTATTAGGTATAAATAGATTAAAGTGCAATTCTTATTGTGGTGACATTTTGCCGAAGACATGCCTTTATGGTATTTTTGGCAAGACATGTCTTAACAATAAAGATTTGGCTAAAATCAATTATTGCGATTAATTTTAAGTAATTTAGTTAAGAGTGAAATTTGTTGTAAAATAGATACATAAATAAGAAGTGAATTAAAAAAAATGCATGCGTGTGTCAGTCAGAAATATATTTGAGTAAAAATTAATTTTTGTATTTTACAAAAAAAAAAATTATGTTTAAAGTTAAATTGTGCTAAAATTGAACTAAGCGTAGAATTATTGAATATTTTAAATTAAGTGAATTTGATGATTAAAAGTGAATGATAACTAATGACATCTCTTTTTATCGCTACACTACCCACCACCATTTTAAATTTTCAGAACACCACAAATGTCCATGTCGATTATCGGAATTGACGACAAGTGTGATTTATAAACGTAGATCACTATATGTCAATTACAAGAATTGACATATCGTGTCTTAAAGTTTTCGTTTATTAATAAGTTCATAACATAGAGATTCCAAAGGAAATTGAAGTAACGCAACACTGGGAGTTATTCATCCTCTCACGAAAGCTGATATCAACTACTACTTTAAGCGGTGTTAATATAAAATCGAAAAAATTTAATTTGTGCTTAGAGCGAGCAGGATTTAAAACTAGAATTTATATTACACAAAGATAAAAGTGATTCGTGTTCCATGGAAAGCTGCGATCAATAACCACTTTAGACCTGAACGTCTATCTGACTTGGGCGTTGGCGAAGTATTCAAATTCTGGTACTGAGTAATTTTAATAATTCCAATAAGAATGTTTATATATATAGTTGTATACTTAATTATAAAAAAATATAGAAATTGAAATTGACTTAGCATATCTCGGTATTGACTTACCCCGTCCTTTCCTCACCTCCCATACAGGAGCTCCATAAAGGTGGTTGAATATAGTCAGGAAGGTTGCAAAAGGACAGAAATGTTACCCATAATCAAGCAATACCATAAATTTCCGTGGCTTTTGTTTTAACGGCGGTTTAAAATTTAAATGACATATTTTGATATACGAGCATAAAGTAGGCTTAACGTAACGGGGACTTTAACAGAAGTTACATGACGACTTGAAATGCGCACCCGGCTCCGGGGACTTCTTTAGAAGCACAATGGATATACCGTTCTCCACACAGTGACCTTTCCGTTATTTCACACTGGGCTAAACACCACGTACAGAATTTTTACGATAGATTATAAAATAATTTGATTACGAGCCTCAGCAACGATACTTTTTAAATAGAAGTGCCACACGTGAGATTTTCAAGTGTCCCTTTTTTTTCCTTTTTATTTTCATCTTTTGGACGAGTAGCTTACGGATGAGAACATTTTCCGGAGAATTACTGCTATCAAACCTTAAAAATATTGCGTCATATTATGTGGTGGGTATCCTCAGGAAGGGCAGTACTAAGCCGCGAAGGGCAAGAGGTTTGGGATCTCCTTGTAGCCACTAGTCCCGTTGTTGGTCAGATAGCGGGCTTTTGCTTCTGGTTAATAGAAATTCCTTTTCTGCCTCTTACGCGCTAGCTACTGCGACAAACAATGTGTCCCAAATTCAGCAGGGAGCCCCAAAATGCTTCAATATTGCTTCAAGCATAGTTATTCCCGACACAGGTTGTCCTGATTTTACTCAAATATTTTGGGAAAGAACTATGACTTAGTGGTCAACAATTTTGTTCCAGACATTTTACCTACCTCCGGGCGTAAGCCACGGTAGGCTGATTTCCGATTAAAATTTCGCTTAGAGAAGTTTTTGAACCCTTTGCTGACTGGCACTTTAGGCGACTGTATCGGTGTCGTAATTCTCATGCGTTGCATCTAGTAGAGCTAGGGATTGGCCCTTGGCAGCTGTACACAATAGCAGTATCATGTCAATCCTATAGTTTCTGTGGGTTTCTTCATTACTGTACTTTTCAGCAATGGACGAACTTAGACTTTTGACACTAAATGTTGAGCCCAGGAAATGTATACTATAGAATATACGTAGCATTTTTTTTTTTTTGCCGGAATTATTCCCTTTTTTTCACTGCATCTGAATTTAAAGCACACATCAGTTCTAATTACGACCAAAAGAATTTTTTTTTCAGCACATATCACGTCAGATGTTGGACAGGTTCTTCTTCTTCTTATCTTTGAATCTGTTCCTCCCGGTCCAGTAGTCAACATAACACATAACGTGATATTTTTCTTGCGTATTAAGCGTATAATATGAATAAAATAAATATTATCATTCTTCGCTTGAGAAATAAAATGTTGATATTTATATACATTAATAATTAATTATAGACAATAAAATAGTTGTTAAAACTCGAGATTAATTTTTTTCATTATGGGGGCTCATTTTCGCTTACAAAAATGGCGAATACTTCATTTTCGTCTTAAAAGATTCTTTTCCTAACTTTTCGCCCTATGCACAAATTTCTGGCTTACAATGTAAGACTTCTAAGTCCAATTTTCCTATTAAGAAAATTTTGTTTGAAAGTAAAAGTCGTTAGAGCGCATTTTGACTATAAATTAACCTATCAACATTTTCTTTCCTATAAATAGGCAAATATAGGCATTCTGTCGCTAACTGTCCTATTGTTATGTTCACTACGATACACCAATCCTAAAGAAGAATGTCGAATCTTTTTCGAGTAAAAAAAAAATAAGCACACCCGTTAGAAACATACTTGCTTTTGGATGGGAGACGTCTGAACTAAGCATTAAGTAGGTAAAAAGAAGTTATAGATAAAATTTAATATTATGGTTTTATATAACCTTCGCTTAACTTCAAAGATTTTCACATATTTAAAAAGGAAAGCAAATTCAAAATTTTCAGAATCATACAAGAACTCGTAGCGTATAAATACCGATCCCATTCAGTGTTTGAACAATTTTCCGGATTTGTTATACTTAAGTGTCATAAAATTAATTCCTGAGAATTCCATACCACAAAGTAGATTAGAAGTTTTCATTGATGTCCTCATCTCTCAACGTTCTCCTCCACTTTTTTTGGTTAATAGATTGACATGGTAAATAGGTTTCCACAATTAACTAATTAAATGTCGTACGATCTCTGAGCACCATACCTACCCCAGTTGTTAACTTGCTTTGATCATTTAGAACCTGCCGCGGCGGAAAATTATCATGCATGGTAATCGCATGACTAATGATCCACGAAATTTCGGTGCATATTTGAAATTCAAAACTCCCAAAAGTCTGGTGTGCGTGTATGTTCCCAATCTTGCTGCCAGTAGGGGTTTATGTAGCTATGCGGGATATATATGGATACAACACCCATTCCTACCCGTCGGGTACGTCCGGTTAGGTTGTCTATAGGAGGAAAAGACAAGCCATAAATTTATCGGTCTTGCATTAGGAAATTGATTTTATATAGATACATAAAAAATACTAATAATTATAAAGAGTTGCTTAGTAATATTAGTGGTTCATTGCCCTGGTAGACTAATCATAATGAGTTCATCAATATGCTCCTCATAAGTAATCAGATGAGCGTTCTGATGAAATTTATTTGCGTTTGATTCACAACCGGGAAACAAATCATTTATTAACTTATTTTCTTGTCTCTTTTGTGGATTGTACAATATTAATTGAGCACTTCGATGAGTACATAATTAGCGGCACGATAAGCTTATTAATAAGGATATAAATGAGTGTCAGGATGAGATCATAAATGAGAATCTGATTTTACAATATTGATTTGATATATTTTTCGGAATTCAAACTCCGGTCGCAAATTAAACTCCAATGACAGTCTTTCCGCGGAAGAACAAATAACAAAAATCAATTCAAATTTTCCTTGTAGAAATGTCATCTGACTAGGTGATGACAAGAATAAATACTTATTTATTGCAGGTCTAGTATATAGTGAGAAGTTTCATTGTATAAAAACGTGCCCTTCGATGAGATTTGCTGAATGCTCATCGGAAGGGTCATCGGGACTTAATTTTCTATATGCTGCTTCATGAATTGCAAACACCGTGATGCTTTTTAGCCAAATTGTTATTTATTTACTTAATAAGTGGGGCTGGTAAGATAAAACTGCGTGCCATTTCAACCAGGGTGGAAGCTATCGATCATAAAATCTAATCTGTATGCCGTAATTACATATCTTTCCTCAGACCAGCTAGTTAGCGAGTTGAACCAAGGCTTGACTGTATGCAAGTTTAGAAGAATTGAAAGAAGGAAATGCCTGGAAAGAATTTTCAAGCGTAGCAACAATTAGGCTGGTTTTCTCTTATAACTTCATGCATTTAAATCTCCACATAAAGAAAATAGATAAATTATTAATTTAGTATAATCGTAAGGCGTCTATGGGTAGCTGATATACAAACGAATATAAGCTAGCGTAAAAGATCTTACCAACTGGTTGTCGCAGGAATATACTCATGCTGGCTCCTATATTCCTCTCAGCTTAGAAACGATCCTTCGTGTTTTTCCCATGTTGTAATCTTGCTGGACTAGTGTATTTGTCGACCATAGCTGTCACTAGAAAGAAAAGGCGAATGCTTAAACAAAGAATCGTGTCCCTCTAGCATCGAAATACTTATCTGACTTATCTGAAGAGTTTGTGGTTGTCTTCACCACGAGCTACAGGCACCATCCTTTAGTTAGCAATCTCAGCGAAACATTTATAGAGTTTCGCGATTGTGAACAAAGTCACTTTGATCACTGGAAAAGGTTATTAATAAGTAGGCCTTGATACTGTTCGAAAAATGAAAAAAACAAAAGTTTGTATTTTGATTGACATTCCAAGTTGCGACTAATCGAGTTAGGTTGTTTTACAATTTTTAAAATATCAATTCTCTTTATTCTTTTTAAAAACATTTTTAACAAGTCTGTCCGAGTCTAGCCTCTTAAGTTTTCCTGTCCGTCCGTTCAATTATAAATTTTATACTATTCTTAGAATAGGATAACGAGAGTTTTGCTATGAAAATTCATAGCGCAATAAGTCAACTGAAATTGACTCAGTTTGCTGCTAAGTCTGCAGCTCGAGAATTGAGTGGAAAAAAAACTCTTTAAGCCAACGAAAAATTTTTTAAAAAAGAAATTTCGTTGCAAATAGAGGGCATTTCATTTCAGCAGGAACCTATAATCGTCAGTACGGCTTGGTTCCTGCCTGCCGTATATGCCAAAGCAAACAGCCAAGCTGACCTCATATATAGACTTAAAATAAATTATAAGTGTGAATTATCTGAGGCGAAATACAACGTATTTACTTGAATGCCTAGCAAGATTTAGCCCTATGCGGGACTAGCATTTCAAAGAGAGTTTTGCTATGAAAATTCATAGCGAAATAAGGCAATTGAAATTGAGTCAGATTGCTGCTAAGTCTGCAGCTCGAGAATTGAGTGGAAAAAAACTCTTTAAGCTAACGAAAAATTTTCTAAAAAAGAAATCTCGTTGCAAAAAGGCATTTCATATCAGCAGGAGCCGTATAATCGTCAGTACGGCTTGGTTCCTGCCTGCCGTATATGCCAAAGCAAACAGCCAAGTTGACCTGATATATAGACTTAAAATAAATTATAAGTGTGAATTATTAAATGAGTTACCATTGGGTGATTCGAGAGATGCGAAATCTGAACAATGGGAAGCTGTCTGAAAATGTTTTTAAGTCACTGTGGCACAGAAGTCGAAGGTCATAATTCTGCTCTTACCCAGTTAGCCAACGAAGTCAGACACTTAGCGAAGCTCGTCACGAATTCATTAGCTTGTAACCTGAACCCACGTCGTAGTGACCACCCTCAGCCTAGAAGTCAGTTCAGACTTAGGTCTCCATCACCTCGTTTTCAATCAAGTCACAGGAATTCCTTTTGTTGGTACCACAAACAGCATGCACACAAGGCCCGGAAATGTATTCCACCTTGTTCGTACAGCAAACAAAATTCATGTTCCAATTAGACTGTTTCCTCAAAATCTCCGCCATTGACGACGGGTGGAAGAGGCTTCCTAAATAATCGTCTCTATTTGTATGATAAGTCTTCGAAAGAAAATTTTTTAAACATCACTGGAGCTGATGTATCGGTCATTCCGGCATCGCCAGTTAATCGTCAAAGCAAGTCCGATCTATGTCTCGTCGCTGCAAATTCATCTGTTATCCACACTTTCGGCAGAAAAATCCTCACTTTAGACTTAGGTCTTCGTCGCACATTCGCTTGGAAATTCATTATAGCCAACGTACCTAGATCTATCCTAGGAGCCGACTTCCTAGGTCACTACGGTTTGCTAGTCAACGTCAAGGAAAGATCACTCATCGACCCATTTACTGCATTAAAATTATTTGGACAACGGGTGATTGGGCAACAATCAGCACTTTCAGTGCTTATCGATGCAGACGTTGATAGCGAAATCCAAATGCTGTTACGTGAATACCAGATCGTCACGGTAGAAGCGGGTTTTATTAAACAACTGACCCATAAGGTAACCCATCGCATCATTACTACAGGCCCATCGATAGTCTCAAAAGTACGTCGCCTTTCTCCCGAAAAGCTGGCCGCTGCTAGAAGAGAATTCGACTTTTTGCTAAGTGAGGGAAGCAGTAGCTGGTCCTCTCCTCTACACCTCGTAAAAAAAAAGAATGGTGACTGGAGATCCTGCGGAGATTATAGGCGATTAAATGCTATTAGTGTTCCGGACCGCTATCCTATCCCTCTAATACATGACTTTGTCTATCAGTTACAGGATTGCAAATACTTTTCGACTCTAGATCTGGCTAAGGCATATCACCAAATTCCCATTGAACCGGAAGACATTCTCAAAACGGCTATATGCACGCCATCCAGGCTCTTCGAGTTCACTCGCATGACCTTTGGTCTCTGCAATGCAGCACAAACCTTTCAAAGGTTCATCCATACTGTGCTGCAGGAATTTGCCTTCTGTTTCGTCTATTTGGACGACATCCTAATTGCCTCTAGATCTAAATCTGAACATATTACACACTTGAAACAAATTTTTATGCGGTTGAAAGAATATGGTCTCATAATTAATTTAGACAAATCCAGGTTTCTACAAAGTCAGATCAACTTCCTAGGTAATTTGGTCACACCTCAAGGGATTAAACCATCTCCCGAACGTGTGTCAGCGGTTGCAGGCTTCACAATTCCAAAAACGGTCAAAGAACTGCGTCGTTTTCTTGGCATGGTAAATTTTTACCGCAGGTTCCTCCCACATGCAGCCAGCCATCATGCTCTGCTCAACAATTATTTGCGCCCAGATAATCATTTGGTCTCCAGAGGCCACCAAAGCTTTCGAGGAAGTGAAAATCCAGTTGGCACAATCAACCCTGCAAGTTTTTCCTATTTTGTCAGCCGAGCTCGCTCTATACGTAGATGCTTCCGATTCAGCTATCGGTGCAGCACTTCATCAGAAGGTAGACAGCTGTTGGCAACCGCTTGGGTTCTATTCGGTGAAACTAAACAGCGCGCAGCGCAACTATAGTGCTTATGACCGGGAACTTCTTGCGGCCTATTTAAGCATAAAATACTTTCGCTATTATCGGGATGGGCGCACTTTCACTCTGTACACGGATCACAACCCGTTAACATTCGCTTTTAAACAGCAGCCAGAGAAAGCTTCCCTCAGACAACTGCGGCATCTGGATTTTGTAGGACAATTCACGACAGACATAAAACATGTAGCGGGAAAAGACAAACGTCGTTGCCGACGCCTTGTCACGCGTAGAGGAAATACATATCCCGAGTATTGTCGATTTCGGCTCCATCGCGGATAGTCAAGTCGAAGACACTGAGTTGCAAGAGTTTTTACAAAATTCACAGTTCAAATTTGAAAAGCTTCCAGTTTTTGGCACGGATAAACAATTATATTGTGAAATTTCCCCTGTTGGCACCAGACCTTTTATTCCACTAAATTTCAGGAGACAAGTGTTTGATTCCATTCACAATCTCGCTCATCCAGGTATTCGCACCTCAAATAAAATCACTACTTCTCGTTATTTTTGGCCTTCGATAAACAAAGATGTTAACTCTTGGGCACGGCCTTGCTTAGCCTGCCAGCAAAGCAAAGTCTCGCGACACGTTAAAAGTGCTCCAGGCAATTTTCCGTCATCTTCACGCCGTTTCCAGGACATTCACGTTGACATCATTGGTCCGCTTCCCCTTCACAAGGATTCAGGTATTGCCTTACCATTATTGATAGATTCACCAGATGGCCCGAGGCTATTCCTCTGTCCAGCATCGACGCTGAAACGGTCGCAGAGGCATTTTTCCGAAATTGGATATCGCGCTTTGGAGTACCTAGAACAGTCGTCACCGATCAAGAACCACAATTCGAGTCAGTTCTCTTCACTGAACTCTCTAAACTATTAGGTGTTGAACGTAGCAGAACCACGGCTTATCATCCACAAGCCAACGGTTTTCTAGAACGATGGCACCGGACACTTAAAGCAAAGATTATGGCATATAAGGAGAGATCATGGTCACAAATCCTCCCTTTAGCCTTACTAGGACTGCGAACGACATTCAGAGAAAAGTTCCAAGCTACCCCGGCAGAATTGGTATACGGCGAAAGCTTACGTCTTTCCGGCGACTTCTTGCTCGCTTCGAAAATCCAACCACAAAAGGAATTTATTGTTTCACTTCAGAAAACCTTTTCAGAGATCAGACCCGTTCAGGCTTCAAATAACTCTCGGCAGTCATTTTCAAATTTAAGGAACTAATTAATTGCTCGCACGTTTTCGTTCGTAAGGACTCACTCCGAGCTTCGCTACAACCTCCTTATGAAGGCCCCTACGAAATTATTAGTCGCAAGGACAAGTTTTATACCCTAAAAATACGAAACAAGGAGACAAATATATCAATCGACAGATTGAAACCATGTTTTAAGGAAGACGACATCGAATTACGCCAAGACCAGTCTACGGATGGTACTATCATAAACAACTCTCCGTCATCATCAAACACACCATCATGCAGCTACGAACCAATTCAGTCAGTCCCTGAAGGTTCTTTTCAGCCAGGGCCTGAAGCTGTCCTAAGTATTCATGACACTGTCAGCACAGATGAACATTACGATTTTCATGCATTCGAAGATTCACCACCCCAAAACTCGCCACACCAAACAAACACGAACCAGCACCTAGTACCCAATCCACACGTACCGTCAGATTTATGCCAGACGGAAACGCTGTTTTCTAACAATAAACAACAAGAACTGGACGAATCACTCAACCTCCCAGTAGATTTGATACTCGCTAAACCTATGGTTTCGTGGCTGTCTTCACCACGAGCTACAGGCACCATCCTTTAGTTAGCAATCTCAGCGAAACATTTATAGAGTTTCGCGATTGTGAACAAAGTCACTTTGATCACTGGAAAAGGTTATTAATAAGTAGGCCTTGATACTGTTCGAAAAATGAACAAACAAAAGTTTGGATTTTGATTGTCATTACAAGTTGCGACTAATCGAGCTAGGTTTTTTTACAATTTTTAAAATATCAATTCTCTTTATTCTTTTTAAAAACATTTTTAATAAGTCTGTCCGAGTCTAGCCTCTTAAGTTTTCCTGTCCGTCCGTTCAATTATAAATTTTATACTATTCTAATAATAGTATTACGTTCAATATTGTATTCATTCATGCAGCTGAGTTGCTCTGTGTTAAGGCTCAGAAACGTGCCGCATTGTTTATTTTTATTGTGTCGAGTTACACTCCGAAAGGAGGTTCTGTTGGAAATATAAATCATAAAAAGCGAAGCAATACTTTTCTTTGAAATACTGCTTACTACAAACTAGGAGAGCCAATAAGTATTCTCCCACATCTTGCAACAACTTGTGATAGTGACGCAGTTTCAATACGTCAAGGATTTGGGTGTTCTCCTCACGTTATATTTGAGAACCTGGCTCCCCGAAAGACTACACATCAAGTCGAATGCCGATAGCAAAACTTCAAAGGACATATGCAGTAAACCCCCACATCAAGACTTCACCTGAACTTGAGTGCTGATAACTGTCATAGGCATTGCATCAGCCACTCATCCCCTCACATCGGAGCTTCTTCAACAAATTAAGTGTATGAGGTAACCATTTCAAGAGGTTCCCCTATACACCAAAAGTTCTTCTTATGTAATGTAGTTTCGTTATGTTGCGTTGACTTTATCCGCTATAAGAGAGTAGCACTGGATTTTCCGTGACATCTGCAATACCTAAAAGATGTGGACGTGAGCAGTAGGGAATGGAGCACCAACCGTTGAACACAATATTGAGCACAGCACACGGAACAGGCATGGAATATCTCAGCACTGTACCGGGAGTCTCACCGGACCTAGAAACAAGTATCCATTAAGTTAGTTAATTAATAGAAAGAAAGATTAAGGATAGGTTTGCTGCCCGAATATACACAAGGGTTAGGTGGATTTTTTTTTTTTTTTTTTTTTGAACGCAATGAATGTTACTTCTGAGTTCAAATTCAAATTCAAATTCATTTATTAAACAAATTAAGTACACAAGAGGTAAATCTTAAATAGTACTTTATACAAACTAGTCAAATAACTCGGAAATCAAAAAAGAAAAGAAAAAATTAGAGAAAAATGTAACAAAAAAAAAAATTTAGAAAGTGACTAGGAAAAAATGAAGACAATCAACATATATATAGGAGGCAAAAGCACATTAAAACTAAATAAAAACATGATTAATAACAAAAATTATAAAAGAAATAAGAAGTATGTAAAGAAGAAAATCTTGCACAGTCATACCCAACATCCGATAGCACTCAAAGTATACAATCATCCAAATATTTCCTGAATTCGCTGACAGAAGCCACACACTGAGTATTGTGAGGGAGGGAACTCCATAGACGAACAATTTGGACGTAATTAAGATCCCTCATATGTCAATGTACTAAAACGTGGTACACGTAAGCTCATTCCTCTCCTAGAATGTAGAAATTGCGTTTTAAATAAGTCTGAATTGAGCATCCCAGTAACGAGTACCTGACAGGAGTAATGTGGGCAGATCTGCGCAGGTTAAAAATGAATTGTAAACAATCACTAAAACAAACTTCCATCTTGCGTTTGCACAGGGAGTCAAGCTTTGGGAAAATTAGACTGCCGTAAGTAAAATGAGGCAACATAAGCGTCTTAACCAATCACAAACGTGAATGTGTTGGTAAGATATTAGCAAATAGCCAAAGTCTTCGGAAGCCACCATAAATTTTACCCAACATACTCTTAACATGATCACAACATTTCAGGCGACTGTTGAACTTCACTCCCAGATTAGCCACCGAGTCAACAAAAGGTAACAAGACATTATTGACAATAACTTAGGGTATATCATCGAAATCTGGAGGTGAGCTGCACAACACCAAACACTGTGATTTATTAGGATTGAGAGAGCTTATTGTCAATTGGCCATCTGTGAATTGCAGCAAGATCGTTATTGATTCTGCAAATACAATCATCAATCAACCCGCGAGGTTTGCTCAAGTACAATTGAACATCATCGGCATATAGATATAACTGTACATTATGTACGATATCACCGATATCATTAATGTAGAGACTAAAAAGGAGAGGCCCTACAGGGCCGCATTTACCATAACGCGCACTAGGCGCAAGCTGGGACCTCGCTCTCCAAGGGGCCACATTTTAAAACCTCACTGCTCACAAACAACAATATAAAAAAACGGTGTCGTTATTGCTGCAAAATAAAACACTTTTAAATGCTAGGATCATAACAAAAACTAAAGCCTGCTGAAAAATTTGCCACCATATGAAATACATATTTGTATATGTACATATAATGTTCTGTCCTTAAAACATATTATAATAAACAGAAATGCGGGTATCGTACAAAATTCGTGTACATGAGTGAAGCCGAAAACAGCTAATAATATCTCGAAGCGTTCTTCATAACAAAGGACAGAAAATACAGAAGAAAATGAGATGCAGTATAAAAACAAAACCTAAAAAATATTCACTGGAAGCTATGACGATGGATAAGTGAGTGGCAGCGTGTAGAAATGTCATGAAATTGGCACTTCTATGGGTTCTGCTTAGCTTTTTATAACTGCACTGTGCTCCCACACTAAAAAAAAACACAAATATCGGCCGGGTTCACTTCATTTAGATTATCAGCATTACTGTTTGCGATATATTCTAAGGTTCTTTCCTTAGAATATAAAACCAACAGAAACTACCATATTGGATAAAATGCATGTATCTGAGCAAACCACCAACAAGGTAGACAACTATTGGGGTATCAGCTATTTCGCTCCCTCTATTTACATATTTTAAACGACAGTAGAATAGTGAGAATTTGAAATTTGTGGGCTTGTTTTAACTTATCGCTATTTTTTAATTTTCTATTTATATTTCTAAGGTTCTATCGCATTCGTAATCGCGCATGTATTTTCTCCTTTAATACCATAGTGAAATATATGCAAACCCACATATGCGTAAGTATCGGGTCGGCTCTCATAAGCACCAGTGACAGAAAATTTGAAAGTTTTATTATTCGTACGTACGCGTAACATCAACAATTAATTAGTTACCGTTTTTTAATTTGCACATGTTATAAAACCAGTTGTCGCAATCGGTAAGAATATATTTTTCAATGAATTTATTATACTTATTTTACGGATATTCCTTTATTTAAATTTCTAATTCCGTATTATTTTGGCTTTTAACGTAATTATTTACCTATTTGCTTATTTTGGATTAAATAAATATTTATTTTGCAATTGATAGCATAATACACATAATGATGCCAAGAAAGTTTGAATCCGGAGCTAGCAAAAGAAAATGACTCAGGGAAAGAGAAAACCAATTAAATAGTCAAAAAGGAACAATTTTGTCTTTTTAGCGTTCTCCTAAAAATGAAGAAAGGGGAACAATTGCATAGAACTGAAGATGAAGTTGTATGTGCACCTCAAGCTTCTCGAAAAGAAAACGAAACATTGGTGTCAATATCAGAAGGAGACAAAAGTGGGAATGAGGAACATCAAAAGAATGTGGAAAACATAGAAGGAGAGAAGGAAGCAAATGAAACAATTAAAGAAGGTTTCAAAGAAAATTTGCAAGCGGGGTCTGAAGTAAGTTCATTCATCTCTTATCCTACCGATATAGCAGTGTGGCCAATTAGTATTAATGAAGAATTTATCAAACATATTTTAATAAATATGCCTCAGAATGTTGGCAAAATGGAAAATTTAAAAAAGAATACACAGAACGAAATATAACTTATGTCAGAAATATAAGTGAATCACATTTTTACTGTAAAAAGGCGAATGGAACAAAGGAGAAACGAGAGTGGCTATTTTTTTCAGAAACCAAAGGGGAAATTTACTGCTTTGTTTGTAAATCATTTTCTAAGTCTAATAATAGTTTAATAAAAGGTTTTAATGATTGGAGAAATATAACACAAACCTTATGTGACCACGAGCGTTCTACTGAGCATATACGAGCGATGTGCACGTATCGCAAGAGAAAAGCAAGTTCTGTAAATAGTCGAATTGATTCTGAATTGATGAAGCAAATACAATCTGAAGAAAATTATTGGAGGGAGGTTTTAAAAAGAATAATAGCTACCATCAAGTTATTGAGTAAACTAGGGCTAGCATTTAGAGGGAATACAAATGTTATTCTTTCTGATTCCTGCGGAAATTATTTATCGTGTTTACATTATTTAAGTGAATTTGATGATTTTTTAAAACATCATATTAAAATGTACGCCAACTGTGGTTCTGGCAGATCAAATTATCTTTCCTACCACACTTGTGATGAATTCATAGCGTTAATAGCTAATAAGACAAGAGAAATATTATTAACACAAATTAAGGACGCTGGTTATTTTGCAATAATACTGGATTCAACGCCAGACGTTGCCCATAATGACCAACTTGCTGTTATATTTAGGTACGTTACCGCAAATTTTGACATTAGAGAAACATTTATCGGATTCGTCACAATTACACAACATGATTCCCTATACTTAGAGGAGGTAGTATTAAAAAAATTAGATAAATTATCTCTGGACATAAAGTTGTGTAGAGGGCAAAGCTATGATAACGCTGCGAATATGAAAGGTATCTATACAGGTTTACAAGCTAGACTGAAAAAACATAGTCCTTCTGCACATTACATACCATGCTCTAGCCATTCATTAAATTTAGTTGGCAACTATACAGCGGAATCATGTCCGGAAGCAGTGCAATATTTTTGTTTCATTCAAAATGTATGCAATTACTTTTCAGCTTCAACACGAAGATGGGGTATACTCATTAAACATTTAGAAAAAAAATCTTTAACTGTTAAAAGACTAAGTGAAACGAGATGGTCCGCAAGAGCTGACGCTATATTGGCTTTGAAACGTGGATACAAACAAATTAAAGAAGCATTACTTGAACTATCCATTTCCCTTCATGAAAAACCTATTTCTAAATTAGAGAGCTTATCATTGGCCGAACATTTTGACAATTTGTAAACGGCGATTTTAACAGTTGTGTGGGACAAAATTTTACAGCGAATAAATTCTACGATCCCGATAAGGATTTGTTGCAAGCTTATAATTTGTTACAGTCTTTAGTTGGTTTTATTTTAAATATAAGAAATGGTTTTGTTGATTTTAATGAAGAAGCGAATTTATTAACAGATGAAACCAAATTTAAAGATGAGAAGAAAAGATTGAGAAAACGAAAAATAATGTGCGACGAAGTTTCAAAATCTAACGATGAGATAATATTACATGGGAAAGAAAATTTCATTGTCAATACTTTTAACGTCATTTGCGACAAGTTAATTTTGGAACCAAATGAAAGAGCAAAAAGCTATTCAGACATATACATATTAGATACGTTTGAAATTTTTTTGGAAAAAAATATAAATAAAGACAAGTACAAGGCTAGTATTAAGAAAATTTTACAACTTTTTGGTACTGATATTGAATCAGAAAAATTTATTGATGAAGCTGAGCAGTTTTTAATAATGATTAAGGGAGAAAATTTTTTAATTAAAAATATGTATAAATTTATAAACGATGGGTTAAGGTCTACTTTTCCGAACGTAGAAACAATTTTAAAAATATTGTTGACGATGCCTATTTCTAATGCAAGTGCTGAACGCTCATTTTCGGTATTGAAACGAATAAAAAATTATTTACGAAGCAACTTACAACAAAATAAAACAAGTGACCTGTCGCTATTATGTATTGAAGCAGATGTAATGGAATCGATTAATTATGATGATATTATAGACATATTTGCTAAAACAAAAGCCAGAAAAAGAAATGTTTAGTTATTATTTTATTTTTTATTTAATTGAACTGATTTGTTTTTATACTTTTTTTTTAAATACCGGTGTTGTGATATTTTTATGTTATAAAAATGCTTTATTATGGAAATGTCGACTTTTGTTTTCACTAATCTAAAAAAAAATGCATATGAAGGAATATGCTGCTGCAGCCAAGTCTCACTAATAATAATAGCATGCAAATCGGATCCTCCAAAGATTTGCCGGATCTCATCCATCTTATTACAAAGACTTCTAGCATTAATCGAGGCTATATGCATTCCCGGAAGGCGCTTACAACAAATATTAATTAGTAATCTCACTCTGTCCAATTCACAAAAGGTATTAGCCGAACTCATTGAGCAGCATACCTCTGCCAACGATCAAAAGCAAACACAAGAAACTATAGCCTAATACTAGAAATTGAGAGACTGTGCAAGACTTTACAAGACAAGGTAAAAAACTGCAAGATTCAAAGTTCAAAAGTATCATCTTAATCTTAATGAAAGATAACCAAAAAAAAAAAAAAAAATGAAAGCAAAACAAAGAACAAAAAGCTAGGAAAATTAGAAAACAAGAAAACTAAAAATAATATTTAATATAATGCAAAGCAAGGCAAACGTAAACACTTCATAGAAGAAACTCCCAAAATTAGGTTAATGCACAGAAATGCCTGTTTTCAGTTGTTCGGCGGTGGTGATCCTACATAGCTTGTCATCCTTACCCCATCTAACACAAACAAATCCATTCAAGGTGACCACAGTATGAAGTATACCAGATGCACGAAGCGCCTGTGCATCCCCAAATAACTTCGAACTTAGAGGAGTTAGGCTTTCATTGAAATAAATGACGGCTTCCGAAGAAAATCCTTTTAACTGATTCAGCTTTGGCCTGCCATGACGTTTTAAGGAAGCGAAGAATGACTTACGTTCTGCTGGACATGAAAATTTTATTACAATAGGAGCATCCCGCGACTTGGCATTAAGACGAAAAGCGTCAACAAAAGGTGAGCACTGGTGTTTCACAATATCGGCAATATTTTTTACGATATTAAGAGGGATTTCCTTGTCCAAGACGGGGATTCCACGGATAACTATGTCAGATGCCCGTGAAGAGCGGCGAAGATCCTCAATCTCCATGCCCTGACTGTAGATTTGCAAGTTTAGCATTAAGATCAGTGGTAATCTCATTGGATGCCGCTTGTACGTCATGCACCATAGTTTCACAGGCTGTTAGACGTACATTAAAATTCATTATTGCGTCATCAATTTTTTTAGAAAATTTCGCCTCAAGCTGGGCCAGTAAGCACTCAAAATTCACAAGAAGCTGGGAATTAGCCAACGTTAGGCCACCAGCAGCTGCATTTGCCGATAGAACGGCCTTATCAATTCACTTGTTAGTGTTGGTTGTGCTGCGTGTAATTGCAGGGGATACACTGTCCGAGTTGGATCCATCTCTCGCTCTAAAATGTTGTTTAGATTGCTTACTCGTACCGCTGCTGATATTAGTAGCCATTATGAAGAGTTAACAAAGAAATTTTAAAATATTGCAATCAAAAACAAAATTCCACAAGACTTAAGATCAATAACCGATAAATGCAAATTATGAAACTGGCTTATGATAACTGCGATACAAAAGCAAGTGGTAAGAACACCGAAAACTTTAAAAAATTTTAGGAGCAAAATAAAACACGCCCTACTCGCTAGACATCACTCACAATTGCTCAGATGGGTGACCACAGCAAATTTCATACGGGCATTCATCTAGGGTATCATAGCAATTGGTTTTACACCAATTCTAGCTTTTTCACTTGTTTATTCAAAACTTTGATCATAATAGTAATGAAATTATTATAGCCTGAGCTTTTTTAATGAGGAAATAATATCAGACAAAATTTTCTCTGGAAAGAATATGACTCAAGAAATGTATCTTTTTTTCTATTATTTTTATTTTAAATTATACTACAGAATTTGCTCTAGTACTATAGCATCAATAATATTTGAATATAAACCTGTTTAACGTCGCTATTCAATATTATTAAGGATAAACTTGGATAAAGTTCCCTAAACCTTAATATTTTGAAAGATATATGTGGAAAAAATCTCTAGCCTGAAGCTCATTGGTTCATTACTTTGATTGAACTTATTCTGCCACAGGAAAGATCAGAAAACATTCAAATAATACATTGATCAATCCCAAAATGCCTGCTGAACTTCTGATCTTTAAGTGAATGAAGTAAAGTCAATTCCTTAATGTTTTATCTCTTTTTTTATCTCTACATATACTTTGAAAACGATCAGTCCTAGACATTTTTATTGTACTAAAAACTTCTTCAGAATAAGAAATCCTATAAAATTGGTTATAATCATTTTTTCTGTCCGACGAGCCGTTCTAGAAATATATGTGAGAAAAATCAAAATTGCTCAAATGGGTGACCATACGAAATTTCATACGTGCATTCATCTAGGGTATCATAAGAATTGGTCTTAGGCCAATTCTAGCTTTTTCACTTGTTTTACTTATTTTAGAAGCTTAAAATACTTCTTTTATTTTCATTTATATTTTGAGTAAATATATTAATTATTACATACAATTTCATATAAAATTTACAAATGAAGCGAACTGTACAAAAATCTAATCTTGGCCCGGCAGATGCTACATAAGCAAACTATTTTTAATATTTTCTACCTTACTTACTGACGAACTACATCTTGTCAAGCAATATCTACAGATTCCAGGTATTAGGAATTAAAGGAAAAATGGTAATAAACATTCACTTGGATATTTAGAATTCATGCAACTACTTTAATTAATGTAGGCTCACATCTGCATTTCGGGTCATATGACTTTACTACCCATGGAGAACAGAAGACCATTCAGGCAACGCGTCCTTCACCGTTTCTAGGCAATAATTTAATTACCTTGGTCTAGGCAGGTAAAGGAACACGAATGCACCCCCTTTATTTTCTACATACTATATATTGGCGCCAGCAGGGATTTCGCCGGCACCTTTTCCTGTTCTTCACAATTTCTTTTACTTGTAAGTTGTTGATAACAATAGCTATTAACTCGTTTGACTTTAAATGTTTGAACTCATATTAATTAATTATGTAAATTTACAGCCTTCCAAGTACATTATTAAACGCTTAAGATTTATTCTGAGCTCTAGCATTTCTTAATTTGTAATGAAACTTTTATTGTGGGTATGTATTACATTACTGAGGAAGGAGAAAAATATTTGTACTTTTTAGTACATTTTATTTATAGAAGTTATTTTTTTTAAATTTTTTTAATATATTTTCTTTTCTACTTTTTAGTCATAACTACAAATACTTATTTACAGAATTTGTAAATTGGTCAATTTTAAAATGAAGAATTTAGTTTTCTCATTTCTCTCCATTTCCTCGAGAGCATCAAAAGGTATTGCATGATTTGTTGCATGTTAATTGTACTGCATTTATATTTTCAATTTTTAATCCGTCTAAAGACCTAAATCTACTCATTACATTTCTGCTAAATACTCATATAGCGGTATACATAAACTTACGATATGTCACGGTCGCCATTTGATATGCCATGTGCTAAATTTTCAGTATTATGTATGTATTACTTGTAGAGTAAACGATTTTAGTAATCTCTGTCACGATCACTATACTATGACCTCTGTTTATCTGTAGTTAATCTGATGGTATACTTCTGAGAACAGCTCGTAGGCATTTACTCTTGATTGTATTTTAGTATAGGACGATTATAGCAGCCCGCAGGCGTTTCCCTTTTCCACTGGAGCAGCAGCAGTTTACAGATTTACTTAACTCCTATATATGAGAGCAGCTTAACTAGGCATACCTCTCAGTTGAAAAATAAAATAAAAACGCTGGTACTGTTTTGACTTGTAGTGTACTACCGAATGATTAAATGTTCCTTATTAGATCAACAACTTTTATATATGAATCGATACTTAATATAAATATATACCTAATGCAAGTCTATGCTTAACAGATAATTGGGCAATACGTTTACATAATATTTATCTTACTTTTTGCATATTGTTTTGGTCGAGGTGCAATATGCCTGACCTTGCATTTCTTGCTTAGCTTCTACCTTATTTATTACGAATCGCCTGAACCATATTAGCGCTTTTATTTATATGCGAGTTTGAAGTACTTCGTCACTTAAGGTATTGCAAATGTTGGACCCATCGGAAAACGTTTGATTCAAATCAAAAAATGTTTGGCAAGATTAGTGCGTTGCATATTAGGTATGTATGTATATAGGCAGATATACGATATTAAGCTACATATGCATATTAGTTCGCATTTACGTTCCCTTGCCAACGTTGTGGTGTAATTTTCTTCTCTGCTATGAGTAGTTTAGAAGGTTATCGCACTTTAATGTAAGTACTTCCATGTAAAAACATTTTAGATGAAAAAAACTTGAAAAATTTATTTCACATCAAAACTTATATGACGGTTACATATAGAAAATTGAAATGTTCCTATGAAATACAAACATTATGATAAAGTGTTCAAGAAAAAAGCAGCCACCCCTCAATTAGCTACACACCCTCTGCAAATTCTAAAATCGCGCATTTAAACTATATTCGGGTGAGAAAAGTCAGTTGTAAAGTTTTTTAAAGAAGAAAAAACAAATATTCCATTCAATAGCACTCAGCAAGAGCTTTAATTTGATATTACACATGTCCAACACGACAACCACAAGGAGGGTAGTTACAACGCCAACCCCAAAACCACAAAAACGTAATCCCTCTGTAACCTTATCGGAAAGCTCCCCATTCAATCATTCTAAATAAAAATAAACCCGTGTGGATCTATCTACGTTTACTACCATAAGTCTCTTACCAAAATTTCACACTTTCGTCACGAATGTCAGTGTCACGCACAAAGTTATTTAGTATCCCCACTTCTTATGGAGTACCGATTGCATGTATATGTTGGCCCATTTGGGTTCAACTGCTACATCCATATGGTGTCACTGTACACCGGGACCGTTCAAAGTTTATGACTGACTGAGTCGTTCAATGTTTTATTAAATTTTGCAAAAAATTATTAAATTTTGCAAAAAAATTCAAGTGCTGGTTTATATGTCATCTGTGTCCATGAACTTTTCATGGAGCAGCATGACGAAACGTTGTACGGCAGGTGGGGCACCAGTTGTCCAGCGCCGTAAGTCACATAGTTTAGCCACCGTAGTGTATTCGGGTGAGAAAAGTCAGTTGTAAAGTTTTTTAAAGAAGAAAAAACAAATATTCCATTCAATAGCACTCAGCAAGAGCTTTAATTTGATATTACACATGTCCAACACGACAACCACAAGGAGGGTAGTTACAACGCCAACCCCAAAACCACAAAAACGTAATCCCTCTGTAACCTTATCGGAAAGCTCCCCATTCAATCATTCTAAATAAAAATAAACCCGTGTGTGTTTTTTGAAAATATCTCCTTTCCGACTCATTTTACGATGAAAATATTTATATCGTAGATAAAACTAGAGAAAATTTCCTATAATTTATGCACTAACTTGTTTTTTTTTAACAAGTGGTTTCAGCGTACGCAAAGTTCACTTCAACACGTGTATTGACACTTGGCCGCCTTTCCAATACGTAGTAAAATATTTTTTGTTAATACACGGAACACGCGTGTTGTAGTTACGGCGCTCGTACGCTGAAACCATTCGTATTACAAAAAAAAGTTAGTCCAGGAGCAGCATTTATCTCTCCAAATAAATTTTACCAGGTGATCCCGAAATTAATAATGCAGCTCGTAAAAAGGTTAAATTTAGCGTGACCACTCTAGGGGAAGACACAATAGAGCAAATTTGTTCACGGTGTACGCAAGGGGCTCCTAGTGCCTAGTCGTTCCTACTGTTAACCTATCCGAACATAAAAGGGCCTGACTTTAAAAATCACATCCAGAAGACCAAAACTTGTACGGGTGCATAGCAGCCGGCCATGAATATGTTGGTTAGCTTAAAATAGACCATAGCATTTCTAGAACGAGGATAAGTCCTAGCAAGTTGGGAAGTGCGGAGGCAAAAGATTTTTTCATTAATTTTTATGAATCACCCTATTACTTTTAAACGATACATCCTTTATTTTTGATATTATTAAGCCAAGCTCAGGGGATACCCTATGATGCAAAACACAGCATGGCAGGAAGGAGATAGGGAAAGGATTAGGGGATGTGAGGAGAGTGGCGGAGGTGCCGACGTGTGTCGCCCTTAAACTTCCGCAGATTGTATGCCGGAGGAAAAACAGAAGATGGTAAGCTGTTCCACATTCGCACTGTTCGGGATAAAAAAGCATCTCGGAATTTAAGTGTACGGCCGAAAGTAATTTGAAGGGTTAAAGGATGTGCGCGGTTTGCAGCGCGAGTATTGCGTGCAGGAATCATTCTACAAGGGATTAGACTAGATATTTCATCAGAACATTGACCATGCATATAGCGATAAAGGAGCGAAAGGCATCCAACATTGCGGCGGTGCTCGAGTGAGTCTATATGACAAGTTATTGCCAACTCGCCAATGAGCTTGACGGCTCTCTTTTGGACAATATCCAATGAAGCTAAGGCTGTGCGACCAGCCCCGGCCCATATATGGGAGTTGTATTCCATTCTAGGTCTAATGTAGGACTTGTAGAGGAGCGCTAGATTTGACGGGCTGAAACATTTCTTAGACCTTTTCAGAAATCCAAGACATTTCGATGCTTCTTTGGCAACAGAGAAGATGTGATCTATCCAGTTTAACTTACTAGAAATATTAATGCCAAGAATCCTCAGTGACGGTGAATCAGAAATTAATGCTCCATCAAAAGAAACGGGTGTGGTTAAGTTATGATCTTGTTTTAATGAGATGAGACAGCTTTGAGTCTTAGATGCATTGAATTCGACGCGATTCGCTTTGCCCCAAGCGAGGATACTGTTAAGATCGTTATTCAATGATCTAGTCATGCAATCTCGTTTAACACATGCGGCATTCCCCCTGGATTCCGCAAGAGCGTCAAAGGAGTAAGCGAAATCAAGAGTACTGTCATCTGCGAAACTATGGATGGGATTGAAAGTAAGGGAAAGCAGATCATTAATGAAAACTAAAAAGAGAGTTGGAGAGATAACAGAGCCTTGAGGCACACCGGCATTTATGGGTTGCGGTTCAGATGAAACGCCATCTAATACAACACGTATTTGGCAACTTTCAATCCATAATAGAAGAGGAGGGGAGAGACCAAGTGCTTTAAGTTTGGCTAAAAGGGCTGGATGCCAGACTCTATCAAAGGCTTTTGAAATATCTAGAGCAACGATTTTAGACTCACCAAAATTGTGAAGACTACGGTTCCAACGTTCCGTAAGAAAGGTCAGCAAGTCTCCAGATGAGCGTCCAGCTCGGAAGCCATATTGGCGATCGTTGATGAGATGATTAGTTTCTAGATACTTCATTAATTTTGAGTTAATGATAGATTCAAAAACCTTTGAAAGAATCGAAGTGATGGCTATTGGTCGATAATTTGAGGGATCGCTACCCTCTCCTTTCTTAGGAATAGGCTGAACGTGAGCTAGCTTCCAAGCAGTTGGAAATTTTCCTGTCGAATAAGACAAGTAGAAGAGATTGCGCAGAGGTTTAGCCAAGGATGAGGCGCAGCTTTTAATTAACAGGGGCGAAAAACCATCAGGACCTGCGGCTTTGGAGACGTTGATATCCTTAAGGACCCTGAACACATCCCTCGTACGAACGTGTATTGGCTCTTGTACACATTCACACGGGCGATGCAAAACAGGTGTTTGTGAAGTTGGTGGAAGACGAGAATTTGAAGCGAATCTAGCAGCTAAAATATTAGGGAGTCAACAATCACTTCACCATTATTAAGTAGTGAAGGTATAGAGGAACTGGTGAAATTGTTCCTGATGGTTTTGACCAGGGACCAGAAACCTTTGCTACCTTTGCGGGTTGTCAAGATTCTTTGTCTAATATTCTGGTCAAAAAGAAATTTTTCTCTCTGGATAAAGGACTTGCAGGTGTTCCGTGCAGTCTTGTAGACTTGTTTCATTTCCGGACATGGATGCAATTGATAGGCGCGAAAAGCAGACTCTTTCGCTTTTATAGCTTGGTTGCACTTATCGTTAAACCAGGAGCGATCATGCTGTTGTTGAGACCTGCTGTAAGAATACGGAATGTATTCACGCATGCCAAGATTTAGTATGTTACTAAATTGTAATGTGCATTCATCAACATCCCTCGAAGCAAAACAGACCGACCAATCAATTTCTTTAAGATACTTATTGAGACTTTCCCAATCAGCATTCTTATAGTGCCAAAGAAGCCTACTTGTAGGTGGAGCAGTTGGGCGGCACAGGTTTGAGGTGGTAAATTGAGCCGTAATTAAACAATGGTCTGAATTCCCAAGAGGGGAACCGACTGAAATGGAATACTTGTCAGGATGAGATGTTAGAAACAAGTCGAGTAAATTAGCTTTATCTCCAGCTGCATCAGGAATTCGCGTTGGTGCATCCACTAGCTGTTGCAAATTAAATGATTCACAGAAGAGTTCAACGAAACGGCCCGCAGGACTTGTGGTAGAAGAATGTCTGAGCCACGGTATATTATGAACATTAAAATCGCCTGCCAGGAGGATTTCGGAAGAGGGGGAAACAGAAAGCAAATGATCAATATTGTTGGAGATATTGTCAAATACGGATACCGTGTCGTCATCAGACATATTTGGGCTGCGATAAAGGAAACAGAAGTATATGATGTGCTTGTGAAGTTTGAACCTAATCCAGATATAATTAAACTCTGGATTAGCAGAAGGAAAATCTTGAAGAATAGTAAAGGCCACATCATTCCGAATATATACTGCGATCCCTCTATGCTGAGAAAAAGGAGGCACGAAGCTGTATCCAGGGACGTGATACTGATTAATATCAGCATCAGAAACGACCTTGGATTCACTTAGCGCAAGAATTGCCGGATTTTTTGAGTTAAGGTGGCAGTACACCGAAAACCGATTTGCTCTTAATCCGCGAATGTTGCAGAAATCTAAAATGAAATGCTGCATGCTGAAGGCAAAAACAAAAAAGCAAGAAAAAAAGCGACACACAACAACACAAAAATTTGGGCGCCACCAGCCACAGTCAACGACACAGCGAGGTAAAAAAAAAACAACAATAGTGTTATGCCTATTGCTGCTTTCAATACCTCAGACTGTGCAGTTCAATGACCACAGCTGAGTGTACCCGGATTGCTGATCAGTGACAAGTGCTAATGCATTTGCACTGATCACAGATGAAGAGAAGGAAAGGAAATGTTACCGTGCTGCTGGCTTATAGAATGTTGATAGGGCATAGAAGAGCCCTTCACTTGGCGGATAAAATTTATTTTGTTTATTTATTAATTTATCGGTCGCGTCGGAATTTAAATAATTAACGAATTGATTAGTTTGAAAATGATTAGCACAACACTATCACTTGACTTAAATTAATTGGTTGGATATATGTTTAGATTATTTGATCTACAAAGGCAACGTCCGATCTGATTGACTCCACGCACTCACTGATGATGCCTGTTAAAAAATAAGTAAATGTTGGAGCTTTCCATTGTCCTATAATATGCTTTTCGCTTCTTTTCTCACTTTCGAAGTTAGGAATCTAAACATATGAAATTTTTAATTGAGTTTTTTCTTTCTAACAATTTTTCTTTAAACAAATATATGCCTACATCTAAATATATATCTATATCTAAAAAGTTCAGTTAAGAATTTATAGGGTGTTTCTTTAAAAAAAAAACAAAAACCTATTTAACTTGCCCAACTGTTAGGATTAGCCCCCCACAAGCTATTCAATATTTTGCTCGTCTCACCTGATCGTTGTCAAATACCACTCACATACATATCTGAAAGGTTTTTTAAGTTTTGAAGTTCATCTGCATTTTGTTTAAAGTTCTGTCCTAATTCGCGTATTCAGTAAAACATACAACCCGAAAATATTATCAATGTCTTTTGAAAGGTGAAAAAAATTACCCATTTGATCTGTAAATAGCACTTGCTTCAAAGAAACCGTAATATTTATTGCATCTACTTTCCGAATATATTTACTTAGATTATACTGAATAAAAAAAAAATTATCCTTAGAAGAAAGATGCAAAAAGATATTTACAGTCAATCAATCCTCTTCCAAGATTCGAAATATTTCTCTTACTAGCACTTTAAGAAATAAAAATTGCAAAATAATGAGGTGAACTATCGAATTCAAGCCAGTAGATCTCCTGAATTTCCACATAGTTTAGTCGTCTCATGAGGCATAAGCAATGGAAATTGCGTCCATGAGTTCAGCTAACTGCGAGTAATAAAATCCAACAGCACCTATAAATATGCAATAAGTTATATAGAAGAAAATTTCATGTAGAAAAACCACATCGCCCACAATAACAATCGCAAATAAACTTTATCATGGGGAATACATTTATGACACACACAGCTAATAACACGCCCTCAACTGAATCACCACAATAAAATAATAACGAACCAAAAAAGAAGGAAAGTATTGAGTCAAGTCAAAGTTTGAAGGGAGTGTGATACCTTAAATGGCAGTATAAGAAGCAAGCGTTTTGTAAATAGCGTAAATGAAATCGTAGATATTAGCGACGACTTTCGAAATTGGGTCAGACACAAGTTATGTCAATTTGCTCTGGAGGGTAGATTTTTTACAGAAATCGTTGGTCCGGCTTGGAAACGCTAGAGAACATGATCGGTATTGAAAATTGTACAAATGGGAATAACTAAATGCCATAACTATTGATGAGTCTTCCAAGTGCTTGACATGCCACTTTACGGTGACCGCTGGTAAACAATATCTTAGTTTTGGTTATTCAACAATACACTGATCTTCATAGAGGTGGCTTAGACCCTAGACAGACTAGAATAAATGCTGTGTCCCATTAGAGCCACCAGACTTATGCTGCAAGTCCTTTGGAAAATTCAAGTGACAGATTATTCAAATTCCGGCTTCTAAATATGAATTTAAAAAAGTTAATTTCTTTAATAAAAGTGATTAGATAAACTGGGGTTGTCTTGTTTCTAACAAACATATTTACCACCTTAGGCATCTTTTAGAATCCAGACAATTTATCCTATCTGAAAGGAGTCAGTACCAAGATTTGCAAGTTTCGTACACTTTTCAATGCGAATTTCTGGCAATCTATTTGTAGCTGAATAATGGTTTATATCTTAAATTAAAGGTAACGAAGAAGTCTAGGAAATAAGTTCAGTCAGCAAAAATTAAAGAAAAGTGTATTGGAATGGAAATATTAGTAGTAGGTATTCTCGTTTCTTTTGATTGTGACTATTTTAGAAAGATAGATCTAGCAAATAACGTCACGTTTTTTTTCGCTTTTAGTGGAGCTTTTTTTAATTATTTTACTCTTATAGTACTTGTTTTCTCCCGATTTTTCACCGACGAGAAATTGCAATATTTATTTGAAAGTTATTTAAATACAAAGCAAAATAGTATTTTTAACAATGTGTGCAAAAGAAATTTAGGAGAGGTAATTCTCGTGAAATATTTTCTACTTATTTGAACTACAAATAATCATTTTTTGTCTTAAATTGTATAAGTTTGTTATGTTGAGTTTCTATATTTTACACTAGATGTCTCTAATGTGTTCCGAGGTCAAGTCCAGGCTAATTTTATATGAATTTTCTCACTTTCAGGACACACATTTTTTTACCTACAGACTCGCTGGTATCTAAATTGAAACTTTTGCTGAGTACTGACTCCTCTTAATATGTACTTCGTGTGGGTAAAGATGAACATTTTTGCTTCTGTTATTGTATTCGACGATTAGTTGAAGAGTTTTACTTTGACTAGTAGATGAAGCTTATTTGAGCATGGATTATCATATAGTTAGAAGAATTTATTCTAAGCAATTTTCGTGCACTGAAACTGATATATACAAAATGACTCTACACATATAAGGCCGCAATCTTCATTATTATAATTATGTTTTAAAAAAGAAGTAATCAGAATTATTATTCGCTATCTCGTATACATAAGTGTATACATTAAACTATTTTATCATAAAAAAACTTCATTACTTTCTCTAAAAAAATTCAAATTACAAAGGTTTTCATACTCTGTTATATCAAGGAAAATCGATAGTCTGGCAAATTCATCATATTTCCAACCATAGCCCCGATCCCCCATTTACCATTAGGGAAAAGCCACAATCTGCGTTCATCTAATTTTTGAATTACAAATTCCAGTGGGGAATAAGATTTACTTACCTCTGAATTCACATCTCTATGCACAATACGCACCAGCTCGATATCATAGCCTTCGGCTGCATGTACCCATGATTTTTCCACACTGATTTCCGGCGGAGCTGAAAAAAATGAAAGCAGAAAAACCAATGATTCAAAGAATTTCCTTTTTATTTTTTTAAGGAGTTCCATAAATTCTAAATGATCTTGAAATGCGCGAAATTGGTAAAATTGCCTGAGGTGATGGATAATATGCCATTAACTTTCTTGATCTATACCGTTTCCATAAGAAATCCATTCAGGTTATCCTATGACAGGGAGAGATAACTCATAGAATTTTGAAATGCATTTTCTTGTTGACAATGGAAGGAAGGAAATTGGTATAAGATTAAACTAAAAAGTTTCCGTAGAATTCTTTCATTTTGTAAAATATAAATATTGTAAAACATTACAATGAAGATGAAGAGTACAGTACCTCCACCTCCTCCCAAAAAGGACTTCAATCAGCTTTCGTCGGGAGACTTTGAACAACCAATAATGCTAACTTGTTAAGAGATAGAGAGAGTTGGAACTTGGAAGTGCTGCAAAGTACTCTCGTAGTTTTTCATAACGGAAAGTCTTTCGAAAGTCGTTCACTTTCAGTAATTACTTTTCCTTGTTATATGTCTCAGTCTCATATTATCTCGCCCGTGGGCGTAATAATTTTTCGTGAATGTCATAAGTGCTTCCACTCTCTGTAGGATCCTAGAAAAACAATGTTCTAAAAGAGAGTGCATGGCAAATACCTATGCACAAACATTTCGGTAAAATTTATACTTCTTTTTGCTAATTAAAGCTTTTACTTTAGTTCTGCTTTTGACATATTAAGCTGTTGGATTAAACAAAAAGTGCATCTAAATTATCACTCATATTTATTACATACATTAACATACACAATATGAACAAAAAATGTTTTTTGGGACAATTAGGATATAGCCAGATATTATGAGCCACATTACTGTGATATATTTATGTACGTATGGGTAGAGAACTTTTTAAATATTTGATAAGCAAATCCAAATTATTTGTCCATTATATACGTCCTTCGCAACAGTTCCATAAGACCAATAATAATAGTCATGTTATGCACTACTGACTATAGATCAAGAAGTTCTACAAGCTTCTTTATTTGGGCCGCTTCTCTTTAACATGTAGATATATTCATTAGTTTTAGTACTAGAGTATATGTCTCATATAACTACTGATGACGTCCAAACATAAAAGTTCTACTGTTTGCTCAGAATTTGAATTTGCCCAGAACTAATTGCATATTTCTTTATTATTTACAGACCACCATGACAAAAAGCAAATTCACTTCTCTTAATTATTGGATAAGCATACAAAATTATAAAATTTTTAGCAATTTAGAGGCATGCGTACAAATCACACACCTTAGGAAGTTATGTGTTGTATACACAATATACAACCAAAATCCTGGGTATCATTATAATCAAAAATAGACGGTATTTTTCCTTTCCTCCTTAAGGCTGAGAGCGTGGTGCTGCCCCCATACATCGCCTTCATTTTCAGGGCATGTATCGCTTTTGGATATGTCCCTGAGATGTGGAGGAAGGTGAGGGTTGCCTTCGTTCCGAAGCCTCGCAAGGCTTCTTATATGGACCCGAAGAGTTTTCGAACCATAAACCTCTCCTCATTTCTTTTGAAATGCCTGGAGAGGCTGGTAGATGAACATATTAAGGGAGTACCCGTAAAGACTTCTCCCTTAAACACCTCACAACACGCTTACCCGAGGGGCAGATCTACGGAGACGGCTCTACACTCAATGGTTACTGTCATTGAAAGGGGACTGGATCGTGGACTGTTTACCTTGGGAGCCTTTCTGGACATCGAGGGGGCTTTTGACCAGGCCACCCCCGAATCGCTATGTGAGGCAGCTCGTCGACATGGTGTTGACCGCACTGTTGTGCGATGGATCGATCAAATGTTAAGACGACGATACTTAACTGTGGATGTAGGCGGCCAAAATTCTCTCAGTGTGCTGGTGGAGGGAGGCTGCGCGCAAGGAACGTGCTATCCCCAGTACTCTGGTGTATGTTGGTTGACTCACTCATCACGGTACTGAAAAACGTGGGATTCGCATGTGAAGCGTATGCGGATGACATCCCTCTGCTCATTTCCAGGCATAGCATGGCTACTGCCTGTGCCTTCATGCAACGAGGCCTCAATATTGTTGAGGACTGGTGCACCCGTCATGACCTGACAGTGAACCCAACAAATTGCAGCTTGGTGCTCTTCTCCAGAAGACGTACGCTGGGTACTTTGTTCTTCCAAAGCTTTTCGGACACACTCTGCAACTCTCTCCTCATGTCAAGCACCTTGGAGTCTTCCTTGACTCGAAGCTGACATGAGGATTGCACGTAGAGGAAAAAGTTAATGCGGCTATGAGGGTCTTCGCTCAATGCAGGAGAAGCTTCGGCTGCACACGGGGCATGACACCGAGGGTTGTGCATTGGATGTTCACCTCGATCGTCAGACCCATGCTCACATATGCCTCCTATGTATGGTGGCCGAAGACGCTTGTGGGGACTGCGATCCGGAAGCTGGCGGGCCTGCAAAGGCTTGTCTGCTTGGGAATTACGGGCTCCATGAGATCTACGGCTACTGCTTCTCTTGAGGTCTTACTAAATCTGCCACCCCTGGATCTTGTCATGCAGGCAGAGGCCAAAAGGACTGTGTGCATATTACGCTTATGGGGATGTTGGGAGGACGGCCGGACTGGCTCTTCTCATTGCTCTATGGCGTATCGGCTGGATTTGGAAAGCCTCTGGCCGATATGCCATGGGATGCGATGGTACCTGAGCTTCGTTTCGGGCGTCGCTTCTCTGTAAGCATTCCTGCAAGGGAATCGTGGACTGAGGGAGGTGCCTTATCGTGCCTTCCCCGGTCTGCCCTAAAAATCTTCACCGACGGCTCTCTCACTAATGAGGGGGCTGGGGCAGGTGTCTACTTTCCTGAGCTTGATTTTGGAATGGAGTACTCACTTGGAAAACACACCTCAGTCTTCTAGGCTGAAGTCTTCGCCATCTTAATGGCAGCGAAGTTAGCCCTTGATATGCAAATCAAGGGGAAAGATATCGATATCCTTTCGGATAGTCAGGCATCCTTGATGGGTCTGAATGGCCCTCGGATAACGTCTAAGTTACTGGGGGACTGCAGGTCGTCAGTGGATAAGTTGTGTTTTCACAACAATGTGTCCCTCCTGTGGGTTCCTGGTCACATTGGGATCATGGGGAATGAAAGGGCTGACCTTTTAGCTAGGGCTGGCTCCGATTCTCCGTTCCACGAACCGGAGCCCGCCTTAGGCGTTGCCAACTCGAGTATCGGGTCTCTCATCAAAGCGGATGTTCACAGGAAACATCAGCAGAGATGGGAGAACCTGAGTGCTTTTAGGTGTACAAAACTGTTTCTTGATGGGCCCAATTGGAATATCTCCGATCACGGGACTCGGAACGAAACAACGTAGAACCGTGGTTGGCATAATCACCGGCCACAGCTCACTTCACGCTCATTTAACAAGGATGGGAGTTGTTGACAGCCCTGAGTGTCTGTCTTGTATGGTGGGAGAGCCTGAGACAACCGATGGGATTGGGATGGGTATCTCCAGTTCCCCCTGTCTTCAAATAAAAAAAATTAAATAAAAAAAAAATAATCAAAAATACCTAAAACAACATATTGGTTAAATAAAATTAAAATGAAATCATAAAAGGGCTCAATAAGCTGATCACATTTTTAACAACGTGACCAGCTTATCTTTTCACAGCCGAAAGAAGTTGCATCAGCAATTTCTTCGCATAGCGCACCTGAAAAGACGACAAATAAAGTCGCATTCATTGATTAATTTTACCCTCAGTAAGATTTGTCAGCAAAAAAATGTAAATTAAATTGCGCAACAAAGTAGCATGGCAATAAAGCGACGGAATGGTGCTCGATATTTATGAAAATATTGGATTTCACCTCCGCCCAGCTAGAAATTCTTGTGGTCATGATTAAACATGCCCAACGATAAATAATTTTCTCAGGATAGGAATGCTAATTAAGCATTTTCCTATCCTGATGGTCGAGACTTAATTAATTGAAAGTTGAAAGTAAAGGGAGAGTTGGTTTTAAAACGTTGACATGATCAGTATTTTGTCGGATTTAATAAAAAGTATTTTGTCGGATGCTAATAAAAAGTATTTCGTCGGATTTCAATAAAAAGTATTTTGTCGGATTATAATAAAAATTATTTTGTCGGATTTTACGGAAAAGTATTTTGCCGAATTTCAATAAAAAGTATTTTGTCGGATTTCAATAGAAAGTATTTTGTCGGATTTTAACAAACAGTATTTTGTCGGATTTAACGGAAAAGTATTTGGTCGAATTTCAATAGAAAGCATTTTGTCGGATTTTAATACGATATAGTCTGTAAGACTTTGATATACTATAGTTTCACTTGGCGGTGTCCAAAAATATTAGGTGTTGACCTCGGTGAAAACTTGGTTCAAGTTGTTGTGCTAAAATTAAGTTGTGGTTTGATTAATCCAGATTATTGGTTTAAACTAAGTTAGTTGCTTAGCAGATAAAGACTGGTGCACAAAAAAATAAAGTTTAAGCAAACAAAGAGATACATTTTAATTCAAGTGTGTTCGCCTTAATAAATCCTTCGCCAGCTTTGCGGAGTGTAACTGGGCGATGTTAAGCAGCAAGGAGGTGTCGTGTTATAAGTTGCCCCTAATACGTAACAAAATTGACGCTGCCGGTAGGATCAAAGTAGCTTGATTTCTCTAAATAATCAAAAGCTTAAATTCCTTGATCCTGCGAACAAAAAGGAGAACCTTTGACAACGCTATTCGAGCCAAGTCACCCCCAACACTCGGGTAGATTTCATCTTTAGGTGCCTCTGCTCCAGGCGAGCACGCGTTCACCCCAGTCAGTGCCCAAGCACCACCGAGGGAAATAAAAACTACCAAAAGGCACCCAGAAGGACGAACACTTAATCCTGTTCAGGATAAGCTAGCAAAGTAGCCGAGAAAACAGCAGCAGCATATAAATTAGACGACAGCGGACAAAAGTACTCAGAGGGAATACGAAGGCGGTTAAGGAAACCCCTCTCCAATCTACATCAAATGGAAATAAGTAGGCAGAAGCCCCCCTTTCAAGCGGGAATTCATGTTTGCGGACAACTCTAATCAACTCCAACAAGAACCAGATGCAGCAAAGAGGACAAACCCTCCACCTTTAGCCGACGCTGGATCAGCCCCAGGTGCCAATACTACACACCTCCGGGAAGGTACATCATCAACTGCTGCAGTACCAACTTTAACAGGACCTCGACCACGAAGTGGAACTATATTGCCGCTACACAAGTAAGTCTTAATAAGTTCTTAGATAGATTGTATGAGAGAGCGCAAGATTCACGCACGCTAGCTATCACTACAAGGTTGAAGCAGCTGTTGACGATCTGCAATGAGGCTGTGACACAAAAGTATGGAGCTGAGGCAGTCCCGGCTGTGAAAACACAGCTGATGGACTTCGCCAAAAATGCTCTCAAAAGTGGAGGAACTAATCCACATTTGTGTCAATATTTACTGACGCAGGGAGAAGGCGATATAGAAGTTTTCATAAAAAAAGCCCTGGACATGGAGAAACTACAAAAAAGTGCTACATTCGTCTAGAGTCCTCTGGCACAAGCTCCTCCAGTGGCTCCAGTAGACCCAGATTTACGGGTGAGAGCATTCTACAGATCTCCGTATTATCAAATGCCATCAACACGTATGCTCACATCACCTCGAGCACCGAACCCAAACCATTTCTCACGCCACACAAACAACACAATACCACAGCCACATCACCGAGTACCTGTATACCCTGAAACTAAAAGATCGGACACAGATGCACTGGTCCGTAACATCACGTGTAGCTACTGTCAGCGAAAGGGTCACACATATACAGATTGCCTAAACCACAAAAACACCCCTTTCTACTCAAACTGCAAAAAATATGGACACGACGTTCGTGATTGCAGAACAAATAGACAGAATCATTCTGTCTCCACACAATGTTCCTCAACGCCTCCCCAGCAGACCACCAACAGAACAGCATAACACATAAGGTGTCCAAGTCTTTAACATAGGACTCAAGTGTAATTTTTGTGGTCGCCGTGGACACGCAGATGAAAACTGCAGGCAAAAGAAAAAGTGGGAAGCCCGGAGTCAGGGAAAGGACATACAATCGACCCAAAACTCGCGGCTCGACTATAAAACCCAACTAAAAGTCCAAAAGGGTCGCCTCGAACGTCCGAATCCGGTGCCCCTACAGTGAAACTTCCACTGGACATAAGCCTTAACGGCCAAATGAAACTAGTAGTGGACACTGGCGCTGAGGTCAGTATTATTAAAAAGAAAGCAATTAAAGACCTCAACGTAATTAAGTGAGGCATGCACACTACATACCCCTTCTGGAACCGGAAAGACACTGGGAAATTGCAAGGGGCAACTTAAATTTTAAAAATAAAATTCCCTGCAAGTTTCAGGTAGTACAAAAGCTACCAGGTCTTTCCGATGACGACCTATTAGGAAATATTTTCCTATCAAACAATTGTAATGTTAAAGGCCCAAATAAAGCACTTAAGTTTCATTGTACGGAAACCAACTCCGAAGACTTTACTGTGCCCTTGTCATACAAAACGGACAAGCTGTCCTCCAGAAAAGCAGTCGAAGTGAGATCACTGGCAGAAAAGATAGAACCCAAACAGGTTAAACTGTCTACATGCAGTGTCTCCAAGGCAACTCAAAAGAGTAATGCTGGCTGCCAGGTTCAACAAGACCCACTGGAATACGAAAAGAGCTGTCTGGGTGATCAAGAGACCAGCGATATGAGGCAGCATTTGGTTACCTTAGAAGAACCAATATGCATACCTGCTAGGTCACAAATGATCACCACAGTCCCGTTGCGAGTGTAGGCAGAAATGGTCTGTCTTTCAAAAGAAGTAGGCGATGGACTCATCCTGGCCAACAGTTTACTGCCCACTGGAAGAGAAACAGTGCAAGTAGCCATACTCAACAATAACAATTCTCAAGTAGTCATCTCCAGTTTATTGGTGCAACTGCTACCTATCCATGTAGGAGAAGCCGCATATATGTATACAAAACGTTCTCAAGCCGAATGCATCGCAAACGAGCAACATAAACAACAGTGAGCTTCCCGAATCCGAGCCCAAGCCGAACAAGACTTTAAGTTCTAAAATTCCTAAATACAGGTTCTTATCTCAACTAGGAACCGAAATAAGTGACGCGTGCGAGCCCAATAAGACCCGAGCAGGGGCAAGGCAGACTCCACCGTACAATAAAGAAAATTTTAAAAATTGTTAAGGCCTCAGAGCCAATGTGGGATGCGAGAGAGGTAAAGCAGCCGATAAGCCAAATGCAGCTGACTCCTCCATCCAATATACCTAGATTTAAGATAATTACAAGGCAGAAGAGCCCAAGTAAAGGTGCGTGTGATTTCAAAAAGACTTGTTCAAAAGCAAAGCCGACTCCACCACCTAAAAAAGTTAATATTAAGAATCAAATGTGACCCCAGAGTCCTACAAAAGATGCGTGCGAGATTCGTAAGACCTCATTAAAAGTAATGTTGGCTTCACCATCAAATATAGTTAAGAAGACCAATTTCTCACGGCCCATAAACCAAAGTGTCAACGCGTGCGAGTACTCTAAACCAACAAAAGTACCAGTACAACATAGTACTCCACCACTCGAACAGCAGGAAGTGCATCCCCTGCATCAGACAATAGAAGTGTAAGTAAAAAGGAAGATCAACACAACAAGGAGAAAAATACCAACTTTCGGAAAATACTGCTATTTTACAACATGTAAGATACTTGTTTGTGGATCAGGAAGGTCCAGAAATAGCCCGCGACTCATCAGGTTAGATCAAGAGCTCAACGTGTATGAAACTGTAAACGCGGAAGAAAAAGCTTCGATATCCGAACTCTGTTATGAGTACAATGATATCTTTTACCTTAAAGGTGATAAGCTTACATATACAAACGCTATCACCCATAATATTCCATTAATACAAGATCAGCCCCAATAAACCAAAAGGCCTATCGATTACCAGAGACCCAGAGACAGGTAATAAATGAGCAAATGCGAGAAATGCTAGACAACGGGATAGTCCAAATTAGCAAAAGCCCTTGGAATTCACCCTTATTAGTAGTCCCCAAAAAGGCGGGACCTGATGGTGAAAAAAGGTGGCGCGTCGTTGTCGACTTTCGTAAATTAAACGAAAAGACAATTGGCCATGCATTTCCGCTACCCCAAATCGAGGATATTCTTGACCAACTAGGTCATGCCAGGTATTTTACTACCCTCGATTTGGCCCACGGCTATCACCAAGTCTTAGTCGACAAAAAAGATCGACATAAGACCGCTGTTAGCACTAATTACGGGCACTACGAATTTAAGCGTATGCCATTCGGACTCAAAGGAGCTCCCGCTACATTACAACGCCTCATGAACTTCGTTCTGACAGGCAAACAAGGCCTCGAATGCTTCGTTTGTCTTGGCAACATCGTCATTTATGGAAAAAGCCTAAATGACCACAATGATAAACTTCGTAAAGTCTTCGACAAATTCAGAGAAAACAACCTCAACTGCAGCCAGAGAAGTGTCAGTTCTTGTGACGAGAAGTTGTTTACCTAGGGCACAAATGCTCTAGCGAAGGTGCATTACCAGACCCCAGCAAAACGGCCTGCGTCCAAATATTCCCTATTCCTAGAACAGTACGGCAAGTTCAGTCCTTTTTAAGACTCGCCAATTACTATAGGAAGTTCATTCCGGACTTCTCAAAAATCGTTCGTCCAATTTACAAATTTACTCCACAAGGATGTAAAATTCAATTGGACCGCAAAACGCCAAGAAGCATTCCAAGGCAATAAAATGCTATCATTTCACCACCTCTTTTAATCTATCCAGATTTTTCTAACCATTCAACCTCACAACGGACGCCAGTAACGAAGCTTTAGGAGCTGTACTTTCCCAAGGCCTATGCAAACGAACGCTGAACAAAGCCGAGAGAAATTACTCCACAATTGAAATGGAGTTATTGGCTATAGTCTCGGCCACTTGGAATTTCCGATGCTACCTTCAAGGCAGGAAGTTCACGGTCTATACTGACCACAAGCTTCTCAAACGTGTCTTTAATGTTAAAGACCCGACTTCCCGTTTGGTGAGATTTCACCACAAATTATCAGAATTCGATTATACCATCGAATACAAACCAGGGAAGTATAATACCAATGCGGATGCATGAAGCCGCATTCCACAAGTATTAAACGAGCACTATACAGGCAACACCTTAACGGTACACGCCCAAGTCCACCACACTATGGACTCTACTGTGGATGAAAATATTTCCCCAAATAAACAGAAAATTAAGAAACCCGTTCATTGCTTCGCCGTGACCAGAGCTCAAAAACAGAAATCCCAGGAAGCCAATATTCGCTCAAATACTGGAAAAACAGAGCCCATGGCAACGGAAGATAAAGAAATTAAACCCCAGAGGCGGAAACACAACCCCCTGCTACGCTTGAACAAGAAATGAGGCCGATCAAGGCTCCTGAGATAATCACGAGCCCCAAGGAAGTTCAAACAATCCTAAAGGATTACCACGAGTCTCCTTTCGGCGGCCATCAGGGTGTCATTAAGACTTATAAAAGAATTAGACGCAAGTATTGGTTTAGACACATGCTTAGCGATATAAAGAAATACATAAAAAAATGCCCTAAGTGCCAAACAATGAAAGCATCTCCACAATTTAAGATGCCAATGGTAATAATGGACATCGCTGAACAACCTTTCGACAAGGTTTACCTCGATATAGTAGGTCCACTAGAAGAAACCATAGCAGGTAATAAATATATCTTAACTTTTCAAGATAATCTTACCAAATTTTTCGATTGGTATGCCATACTAATGGAGAAGCAATAACGGTGGCGCAAATCTTCTTCGATGAGATTGTCACGCGTTACCGCATTCCAAAGAGAATAGTCACCGATCAGGGAACTAATTTCCTGAGTGAGCTATTCCAGAAGGTCTGCAAACTGCTAAAGGTAAAGAAGGTACAAACTTCCGCATACCATCCACAGTCTAATGGAGCACTGGAGCGTGTACATTGATCTCTAATCGAATATCTGCGTACAATCGCAGACGAAAATCCCAAAACATGGGATCAATTGCTACGAACCGCTGCATTCGTATACAATAACAGTGTACACGAGGGTACTAAATTAACCCCAATGGATTGCTTTTACGGCTTTACAGCGGATGTCCCATCTAACATAAAACGGGATCCTGAACCCGTTTACAACCACGAAAGTTATTACCATATGCTAAAGTACAGATTACAAAAATCGTAAGTCCTCCTCAAAAGTGAGAGTAGGAGACATAAACTGTCTCAAATCTGGGTTGGACCATATCTGGTAATCAATGTACCCAGTCCAACAAACACTACCATAAAAATTGGCAAGCGGCAGGTTGTAGTACACAACAACCGTTTGAAACCCTATTACGAGTAGTATACTGGTACATGCACCTTTAGAAAATATGTCCCACTAAAACAAAATTTCGCCAGTTAAACTAACTACTACCTGCTTAAAGGTTTCGCGCTCGGAATTATTCCCTATGACTCACGAAGTCAACCCTTTCCTAAATTTTATTTAAATCAATAATAAATACGCTAAATAAACGTACCCATATATACGTTGTTACTTATAACAAAATAAAATAAATCGGGACATATAACAAATAAAGTTTTACTTTTTAGTAGCTATGAATAAATTAAACATTTTACCAGTAAAATATTTTTTTTTGAAAAGGAACAATGCTCATCGACTTAAGAGCTCATAGAGAAATTGATGATGTTTAGCATGCTCTAACTTACACTCTCCATACCTTGTTTTGGTAGTTACGAATGAATTAAATATTTTTTTTTCTCTCTCCAGTACAATTTTGGTGAAAAAGTACAATGCTCTTAACACTAAAAACCCTACTATATATTTACGAGATTCAACATGAATTTTAATGTTTCTCTGATTCTGTTCTATCTCGTCTTCCTTTTAGCAAGTAAGCTCCCAATAGATAAACTATCAACCGTCCAATTAAGCAATACTATATCTAAATATTACATAATATTTAGTATGCCGACCTGACTAAGGAAGCCTATCCTTCATCTTTCTGCAGACCATGAAACACATATTTGTGTTAATGTACTGTCTCCATCTGACAATGGGACAAATACCGGCGGATCCCTACACCATAAGCCCCCTAAACAACACGGGAGTACTTTATGAAGATCTGGGAAAACTACGAGTATACCACAGCGCATGGAATGTTTTAACGGAAATCAATCTGATGGAACTGGACAACCAAACGCGGAACATTTAGTACACCGACTATGTTCAAATCGTTCTCACACGGATGAGCTATGCCTGGTTCAACAAAAACACGTTCATTTACTCTTGGAAAATATCAAGAGAAGAACAAGTGTCATTCGAGAAGTGGTTCCACTGTCGAGATCCACAAGGTCTATTTTCGATGGAATAGGGAATGCAATGCACTACCTATTCGGAACCATGGACAACACTAATGAACAGGAGGTATATAGCTGACTCGAGGACCTCGAAACAAACACCAAAGCACTAGCCGGCCTGGAAATATCAGTGTAATCAAAACTACACTACAGCAGCTCCTACAGGAAAGACAGCGTCAAATAACTCACCAGATAAATACAATGCAAAATATCACCGATGAATTGCTGATGAGACAACTGGCAGGAAATAATCTCTAGCCTCACTTTACAAATTGTAGAGATTGAGTATAGGCAGCAAACCTTACTCGATATAATAGTTGCCAGCAAAAATCATCAACTGCATCCGCTAGTGGTGTCTCCCAAAAAGTTACTAGAAATATACCACAAATCCCATGCTACTTGTCCAGATGCACAAAACTGTCTATGTCTATTATATCAGACTGCCGAGACAAAAGCTCATTTAGTCCAAGACAAATTAGTAATTCGAATAGAACTTCCGATTTTCAATCTACCACAAATAAAGTTGTATCGAATACACAGTTTCCTCATACACGTTAATAAAAATAAATCTTTGGTACCTGAAACAGAGTACTCGCACGTAGCACACCAAGTACAGACACAGGATATTCTATTGTTAAAACCACGAACTCTTATGACCTTTAAAAAGATCACTCAAAACTCCAAGGAGGACACTTTCATCGCTAAGCTGGGTATCCCCTTAACAAAAGCTACGATGTCTAAAGAATGCGTAGTGAAGTTGCTCTTTAATCCATTAAAGGAAGAGCCTCACTTCAATTCAGAGCACAAATACCTCCCAGAGACCTACTTATTAAACTAAGTAAACCAAATTCTTGGATATTCTCGTTTTTAGAGCCAACCATTGTATACCTTCAGTGTACCCAACAATTCCTAACTTCGAAAATAGAAGGCCAAGGGATAATCACTATCAACCATCCCTGTCAATTACAAGTGGGATCGCAAATCCTACACTATGAGGCAGAGAATATCCAAAAATTAAGTCTCAGTCAACCTAATTATTTCCCAAACACAGCCTCACTAGAAAGTATAGTGCACTAATTTCTGAACATAACTAACCATGAGTCAAAAATAGAAAATATTAAAACAGAACTATATTCAGGAGATGATACGAATAATCTTATCCTGAAAGGTACCCAGTCATTAAAAGAGCTGGACAAAAAATTAACAAACATAACTCCTCACTTAAGTTTCCCTAACTGGTGTTGTCATCACATGTAGTCACTATCTCACAACCACTACCCGACACTTAAAATAGATAAAAGCAAAGGCACTAGTAATAGAAAAAACATAAAATATAATGTAAATCCCAATAGGAGAGAGATTAAAACAAACAAGAACAATGTAAAGCAAAACAAAATAAATAAATAAATTTAGACAGAACAAATACAAACAAATAATTATAATAAATTGTCAAAAAAAAATGATATTATTAGATGACGATTATTAGGAAGTAAAGATAAGATAAATTATAACCAACCTTAGAATAGGATTTACTATATACTATAACCTTAATTACGTACGCAAAAAAAAACATTATCTAGGGACAGTGTATAGCAGCTAATTTTTTAGATATATGGTGTTAAAAGCACATACGTATATACATAGCAACAGAAATATTTAAAAAACAAAATATATATATAGATATCGCTCTCACTAGAGAATTAGTAATAAATTACAAAAATAATAACAAAATATATTAATCAAATAGTATTAAGCTAACAACACTAATCTAGTATAAAACAAAAACGTAACAAAAACTAACACTAGGTTAGACATTATATACGAATATTATTAAATTAGTTTAAAAAATGAGCAACTAAGTAACAACAACAACAAATACAGAGAAAATTTTTATTATATAATAATATGACACAAAAAAAATTGTTCATGTAAAATACAGCATAGTAATAAGTAATTGAAACGACTAAGTTTTCGCAAGGCGTTACGACCATACCAAGCCAAAAATTTGCCTAACTTTTCCCTGAGAGCTATTCCTATCCAAAGAATAGCTCTCTTTTTCACAGGGGGACGGTTTGTTGTATACACAATATACAACCAAAATCCTGGGTATCATTGTAATCAAAAATACCTAATAACAACATATTGGTTAAATAAAATTCAAATCAAATCATAAAAGGGCTCAATAAGCTGAGCACATTTTTAACAACGTGACCAGCTTATCTTTTCACAGCCGAAAGAAGATGCATCAGCAATTTTTTCGCATAGCGCACTTGAAAAGACGACAAATAAAGTCGAATTCAATGATAAATTTTATCCTCAGTAAGATTTGTCAGCAAAAAAATGTAAATTCAAGTGCGCAACAAAGTAGCATGGCAATAAAGCGACAGAATAGTACTCGATATTTATGAAAATATCGGATTTCACCTCCGTCCGGCTAGAAATTCTTGTGGGCATGATTAAACATGCCCAACGATAAATAATTTTCTCAGGATAGGAATGCTAATTAAGCGTTTTCCTATCGTGATGGTCGAGACTTAATTAATTGAAAGTTGAAAGTAAAGGGAGAGTTGGTTTTAAAACGTTGACATGATCGCCTCGTAAAAAGTATTTCGTCGGAATTAATAAAAAGTATTTTGTCGGATGCTAATAAAAAGTATTTCGTCGGATTTCAATAAAAAGTATTTTGTCGGATTCTAATAAAAATTATTTTGTCGGATTTTACGGAAAAGTATTTTGCCGAATTTCAATAAAAAGTATTTGTCGGATTTCAATAGAAAGTATTTTGTCGGATTTTAACAAACAGTATTTTGTCGGATTTAACGGAAAAGTATTTGGTCGAATTTCAATAGAAAGTATTTTGTCGGATTTTAATACGATATAGTCTGTAGGATTTTGATATACTATAGTTTCACTTGGCGGTGTCCAAAAATATTAGGTGTTGACCTCGGTGAAAACTTGATTCAAGTTGTTGTGCTAAAATTAAGTTGTGGTTTGATTAATCCAGATTATTGGTTTAAACTAAGTTAGTTGCTTAGCAGATAAAGACTGGTGTACAAAAAAAAAATAAAGTTTTAGCAAACAAAGAGATACATTTTAATTCAAGTGTGTTCGACTTAATAAATCCTTCGCCAGCTTTGCGGAGTGTAACTGGGCGGTGTTAAGCAGCAAGGAGGCGTCGTGTTATAAGTTGCCCCTAATACGTAACACATGCCCTAGTAGCTATCACTGATCTCCCATACGACCGAAATAGGTTTTGTCTTATTTTGTTGCTGTCTTTAAGAAAATTTTCAAGTTTTAGCAAAATATGGACATGAAAGATATTATTTCCAACATGAGAAATGTTTTAAAATAAATAATTAGAATAATTATGACTAATTGATTGAAGATAAAGCAAATAGTGGCTTTTTGGCCCATACCATGATTTTAGAAGATAAAATTTGGAAATTCAAGAGGTTCAAAATATATTTTTTACGTCGAATCAATGTCCTGGCTACATCTCCCAAAAGCAACAATTTGGTTGAGTTCGGACAAACAGCGAGGAGCATGTTTCGTTTAGATGCTCTGATTTATCCGAGGTTTTCATTACCAATGGTGTAAAATTAAAACTATTATGTCATTTTATTTCTCCTGTCTTGATACATGTACTTAATGCATACTTAATTATGACACAGTATCTATCACTCTGGAAGAAGTTTTTATCGTTCTTGTTCCCAAGTATCGCAAATATTCTGAAATGTCTGACTTGCGTCCGATAGGTTTAATCTGATTTTGAGTAAATTACTAGAAAAACTGATGCATGCCCAGATCGTTACTTTTTTAAACCAAAGACGTATACTCGTATACGACGTATATTGGCGGTCTGAGTTGAGTTGACAGAGATCGATATTCAATTCTGATCTTCCTTGGTTTCAGCAAGGTGTTCGATTGGATCAACCACTACCAAATTTTCCTTAAACTTCATTGATATTTCAAATTTTCGAATATAGCCCTCACATTTATTACAATTTTCTTGCTATGTCATTGTGGTCAATCTATCAAGATTTACGACAGACATTCTACTCCCTTAACCCTTAGTCGTGGTATACCGCAGAGTTCTGTACTCCGTCCACTGCTTTTCTCTTTACACATAAATGATGTACCGATGTCCATGAAGGATACGTCCATCCATGCTTGTGCGAATGATATCTAGATTTACTCGAGAAGACCAATACGTTTAACTGAGGATCGCATTGTTGACTTGGATCTGGGTCTTGAGCCGAATGGAAAGTTAGCTTGTTGCACTCATGTCTCCAATACGATTAGGAATTATGTTTGGGAGCTTAATTTTTCTATACTAGATTTGTGGCGTCGCGTCTGTACCGGGTCGAACATTTCCGAACTTTTAACCAAAAACTTTGTAAACCTGGGAAAATTTATTTCGAAGTTCGAATTTAGCACCACTTTCCTGAACGTGAGAAAGCTTAGCTAGGTCAGCTTTGACTATTAGTCCAGTTAGTAGGACTAAATAAAGCCTTTGGCCTACAAAAGGTGGGGTGGTTGTGATTTTTATATGTTACTTAGCTCCGGGTACCGATGAAAATCCAAGTTTTTACTCTTGGAGGTGGTTCTCGCGGTGCGCTATCTTAGATTAAAGCTACAACAAATTGTGTTTTGTTTTTTTGTTTTCAAAATAATTCCTCCATGGTTGGTCCTACGACAAAAATGGCTGATAAAAATTTGAAGAAAACTAAGTTCCCTACACTTTCTTTGTGAACCTAGTGTGTAACGAGTTTCAGCGCAGCGGCAGAAACGTGAACATTTTACAAAATAATTTATGCTTATAGTACTCCTTAGCGCAGGGTGTTTTATTCATGGCGGACCATAGAACAGGAGATGGTATTAGTCACCTAGCCAAACAAAACTGTAGTGCAAGAGGGGCGGTAATTCAACTGTTTCAGAGGTACAGACAGGGTGATTAAGAAAATTTGCTAGTCTTACAGAAAATACCCTGTATCTTAAAAAGTTCTATGTATACGGTTAATTACAGAGCCGTCTCTACGCAGAACTTCATAGCCTTTCCAGCGATTGCTCGACCAGCCCTGTACTCCTCTCCCCTCAGAAGGTATGACGGTCTAAAAGAAAATGTGCGATTTTAATACCTTTTTATTGACTTTGGCCCCCTTTTTTTACAAAACGGTGCTTAACGTAAGTTTTTTTATAAAATCTGTAAACAGTGGACTCTTCTCTTAAATTTGATCTATTATACCTATGTACTGTAGCCGTTAAACAGTTTTAGCCATAACCTATTCAGGTCACACCGAAGTTAGACGATTTTTTTCTCAAATGACATGTTTTCAGTCACTAAAGGAACAACTTATCTTTAGTTTAGACGACCATAACTCCTGAGAAAGAAGGAGTAAGGGGCTGATCAAGCATTCGTTGCAAAAAATAGCTAAGTACACTTTCTACTTTTTAAGTTACCCGGATATTTTGTGAAAGACTAGACAATTTTCCTATTCCCTAGTAACTCCGAAACGGTTGAGTCCCCCCCCCCCGCGTTCTTAGGTAATCAAATGTGCGTAGAACGTGACCTTAGAGCCCCAAAATTCTTCCAGCCAGAGAAATTAACATATCGGACCTAGTTATGAACGAATGAAAAAGCAAGACGATTCTTCGTTAAGCCTCGTAGATTTAACAGTGACTTTTGTTTTCGTTTTATAGCGTAAGTATATGAATATTGAAACCACGCTCCATACTTCGACCACAGCGACAAACTTAATGTAAAGAGATGTTGCATTCTTTCTATATCCAAGAAGGGGTGAATTACTTGCCTGGAATGATGATTTGAAGGTACATAAGCAGTAAATGTTCCGCAACCCTTTATATAAAGTAGAGGGTACCATGCGCCAGGACCGGTACATCAAAGTCCTTTAGAATGTCCTGTTGCCATACATTACCACGACAGAATTCAGCGAAAGAAGGTGTACCTTTAAACAGGATAACGCATCTGGCTTCATAGCCATATCGGTGAAGTAATAGTAATAATAATAATATCCCAATCATTCATTGACCAGGTCATTTCACCGCCCGAAGCACCTTAGAAACGTGCGGTATATTTTGACAGCCGGGTACCCTATAAAAAACGTCAACCTCAGCTCCGCGGAGGCCAAGCAGCATCACCAACATGGTGGAATTTACACCATTATTGAACTTAGTGTCCAATATATCGATTGCATTTTGTCATCTTGCTGAAACCACGCTCGCACAAGTTCAATTCGTCAATTTTTAATCATCTTGCCTCTGTAGCGCTTCCCAGCCCCTATTGCCACAACGTTGTTGCCATGCTCATCTTCGAAGAAAAATGCGCCACTTATGCCGTCATTCTAAAAACCACACTAAAAGTTCCACGCAGAGTATCCAGTGGCTTCTCAATGCCTAAGTGTGGGTTTTGAGAGCCCCAATTATGGCAATTTTATCCGAAAGTCATCGAGATGAAAAATGTGTCTCATTCAAAAAGGGCGATTTTATTTTAGGAAAATTGACATCAATTTTGAGCTGCTCTAAAGCCTAAGAGAGAAGCGATAATGAAGCGGTGATCATTTTGCTTCAATTCCTGAATCAGTTGGACCTTATAAAGAATTAATCTGTGGTCTTTATGAAGAACTCTCCTCAAGCAAGTGCAGTCAAGTCAATGTTCAGTTGCTGAAGTCTATGGTGAGTTGACGCTCTCAAGTTTCGGTAGATGTACACTTTCGGCAACAGAGGTAGTATTCTCGCAGCTACGGAATACGAGGATAACTTTTGTCTTTAATTCTAGCATATTTATCCCATGAATTTTCTTCCCAAACTTATACGTACAGCAGGTGCGCTTGGTGCAATATTTCAACTGAAATTCCTTTTCATAATTCGCACTGTTTCGGCAACAATTGTGCTGCCGAAGAGTAGAGTATTGACTCTACTTTGGAAATAAATTTTTAATATTTGCTAACGTTGTTCATTTTATACCGCGGAGATATGATATTGTATATGTGTATATCTTTTGAACGCAAAAAAAAATGTTGGTGCAAAAATAAAATTCAATTTCAAAAGAAACCGACACACGGCCTACTTCTTAGTGAAACAACAACTCCACTCCACCTCAATGAATATAATGCAATACAAAATAGAATGACATGCTTTACGACAGATACCTCACAAAAATTGCCACTAAGATAGAAATCATTCCGGATTCCGGACTATTTTTTAACACTCCTCATATAATTATGCAATCTCATATAGAATGCATGCATTACCGTCCCATGCAACCAAAATTAAACGTCATAAATTACCGAAAATAATTCTCTGCTTTATAAACTGGACATTACAATTGGTGACCACCAGATTATCATTGATATTGGAAGCGTAATATGCTTTCAAGGTGATGCGCCCTGATTGCAAACCGCAATATGTCGAATACACAAATTATTTTGTGTGATCAATGTAACATTCGATTTTAATGGCTTCCCAAGCATTAAAATTGCAATTGTATCTGGCAAATTAGTAAAATTTAATTAACTTTCTCATCCAAATACCTACCGGCCATTTCTGTAACGTAAAAGATCTGCTTTTCGAACTAGTCGAAACGAATTTGTATCGTGTAAAAATAGTATATGGCGTCGACGGTAATATGTTGATTAGAATTAAGTGCCCTGATGGAAAATCTAATTTCTGTTGCTACCTATTCAAAAGTTTTAATTAAAAGAACGCAGTTATCTACTTATGTCGATCGTAAATTAAATATTAAATATTTTCTATGGTAGTTGCTATTTTTATATCCTCCTACTATGGAATGACTCCGAAATAACCTCTTAGTTTCCGTGGGACAGAAAGGAATTCGATGGGCTCTGTAGTAGAATGTATTGTTACGTGCCACAAAGTGATACAAGCGACATCTGTTGGAAATGGAAACAACTTTAGGTTAGTGATATCCTAGTAAACTTTGAGTTCGGAGAACGGAATAATCAGGAAGGCTCTAGGTTAATTTGTAGAGTATAAATACGGCGCTACTCACATTCAGGAGGCGACTCGTTTTTCAGACAGTGAAGTGAACGAAGTGGCGATAATTTGAAGTACAATACTAGCAATAACTATAAAGAGTTGATTAGATAATTGTTTGTAAATGGTATAAAAGTAAACAGTAAAGTTAAATAAAAGAAGAACTTGTTAATGATATCTGAAATATTGTGTTTTAAATAACGAACAAACTCCACGCTCGTAACGATATGTAGTATCTCTACAATGAGTACTTTTCGATTTGGAGATTTAGATGAATAAGAACTGACCTGCTTCACAGAAAACATTTCACAAACCTGAGCATTTGTATATAAGTGGACAAGACCCTGCCAGGTTAAAGAGAATGTTCAGGAAATTTCTTTTTCGGTTGGCAGGTCAGAGCTGTTGTCGACGTTGTTAATGTTCAAGACAGGGCTCACGTTTATCTTTATATATTACTAGACATCGTTGATAATTCGCAGCATTTATTTTGATTGCGAGAAACGATTGACAATTTTCTATAGGTTTTGTCTGCGCTACGCAGGATTGGTATTTTTGGATTCACTCTTCTGCAAGGATATTCCCTTAAAAACATTCCTTAGCAAGATAATCATTATCATAAGTAGAGGATAGGGAATTTTCATTGTGAATATAAGAAGCAGACAAGTATAATGGAGTATCTTGGCTTCTATGCATTTCCCAGGATTAAAAAAAATACAATTAAATACTATTAAATTTTACTGTAAATTTGACGAATTTTCCGACACGAGGAGATTCAAAGAAAAAGTGCGAAATGTGCCTCAACCTAACCTAGAAGCTTTTTCAGAATTTAAAGGTCGCTCCTAAAAATAAAAATGTACAACAGAGAGCCCATCCCCAAATCGCAACCCAAAAATAGGGACAATAATAAAATTAAATCAAAAAAAATTACCGACCCAAGAACATAAATTTGGAGTTATATAGAACACTCGAAATCCTTTTAAACTAGAAAAAAATCTATGGGATGATGAAATAATTACACAATAAAGGTAGGTAAGTGCTTGGTAAAGTTCACTTAAATCCTCTGTCTAAGAATAATTTATTCAGCTTGAGAAGAAGAAAACAGAAAAAGACAATAAAAGAAATGAATTCTAAAACGTTTTTATCGCCTTTGGATTATTTTTTTGCATTAACGGGAGATGATAAACGTTGTCGGCTCGATATATTTCTTACGTAAGCCAGAAAACGCAAGATTTTCCATGAAATCTTCAATACCATATTTTCGTCCTTGTGAAATGTCGTCTCTTCGTTCACATAAATTTATATCTGCCAACATAAAACATTATAAAAAGGCAGAGAAAAAGATCAACAAGGAGCATTACTTGTGAGCTAAGGAGATGTGCTGCAGAGCCAATTTAATATCTTTTCGCCGATAAAAGTGACTCCTCGGAAACCTATCAAAAACGTTCTTCCTGTTACTATAGTCCTAATGTCGTCCCCTCACAATAACTGAACAAATGGATCGCAAAATCTTTGAAAGCTTCTGCTATTTATTTCCATCTTCATCCTAAAACTTATTGGTGCGAGCAACTTGCTGGGAACAAATAATTGATATAAAGACGAAAACCATCTGGAATTGTACAGAATTTGGAGGCAAGGACCACTACCCCAAAGCAACTAAAACCAATATTCCTCGACTTGGTTTTTGTATATCGGATTGAGGATACCCGGTTTGGGTATATGGTATGCATAATGTCACCGATCCAATCGATATTAATGCGCCCGAAGAGAAAATGATTTTCGACTTTTGTAGAAAGAACCTACAACATTCACAGGGTACGCCACTACCATCCGTTTGAAGTGCCCTCATTAGGAATGGCAATTATAAGAAAAAGGTTGGCCCAATAGAAGTCATTAGATTTATAAATCATCAAGTAACAACTTTTTTCACGAGCGGAGAAGATCAACAAAACATTATTGATGATTGCAGGCTATACACAAGGATTTTCATCCAGGGAGCTGATGGTGGTTGATTTTAAAGTGCAACTGTTATTAATTGAGCAACTGCTTTCTAATAGGATGGTTGCGTTGAAAATCGTTTTTGATATTTAATTTACATGGCTGATCTGTTGTTGCTGGTGGTATGGTTGAAAGGGTACAGGAAGTTGTCATCAGAGATACCTTGTCTTCCGTTCTTTCAAAAGGAACGAACTTTTGTCATGTACAACTTTATAGTTTTTTTCGTTTATTTAGAGTAAATGGGTTTGTATACCCCTTTTGCAATATCTTAAAGCAGTTTTTGAAGTGGGCTGTACTTTCAAGTTGAGGGAAGAGTTTCATTTATAACAATTTTAAGATCAAAATAAAAATGATTTCGAAGCTTTTTGTTAAGCTTCTTAGAATGTGAAAGTACTTAATTTGAAATAAAATTATACGTTTTTATGCCATAGCAGTTCTAGAATTATCACTTGTAAGAATGGGTGCTATCAAACATGTTGTAGAGGGGTTAGAAAAGAATCTAAAGTATAATTTATTATTACTGTCATCGAAATTGTGAACTCATCCTTGTCTGAATGCCCACATTACAATAGTCGCTACTTTCGGCAGCCACATCCGAATTACATATAAACTATTTATATTAAAAATAGCGGAGATATTATCTTCTAGTGTGACTAAATTCATGAAAAATTCTGAAGCTTTATTCAGTATTCGAGGCACCCTTCGTGGGATTTGCAATCTCATACTTCTAGCATAAAAAGGGTTTTTATACTTTAGCGCAGTCGAAAGTAAAAGATCATTTTCCGATCGGATGTATCCCCACAAACGTATGATGGTCCACTCGAATCAATCGAGTCAATATACAAAAGTGCACTACAATAAAGGTAAACCTCAAATCTATTAAGCATCAGCCAGGCTAGTGTTTTAGAGACGAAAATATAAAATTACTAAAACCACAGACGACCGAATTCGGAGTGAATTGATTAAAGGTACTATTCATATGTTAATATTACGGATTGATGATTCGAGGCAGTCTTTTATATAGGACTTATCTACATGACTAAGGGACAATAGGGATGTAATTAAATAGTACCTATTAAAGAATATTCTTGCTGGAAGCTTCTCCTGCCACATCAAAAAATACTCCGAATAATTACTGGTAGAATACTAGTGATATTTTACAGACAAAATATCAACTACGGACTATTTAGATCTTCACTGTTCGTCAAATAATTCAAGCGTGTTACGATAACAGACTCATTTTGCATCATGCTACGTGGAAGTTTCCACCTAAAATGAATCTATTGTTATCCGTGAAAGAGGTACTTACTAGAAGAACTACTGGAAATTTACAACATTTGAAAAGCGCTACTGTTAAGGGAAAGAAAACTTCGGCAGAAGAGAGTTGTTAGCAAAATTGCAAGTTGTTCTAGGAGTTGGTTTAATAATCGCTCAGAGCTACAATGGCGAATGGTGCTTTCAACATGTACACAGCAAATGGAGGACAGCTTTTCGACAGTATATTATAATACTCGCTTATCCCGGAGCTAATTGATCGACAACCATCGATTTTTAAATGGTGTAAGATAGTCTTCGAAGTCAAAAGCAGCTCGATTATAAGTATTCACCTTCCACTACTTCGTAGTTTGTCAAACCTCTTTTATTAGAAAGTTTATCCATCTACTTCTACCTTTTTTTTGCGACGTGATCTTGTTGAATGAATCTTGGCTACTTGAAAGGTTGCAGATACACAGCTCTTTGTTCTCGAACTGTTGCTTCTTGGTTTAGCTGTAGATGTCCCTGATGTAGGCCGGGTGCTTTGTACTTGTATTTGTTGCTATATTACGTTCATACTAATTTACTTTGTTGGGAGTGGAGTTTACATGTTTATGTGGTGCTAAGGTTTGTTGCCAAAATTATACATATTGCTATATGTTTACTCCGTGCTCAATATCTGATGCATGGAGGAATTTAAAAGAATTTGAGCCCCAGACGGATTCTCTGGACCGAAGGCCACAACAAGGCTAATTGTTCATTGGTATGAACAATTGCACATAGGTCCCAACCGGACGTTCTGACAAAGTTCAGTATTAGCGCCGATTCACCTTAGCGGCTTCATGCAGTTCTTCCAGGAGGTGTTAGCAATGGAATCTGTAACGCTTATCTGAGAAAGCCGGAAAGTGATAAAGAAAGTAGGGTTACCGCTTCGAATTCCTCTCCGCGTCCTCTGCTCACAAGTCTAAGCATGTGTATCTGACCCCTAAGAAAAAGGTGCCCAGTGAGAATTAATGTAAGAGTCCTTAGAGCTTTTGTATTAAACTCGGGTCAGGATTACCACACAGTTCCTTTGTGGTTCTACCCCAAGGGTCAGCTAACCAAAGACGACTGTCTTGGCCGTCGGCTTAAGTCGAAATATTAATGGCAAGGTACTTTGAAGCAATCCTGACTGTAGAAGAGAATATCTCCAAGGCTGTGTTGTATACCTAAAAAGGGTTAAAAATGATAACTATAATTAGTAATTATCATCGAAAAAAAACATTGAAAATATTCATAAATGGAAATAAGCTAATCATGCTTAAAACATGGTTAGATTATCTCTTAACAAGACGAAGAAATTGCCATCAGCAATTTCTTCAAATTCCTTTGCAACAAATAACAAATATTTTCCCACAAAATGACTTGGGAAAAATAAAAGTTTTAAATTTCAACCCAAGTCGTTTCGATAGAAAAAAGCCCCACGATAAATCTTACCTTCATATCGGGCGCATGAAAATTTTACGTCGGTGCAGACTGAAACGATCAAGTCTTCACCGAAAAAGCTCTTATCAGCAAATGGTGTCAGCTGCATACATTGTGATCGCAACAATGTATGCACGATAGCAAGACGATGGTTTGATATTTATGAAAATATCAAATTTCAATTTCAACGTCCAGCGGTAAATAATTTTCTCAGGATAGGAATGCTAATTAGGCACTTTCCTATCCTGAACAACTAGACTAGTGATTACAAAAATCCAAGTCGAGTACAGTCGATTTTAAGCAGTAAAAGCGGCCAGGTTTAGGCAGTGGAGTTTTAGAGTTTTTAGAATTTTAGAGTCGCGCGGTTATTTGACAAGGTACGAATCCTCAAAAGTATTATCAGAGTTCGATTTAAATTTGGTTCGGCGAGTACGGCACGGTTTAGGTCTGGTATTTTTATTAAACAAAAAAAAAGCTATTTGTATCCGGTAAACGAAAAGCTCGACAAGAGAAAGTGTAACAACCGGTGAAACAACGAAAGAAACTGTACTCAATAAAAGAAAATTTGTGAAATTAGTTGTAATTAGAATAGTGAGTTGTGTAAAGGAAAATAGTTTCGCGGAAAGGAAAATAAATATCCAACCTACTATAGAAAGTGAAGTGTGGTTTCAATACTCCCAAAGGAATACAAAACAACTAATTCCCGCACACAACTTGGTAACAGTGAGTACCTCCCTTAATTACATAACAATATTGGAGTGTGGTAGCCCGAATATACGACAGCTGCACCAAGGCTAACCAGCTCGTCCACATATTCGTTCCCGCTGATATCGTTGTGACGTGGCACACAAGGAATGAGTGCCTTATTAATTTGGGTGAGGGATTTAAGGGTAGTTTTACATTCCAATACCAGTTTGGAGTTTGCAAAGGGCTTTGAAAAGACTTTGAGAGTCGCTAGACGAGCAAATGGGAATCTCCTTGTTCTCTATATCCTTCCCACTTTTAAGATGGCCCTGATTTTCGGCTGGAAAGCCGTGAAATTGTTTTCAATGTACTTTTCCTCGCGAGTCCGAAAACGTAAGCATAGAGTGAGATTACCTTTCTGCCCTAGTTGGAATTATCCACTTAAAGTTTCTTTTTAGCATAGTCTCGCGGCGGTGGTCCTTGTCCCAGTCGATGTCCGGTGCTACATACTGCACAAATTCAAACATGAATTCGTGTGGAACTCTTGTTCCAGTGTGAATGCAGCTCTGACTGAGATAAGTCTCAGCTGCGATTGACGTCCCCTTCTCAATGTATATTTGCAAGGGGTGTATATGCTGGATGACCTCAAAAGCCCGGTTGCTGGATGACATGAGAGCCCGAATTACACTAAGGAGGCACAGTCTTTGAATAGTTTCCTATATTTTAAAATGATTGGCGAAATCCATCGCTTTCCATTACACCACAGAACCGTTGGTTAGGATGAGTCAGATGACGGTATGAATCCCCACTTTTTCCCTATCAGAAGACTCTCAGAGCCTTGTTCGTTCTATCCTCAAGGTGGCTTCATGTATAGATGGAGTTAGTAATATTTTGCTACAAGCTAACGAATCATTATAATTTGTGTGTTTAGTAGGTATAAGTTAAAAGCACGATTCGAGCCTATATGTAAATATATACATATACATATACATACATCACTTTCGCAATTCTATGAAATATTCTATGGGCCCCAAGTGTATTGTCCGATGCTTTTCTTAAGTTCACTTTTGACGGGCAAAACTTGCACACAGATTTATTTTAGAAGAATTTTTTAACTAGACATTTCGATAATTTTTAATTAGCCGTTACAGTGATAGCATTTATACGATTCATGCATAAAAGATGAGTATTAAGTAAGAATTGGTACTCGTTTTTTATTCCAACATCAAATTGATATTATTATGATCAATTAATAATGAAGATTATTTCCTCCATTTTCGTTAGAATTATCCTAGTGCAGTCCAGTTCATTCTAACTTTTATGCATTCCAGCAGAAGTTTATTTTTCTTCTTCTCCTGCCATAATTTTCTAATTCATAAAGGTATTAAAGCGTGAGCAGTTCCATGATATCCAATGAGCCTTTCTATGAGATTTAATGAATGCTCATCCGGACTAATTTTCTATATGTTACTTCATGAATTGCAAACACCTTGATGCTTTTCAATCAAATTAGTATTGGTTAATAACTGTCCCCTGCGGGGCAAGAGACAAGGTAAAACTGTAAGGAATTTCTACTAGGGTTGCTTTGGTACACCTTACATTAATCGCAGTGGTATTTTGAATTTTGATTATATTTTAAGCGGAATATTAAATCTAATGGGGATTTACATTATGATGGCATGCATTTTTTGCCAGATATTAAGAGGGAGATAGTACATGCATCGTATACGGAAATTTATTTATGAGTGACGAAAGAATCAAACGCCTTCTGCATTTTTTCCAGACCTCGTTTTTTCAATGTATGCCCCGAAAACCTTCTTTTCATAAAAAGTTCTTAAGTATACAAAGATTTTATGAGGCTGGAACAAACACATTGTTACTGACAAACACTAATCTTTCCATTTTGCCTACTGGCAACACGTTTTGCTATAATTTTATATTAAATATTTTTTTATATTTATATTTTCAAAATGAAAAAAGTAAAAACACGTTTTTAATTTGTAATTAAATATTGTGAAATTGAAGGTTTTTAAATATTTTGTTATGGAAAAGTTTCAAATTATTTCAGAGGTAGTCCGTAGACTAGAAGCAGGAAGCAGAGCATCCACAGAATCGTTGCAGTGGTCTTTTTCGAAACTTATTTCAGTTGATTTGGAGATGTTTATTCCATTTTGACAATTTGACTGTTTGGATACGCATAATACTTATTATAAGTTATTTTGATTTTTGCATGTCGGTCTGTCCGCCCGTATGTATGCGTGTCCGGAAAACCTTATTTCCACAAAAAGTTCTTAACCATACAAAGCTTTTATGAGGCTGCAGCTAAAACATTATTACTGAGAAACACTAATCTGTCTATTTTGCCTACTGGCATCACGTTTTACTATAATTTTATATTAAATATTTTTCAATATATCTTTCAAAATGGAAAAAGTAAAAACACGTTTTTAATTTGTAATTAAATATTGTGAAATTGAAGGTTTTTAAATATTTTGTTATGGAAAAGATTCAAATTATTTCAGAGGTAGTCCGTAGACTAGAAGCAGGAGGCAGAGCATCCACAGATTCGTTGCAGGAATTCAATTCTGTACTAGATTTATCCGAAGGTACTAGATCAAACTTTGACGTTCCCCAAGCTTTCCCCCGCTTAATTGAAATAAATATTGTTAATAAAATGTGTTCAGACTATCAGAATGCATCGTTTAAGACATCTCATGTCTGTTTATGTAGGGCCTAAAATGGTCATTCCCCTTTGTAAAACTTTTAACCGAAGTACCTATATTATGAATTTCCCTTCCCTCAGTTCTCAGGTGTTTTCTCAGTGTGCCAATTTAGCTATGTCCTCCTAAGGCCTGACTTGTGCAGAAAGATGGCTATTTGGGTAGTCAAAAATAAATATAGATCTGGCTATTACTCTCAATGTTCTTGGTATGAAATTCAAGGTTTTCCCACCTTTACCATGTACGTTTTTAAGACTTTGTTTCTTTCTAATTATCTTCTTTAATATTTTATTTTTACAGTATTTGTATATTTAGGAACATTAAGCTCCTTCTTTTATCATTTCAATTCAAGTAGACGAAACATTTTTTGTATCAAGGTATACTTTTCTGAAAACCTAAATGTTTCCGGGATATCTAAAAATGTTCACCACAAAAATCATTATCAGAATCGTCCGGTTTCAAATAGAAATTTGATGCCGGAGGTGCAAGGTTATGTATGAAACTCCAAGCAATTTTTTAAGGAAAACTTGTAGATATCTTGGAAACTTGATGACGATGCTTACTGTTCTACCACACAAATTTTGCAAACTTAATAAGGAATTGAGCAATTGAGTTGAGATAAGTAGGTGACGGCGCGCATTACGCTTGAAGATTTGTAGCTCATAGCTGGGGAGGAAAACCAGAGCATGGCAAACTGTTCCACATACGTACTGTTCTGCTTTTGAAGGATTCACGGAATTTCACGGCACGGCCGAATTTGATTTCAAGGTTGTGAGGGTGAGCTCAAGTTACTTTACAGCTCGTGTGGTACGTATAGTAACAATTCTACAAGGGATCAGGCTAGCGATTTGGTCAGAGTAATATCCATAAAAGTAGGGACAAAATAGAGACTGTCATCGGACATTACGCCGGTACTCTAGGGAATCAATAGTTGCTATTGATATGTCATCACTAATAAGCCGGAAAGTCCTCTTTCGGACTTTGTCTAACGCGGACAATGCAGTGCATCCAGCCTCTCTCCAAATATGGTAGTTATATTCTAATTTAACCCTGATATGAGACTTGTAGATTTGCGCCAAGTCTGATCGAGTATAATATTTCATAAATCTTTGCAAGAAGCCGAAGCATTTCATCGGGTTTTTGGCGATACCAAAAATGTGATCAGACCTATTAAGATTGTTGTATATTTCAATGCCTAAAATGCTAAGAGATGGTGAGTTCGAGATATCTTCTCCATCGACGGAAATGGGGTGCATGGAGTTGGAGTACGTTCGAGTGATAATAGACAATATTGCGTTTTTAGAAACATTAAACAAGACCGGATACGCTCTGCCCCAAGCGTGTATTGTTGTGAGTTCATAGTTTAGTGAACTAAACATGTGGCTTCGTTGGTCAAATATAACATTCCCACGGGAATCAGCTGTACCTAGGGTCGAACGAGTACACGAAATCGGGGGCGCTTCGTCATAAACAAAAATGAGGAAGAGAGTAGAAGAGAGCAAAGAGCCCAGCGGTACACCCACATGGGTAATAAAACGGTCAGAAGAAACTCCGTCCAAGATAACTTGAACTGTACGGCTGGAGAGAGAACTTTGAATTCATCTAAAGAAAAGAGGGTCCGTCCAGACCTAATGCCTGAAGTTTAGCTAAATGAGCAGGATGCCAGACTCTATCGAAGGTCTTCGAGATATCTTATGCGATGATCTCAGATTCACCAAAATTATGGAGACATTGATTCCAACGCTCGGTAAGGAATGTTAGTAAATTTTTAGTAGCGGCCAGCACAAAAGCCGTATTGGCGATCGCTAATAAGGTGATTAGTTTGTAGATATTTCATTAATTGGGTGTTGATGAGTGTTTCGGAAACCTTCGAAAGAATCGTATAGTGGTTCAGCTAAAGAAGAGGCGCTGCATTTGAGTACCAGGCGTGGAATACCTTCAAGCCCAGCAGCCTTAGATACATTGAGACCTGCGATCACTTTGTAGACCTCCCTTGTGCGGAATTGTAACGGTCTTTGACTATAATTGCATGTTAGTGGAGAAGCAATAGCTTGCGAAGATGGTGACAAGAAAGAATGCACGACAAAGTCAGCTGCAAACAAACTTACGGGAACTGGCCTTTCAATGACAAGCACGAGGTCTTTAGTTCGCTTAAATAAGACTATTGAAAAATGCTAAAATGAACTGAAAACTGCGCAGAACAGAATTTGACGGAGTACTATACAGTTGCTGCGTTCTATGTCTTACAAGAAATTCGACGTCTGTAAAACATGGAACAGATTTTATTTTTACAAAAATCAAATTCAGATCAATTTTCATATTTAAAATTGATTGGATATTTCTTATAAGAAAATAAATAATTAAATTAAAAACGAGTGATCTGATTCAGAGTAAGACAAGCAGTTGTCTTACTCTGAATCAGAACGATGTGTTTAGAAGATTCTTACGGGTTTTCAATCGGCACTGTTTCTGGTGAAGAAAACTTAATTTATGTTTTTGTGAATATAGTACTACTGAAAGCGAACTATTCTCTATAAAAATAAATTAAATGTGGGATCATATATTTTGCAATTGCGGATCATTTGACCAACGCGCTTAGACTGGAACATTCCTAGGCTTCATGAAAAGTTATAGTCGGAACAATAATACTCATTCACAAAAATGCATATGACTACTGCATTACAATTAGGTTTATCTTTATAGTGGCTTAGCATATGAAGTCCAATTAACCGACGTTTAACTAGCCAATAATTGAGATTAATATCCGTTGCCATTCCGTTACCGATGTCATTATACAAACCATTCTGCATGTCAAATATCAGCCCGAATCCTCTTACTAACATAACTTACTATTCCTCAAAATTATTAATTAATAGAAATAACACATTTTTCTACTTCTATTCGGAAAATGCTCCCAACTTCGAAGGTATTGGCATAAAATCAAGTGCTGTAATAATGTTACTAGTGTGGCATTATTTTTAAGTAAAAGAATGCATGAAAACCTAACGAGTTAAGCAATTCTTCCGAAAAGTGAAATATTTATTCCCAATATAATCTGCTTCCGAACCACAACACAGATCTGAATCAACGGTAATAGCGCTAACAAAATCTCCAGTAGGTACCTAAACCTATACAGGTTACAACTACCCATAATATTTATACTGTCCGGAAAAATGCACAAAATGTTTTCGATCGCTTTATGCATTCAAAGAATGATAGGCACCTTGAATTGTGAGCGACAGCCAAATATAGCTCTGCATTTTGTCCTCTCGAGCTCCAAAAAAGGCTCGCTGAACTTACATGGTCAATCCAATCATATTAAGAAATGCAGTCTGGGTAGCTTATATGAAGTTTTACCTTTCCCCTGCACCATCTCCATCTAAGACCCCAAAAACATAGAACAATCCCTTCGCAAATGTCCAACTGTCTGATTGTCTTTCATTAGATCCGACTCATGTGAGATATACATATATATACCAACATATGTTACCTGAGGGCTTATGATTGCTCATAATTTCATTTACACTCCTTTAAATTGTACGAACAAAAGAACGAGCTTGCCTCATCTAAGCAATCGTTTGTGATACAAAACGGTTCCGTACAGGTATAGGTTTACCTAGGTATAAAACGTTACCTATGTACTTAGTTAACGCGTTCCCAGATCTTTTAAGGACTCAGCATTAGAGGTCCATAATACGAGTCGTCGTTAAGATTTACTACCGTTGGTATAATTTCAGAAGAATTTTTATCGTTGAGGTCGCGTCCAAGCAGTTTTTTTATAGTACAAATACCTGACGAAAATCTTACGACGATTTTACCATGTGAAGCTTCGGATGGCAGATTAAATAAAATATCAGAAATTTTGTTGAGATCTTATCTTTGTGAATCCGTCTCCGATTACACGATAAAGATTCAGAAGGCTTCGCAGTATTCCGATATTTGCCAAGTCAGAACTCCTTAAAATTCAATCTTCAGAGTTTTAACTATATGAACACGGTTGTAGATTTTTCCTTGTATAAAAGAAAATATAACCAGTCAAGTACCTACCTCTGATACATAAAGATGACTTTGATAGGAAAAAACGAAAGGTGGAAGAATACAGAAAAGCAAATTCGGAATTAATGAAACCGAGCACGATGAGACTATATTCAACTAATACTAGTGCTTTGCCTTTTTAATTATCATCGAGCCCATTTGTCCATTTTTATTGAAAATATTATTCCTGCAGCTAGCTTAGTCCAATATGGAAACCAGGTTGTGGCAATAGTAGACAATTTTGAGGCTGATCCTTACTAACTTTGCTATACCATTACCAAGTTGAAAAAAGGAAAAAAAAACGTTTTTAAGTGTATCTGCAGAGATACACGTGAATTACAAAGTTACAAGAGAGGATCTTATTACAATTCAAGCATCCAAGGCATTTTTTAAGAGTGGCGTGCATATTTTAAAAGTGGACCCATTCTTTTCATAATACGCACCCAAACATAAGACTTTGAGGAATACATGGCCTGTTCACAGAAATTAAGAGGTCATAAAACTCCTAGATCTAGCACCATTTCCATTAAACTAATTATTGAAAAGACCTGGAGGGTGATTCTGATCTCTTTGTCGTTCTGTTTAGTCGTGAACTGCTCAAGAGGTTGTGACAAGAATTTTACACTGTGTGACAAAGGATTTTAAGTGTTTCAATTTATTAAAGAACCTCGCTTACGCTACGTTACTACGTTAGGTACATCGAATATATCGAGTATAAGGATGGTAAGTACATATTCTATATTAAAATGTCTTTGTTTTTCAATTTGAAAATTGATTTATTACAGACCCAATGGCCACAATTGATTGTGATATGATAAGTACATTTATTCAGCTTAACACAAGCTCGCTGCATGGATACGTTTAATAAATAAACGGTAAACAATGCATGCGTTTCATCATTTAGTCGGTGTTAGTATTAGTATGTTAAACTAAACATAAACCAAACACCGGATGAAATGATATGCAATGCTATATAGAAACAGAGAACTAAGTATTATATAGACGTTTTTTTAGAACATTCTTATTCAGTGTAGTGTTTATTTACTTACATCTACGCACTCGGGTACTACGCCCATATGGCGCTGTTGTTTGCTAACATGTTTAACATGACTAATATTCAGTTCCTTACCTATTTCTATACCTTCTACTAGTATCATTAACCAATTCCTGTTCCTGCTTTTCTTTTCCTAATGCCCTGAGGGGAATAGTGTAAGAGTAATATTGTTGTTTTACTAGGTCATATGCTTATAATTAAGTAACCACTGTAGATCTATGTATCCACTGTTTATGGACGTGGCCTCGGCCAGGGTCTTTCAATAAAGCTTTTTTGAATTGTATTGTGTTGTATTGTATTGTATTGAAATGACTATACCTAAAGATAACGTTGTTAATAGGTGGAATAAAAACAACGGGCCCAAATGACTTTAAGACTCTAGAGATGGAATAGCGGAAATAAATTTGATATGCTCTGTTATCCAAATAAAACTTTATGCACAATTGCCACAGTTTATCACTGTGACAATAAAGTCGAGCGATACACATTGCAAAATCATATATTATGTATGTGATATGTATTTGAAATTTTTTCGAACTCAGCGTAAGCATATTTGCTGCTGATAATTACAGATTCTATGGTGTCGTAATTGGTGCGAGATATATAATCTTCAATCAGTCCTATAGATCCGGTGAAATATGTAGATCTTGTAGATTCTGTACAACAAAAATTCTTCATGTTCTTGTAGGAAATTTGTTTAACATTTTTCTAGACTCAAAGTGAGATTCAAAGTACAAGTTTAAAATAATTTCTGTACAAATCGGTATGTATTTTAAACTTGTTGCATGGCGCAAAGCTTAAATTCGTCCATATGCGATTGTACAATCAAAATACAGTTTATTAGAAACGAAAAGCAAAAAACATTTCAAGTTTTAATTCAATGGATCCAATTTTGGAAGTAGCGTAGACTCTACATGACTCGAACGTGTAAAATCTGATGAATCCAAGGAAAAGAAGTATAGAAGTTTACGTTGAAATTAACCAAGAATTTTATGCATTTTAGAGCAAATCTTCGTTAAATGTAATTGCTGCACTATGGTTTTAGGGAAACGATCGTATGATTTTCGCAAAATACATGGATTATTTGTTTTTTAAATCTTATTTGAATGGGAATATGAGAAAATTATGCACTATTTACGACCTTATTGGCGGCTTCGTATGATTCTACATTTGCCTATGTGTTTTTCTATAGGATTTTCTTTGCAGTGCGGTTGTGTTTTTTACATACTTATGTTGAAAGATGATTTCTTCCTGAATGAATGTGCATTAAGTATTCTTTCTTCCTGCATGATGTAGGTTACGAGCGTGGCCTTAGTTCGTTATTTAAAACACAATATTTCAGATATAATTCAAAAGTTCTTTCTTTATTTAACTTTACTGTTTACTCTCACAAATTCACAAATAATTATCAAATCAACTCTTTATTTATCGCTAGTACTGTACTTCTAATTATCGCAATCCAAATAGTTTACTTCGTTCAGTTCTCACTTCGCTGTCTGAAATCATACTCCGCCTCCTAGCTGTAAGAGCACCGTATTTATACTCTACGAATTATCCTAGAACCTTCCTGAATATTCCGTTCTCCGAACCCAAAGTTTACTAAGATGACACTAACCTAAAGTTGCTTCCATTCCTAACAGATGTCACTTGATTCACTTTGTGGCACGTAACACTGCCCCCTTCTTAAAATTTGTTCGTCCCGAACAACAGATGGTCCACGGTCTTGGTGCTCTCCGTATTGACCCAAGCGATCTAGATGAACGATTTTTCTTTTGCATCTTGTACCGCGCTGAATCTTGTATGGCATGTTATTAATTTTAGTTTTAACTGCATACGGTCTCCCCCAGTGTTGTGATAACTTTGGAGAACATCTCGTGGCCTCATGCACATCAGCTAATCGTTGTCTGAGGTTTGTTACGTAGTCTTCTGGTTTCTTTTGTTCGCCTTTGGGTATACCAAACTTGAGGTCGCTTGGTAAGCGCATTTCCTTTCCGAAAATGACCTTAAATGGGCTTTGTCTGGTCATATTGTAAACAGCTGATATATAAGCCATTGGAAATATAGGAATATGTCGAAACCAATCGCGCTGATTATAGTTGAAGATCTTCCTGAGATGTTTGATTAATGTTCTGTTGAAACACTCTTCCATGCTTTGATTTTTCTTTCGTCTTTTATCTTTGATTCCTTTGTCCTCAAATTTCTTGCCCTTTTGGTTGCCGTTGTCATCCTTTTCATTGCAGTCTTTGCGCTTCTTATTATCATCATCGTCAGAAACTTTGTCTTTACCTTTTCCGACCTTCATTATACCCTTATCATCGTCATTATCAGCATCTTTAGACCCTTTACTTTTCGTCTTTTTCTTTCTTTCATTGTCCTCGCTTTTGGATTTCTTTCCTTTCTTCTTTTTACTTTTATCACCGTAATCATCATCATCTTTGGCTTTCTTTCCTTTCGTCTTTCGACTTTCGTTATCATCATTGTAGTCATCGTCATCTTTTTCTTCCATCCGTCCGCAATGTTTCCATTCAGGATTGCATGGACGTTGTGAAAAAGCTTCTGCATTTCCGTGGATACGTCCTTTGCGGTATGGAATTTCAAAGTCATGAGGTTGCAGTCTAGTCTCTCCACGGAAAGCTTGTTCTCTAGCTCGCCATCTTCTCCCTTCTTCTTCTGTTGTTTGCATTCGTCCTCGTTTCCTACAGTCGTTTTGCAGGTGTCCCAGTCTACTACATTTCCAGCATCGAATGACATCACGCGAAGGAGCGGTCTCTGATGACGGTATTCTGCTGTCAGTCTGCTGTCCAACTCTATATCTTTGCCCAGCTCGATATCTCTGCCCTTCATCTAGCGCTTCCATTCGTCGGCGTTTTCTGCAGTCCCTTTGGAGGTGTCCCAGTCTATTACAATTCCAGCAATGAAAAATAACGCGTGAAGGAGTGCTCTGTGATGACTGCATTCTGAAACAAGTACATTCCTCCACTGTAATTTCTCTCACTCGTACTGCACTTCGAGAAGCTTGCCTGGCAGATTCATACGCTAGTGCATAGGCTAGTGCTTCTGCTGTTGATTTCTTTCCTACTAGCCTTAACGCTTGTTGTAAATTTTGATCTGCAATAGCGTTCACAAATGCTTCTGTTGCCACTTCATTAAGGAAATCTGCATTTACGCTAGACTACGAAAGATAGGCTAATCTTTCCACATCAGCCTGCAGTTTTTGTAGTGACTCGCCATGCTTTTGAGTCCTGTTGCGTAGCTGAAGGCGATATACTTGCTGCATGTGTTCATCTCCATAACGTAATTCTATCGCCTGTACTAGTGAAATGTAATCACGTTGCTTTTCAATCTGAATAGTTTGTAATAACTCTGACGCAGGACCTTGAAGGGCTAATACCAGAGCTGTAGCTTTGTCTGCGTCATTCCATCCATTTACTTCGGAAGCTGCCTCAAACTGTCTCTTGAAAATATGCCACGAATTTTGTCCATCAAATATTGGAGGTTTCATTCTGCCTGCACCGGATATTTCAGTTCCTTCCTGCCGAGATTGTCGATACTTCATTCTGTCCAAATCGGCTTTAAAGTTGTCAAGCTTCTCCGTAACATTTTGTTGCACTTCCGACACTTGCTGTTGAACTTCCAGCACTTCCTGCTGGATTCCTTCAAATTTTACAATTTGCTCGTCCAATGAATTTTTAAGAAAAGTCTTCTGTTCCTCCAAACAGGTTTCTAGACAATTCTGCAAAGAACACTTTTGGTCATCCCAACGGGCTTCTAGAGAATTCTTTTGTTCATCTAGACGGCATTCCAGAGAATTCTTTTGTTCATCCAAACGCGCTTCTAGAGAATTCTTTTGTTCCTCAAAAGCATTCTTTTGTTCCTCAAGGGAGTTCTTTTGATCGTCCAAACGGGCTTGTAGAGAATTCTTTTGTTCATCTAGACGGGATTCCAGAGAATTCTTTTGTTCCTCAAAAGCATTCTTCTGTTCCTCAAGGGCATTTTTCACTTGCAGCGCTGAAAGCTCCATTTTGGTCATTAAAGTACCCAAAAGCTGTTCTTTGTTCATCGCAGGCTCTTCTTCAGTTTCTGGTTCTTCCTCTATCAACGCTTGTCTAAGTCGCTCGACTAGAACATTCTTTAGACCTGTCGTTTGCAATGACCGCTTCCCCAACTCCACTTTCAATTCCTGTATGCGAAGCTCCTCTAGTTTGCGTCCCATTCTTGCGCGATTTCACAAAATTAATTACTCTTTGAATTTCAAAGTCAAATGCCACCACTTTATTTCGCGATTTTATTTTACTTCTGACACCAGTTGTTACGAGCGTGGCCTTAGTTCGTTATTTAAAACACAATATTTCAGATATAATTCAAAAGTTCTTTCTTTATTTATCTTTACTGTTTACTCTCACATATTCACAAATAATTATCAAATCAACTCTTTATTTATCGCTAGTACTGTACTTCTAATTATCGCAATCCAAGTAGTTTACTTCGTTCAGTTCTCACTTCGCTGTCTGAAATCATACTCCGCCTCCTAGCTGTCAGAGCGCCGTATTTATACTGTTACGCGCAACAAAGTGATACAAGCGACATCTATTGGAAATGGAAACAACTTTAGGTTAGTGAGATCCTAGTAAACTGGGTTTGGAGAATGGAATATTCAGGAGGGTTCTAGGATAATTCGTAGAGTATAAATACGGCGCTGCTCACATCCAGGAGGCGAGTATTATTTCAGACAGCGAAGTGACCGAACTAAACTATTTGGATTGCGATAATTAGAAGAACAGTACTAGCGATAAATAAAGAGTTGATTTGATAATTATTTGTGAATTTGTGAGAGTAAACAGTAAAGTTAAATAAAGAAAGAACTTTTGAATTATATTTGAAATATTGTGTTTTAAATAACGAACTAAAGCCACCCTCGTAACAACTGGTGTCAGAAGTAAAATAAAATCGCGAAATAAAATGGTAGTAATATTAAGGAGGCAATACGTATACCAGCTACTACTCAACAGGTTCAGAAACTTCTTTCATCTAGTGCCTTAAGTGAACAGCAATACAACGATGCCAAAGAGATGATCGATGAATTTTCGGAATTATTTGCAATGAATGATGATGATTTCGGCAAAACAAATCTTGTCCAGCATCGGATCACAACAGGAGATTCTAGACCTATTCGGCAACCACCACGAAGACTACCATTAGCCAAACAACCAGAAGTTGCAGATATGATAAATTCCATGAAAGAACAAGGCATAATTGAGCAATCTAACAGCCCTTGGACATCGCCAGTTATTTGGTCACGAAAAAGGATGGCAGCACCCGATTCTGTGTGGACTACCGCCAACTAAATAATGTAACAAGAAAGGATAGCTATCCGTTACCAAGGATTGATGACACATTGGACACCCTTTCCGGAGCGCAATAGTTTTCCACATTGGATTTGAAGAGCGGTTACGGGCAACTGGAAATACATCCCGAAGACCGAGACAAAACTGCTTTCTCAGTTGGAAGTGGATTATGGCAATTCAGAGTTATGCCATTTGGATTATGTAATGCTCCAGCCACATTCGAACGACTCATGGAATGTGTTTTACGAGGATTAACCTGGAAAACATGTCTTGTCTACTTAGATGACATAATTGTGATCGGAAGGACATTCGAGGAATATAAAAACAACTTACGGGACGTACTTCAAAGACTGAGAGATGCGAAACTGAAGCTCAGTACGAGTAAATGTGCTCTATTCAAGAATGAAGTAAAATATTTGGGGCATATAGTTTCATCACAAGGAATAAGAACTGATCCAGAGAAGATAAGAGCTGTGAAAAATTGGCCTGTTCCAAAGGACAAACATCAATTAAGGAGTTTTCTTGGATTAGCTACCTACTACAGGCGATTCGTAAAAGGTTTTGCAGATATAGTAAGGAGCCTACATCAACTTACAGAAAAAGGAAAGCCGTTCATATGGTCAGATAAATGTAACGAGAGCTTTGCAAATTTGAAGCAACAGCTCTGTGGAACTCCAGTGCTTCACTATCCAAAGCTGGGAAAAACTTTTATATTGGACACGAATGCCAGCAGTGTAGGTATTGGTTCAGTGCTTTCACAGGAGGAGGATGGTCAAGTGGTGCCAGTAGCTTATTTTAGCAAAGCACTCTCAAAATCAGAGAGAAATTATTGTGCTACAAGGAAAGAGCTACTTGCCATTGTAAACTCAACCAAACATTTCCATAAATATCTCTACGGGCAGAAATTTATCCTCCGCACTGACCATGCAGCGCTTAAATGGCTTTTGCAGTTTAAGAACCCTGAGGGGCAAGTGGCGAGATGGATAGAGCGACTCCAAACGCATGACTTTGAAATCCAACACCGAAGAGGACGTATCCATGGAAATGCAGACGCCCTCTCACGACGTCCATGCAAAGTTGAATGCAAACATTGCGTTCGGCTGGAAGAAAAAGAAACGGAGGCAACTATACAGCTGATGACGGTGGAACCATCGACAGGTTGGAACAACGAGAGCTTGCGAACAGCACAACGGGAAGACCCAGACATAGCACCTATTCTTGCTTGGAAAGAAGACATGGAAAGACCACAATGGCAAGATATCTCGGAGAAGAGTGAGAAACTGAAGAGCTACTGGGCTCAATGGAACTCTCTTCACGTTGAATGTGGTATATTAAAGCGCAAGTGGGAATCAACTAACGGCGAGTCATTCCGAATGCAAATAGTCGTGCCAGCTACCCAGGTCAAAGATGTTCTAGAAGAAATGCACAGTGGAGCATCTGGAGGACATTTGGGGGTGAATAAAACAATTTCCAAAATACGTGAAAGGTTTTATTGGTTACATATGCGGGAGGATGTTGAGGAATGGTGCCGCAGATGCATTATCTGTGCTTCTTGCACAGGACCACCACACAGAAGTAGAGGAGAAATGCATAAGTATAATGTAGGAGCCCCATTTGAAAGGATAGCCGTAGACATCGCTGGACCTTTTCCAGAAACAGATAACGGTAACCGTTATATATTAGTTGCTATTGACTATTTCAGTAAATGGCCTGAAGCTTATGCAATCCCTAATCAGGAGTCTACCACAGTAGCGGATCAAGTAGTAATGAATTGGGTCAGTAGATTTGGTGTTCCTCATGAACTTCATTCGGACCAAGGACGGAACTTCGAATCACGGACTTTCCAAGAGATGTGTAAAATTCTGGGAATTAGAAAAACCAGAACAACTCCTCTGCATCCACAATCTGATGGCATGGTAGAGGGATTCAACAGAACATTGGTCGAGCATCTAAAGAAAGTAGTCGACTATCATCAAAGCGATTGGGATCGACATATTCCCATGTTCTTAATGGCCTATCGATCAGCTGTACACAACACGACCGGACAAACTCCAGCAAAAGTGATATTCGGAAAGGAGATGCGTTTGCCTAGCGATCTCAAGTTTGGTACAGCCAGAGGTGAACAAAAGTTACCAGACGATTATGTATCGGAACTTAGACAACGATTAGCTGATGTACACGAAGTCACGAGAGCAAAATTAGCAATAAATACCGATCGGATGAAGACCCCCTATGATTTACGTGCTAACTCAGCAGGATTTAATGAAGGTGACCTTGTTTGGCTGTACAACCCGAAACGACGTAAGGGACGTTCTCCTAAATTACAACAACACTGGGAAGGACCGTATTCAGTAGTGACTAGAATAAATGACGTAGTATATAGGATTCAGCGGGGTACAAGAGGCAAACGGAAAATCGTTCATCTAGATCGTTTATGTCAATACTGCGAGCATCAAGACCGTGGATCACCTGTTGTTCGGGACGAACAATTTTAAGAAGGGGGCAGTGTTACGCGCAACAAAGTGATACAAGCGACATCTATTGGAAATGGAAACAACTTTAGGTTAGTGACATCCTAGTAAACTGGGTTTGGAGAATGGAATATTCAACAAGGTTCTAGGATAATTCGTAGAGTATAAATACGGCGCTGCTTATATCCAGGAGGCGAGTATTATTTCAGACAGCGCAGTGAACGAAGTAAACTATTTGGATTGCGATAATTAGAAGTACAGTACTAGCGATAAATAAAGAGTTGATTTGATAATTATTTGTGAATTTGTGAGAGTAAACAGTAAAGTTAAATAAGGAAAGAACTTTTGAATTATATCTGAAATATTGTGTTTTAAATAACGAACTAAGGCCACGCTCGTAACAATACTCTACGAATTATCCTAGAACCTTCCTGAATATTCCGTTCTCCGAACCCAAAGTTTACTGAGATGACACTAACCTAAAGTTGCTTCCATTCCTAACAGATGTCGCTTGATTCACTTTGTGGCACGTAACAGTATGTATATGCATGTATGTAACACTTAGGACCCCTACAAAGTTGAGACAATAGTTGCATTACTTCTTAATATATTTTCTTGTTTATGATAGAAGATAGCATATTCCAAATAGGTGAGACAATCAATCGCGATTTGCGCCTTGCAGGCTATCGAATAGACACGCAAACGCTTTTCCGGAGTTTTTCTGACCAAGGAAGCGTTTGAGCGTTTTGCAACCTAAGACAAAGTTGTAGAGCGAAATGAGTTGCATAAAGCTGCTTTTGTGGAAAACCCGGAAAAGCGGGAAAATCATCGGAAAAACTTTCATCGATATGATTAGTGATAAATCTGTTTCAGGAAAAATTCAGAATTTTCCAATTTTTCTGGAAAATTTTCCGGAATTTTCCGACTTTTCCGGAAAATTTTCCGACAAAAAAGTTTAATAAGCTATGCGGAATCATTTTGTTCCGTCCTACTGGCATCAATACTTTCCTGAATGCCATTCTATACACATAAAAGTAGCCCAAATAGTTTGTTGCCCTTTTTTCCCGGAATTTTGTTTATTTTGAAGCCACCATACAAACGGATGAACAAGTGGCAGTACGAAGGATTGCTGGAGAGTATGAAGGAAAACTTCTTATCTCTGCATGGACGCCACCCCAGCATCTCAGGTACCCAAACAAAGGACGAAATATGGGCAAAAATAAGGGATGAATGTAATGCGTTGGGGACAGACGACCAGTATAAAGATGCAGCAGGATGGAAGCGCGTACGCGATTATTATTATATTTTTTGCTTTTATATTGTTATGGTGTGTTAATTATGTTCACTTTCCTATTCCTTTAGTCATGGATTGATATTAAGAGCAAGTTGAAGGAAAAAGTAAAAAGAAAACGGAATTACACCAACCGGACCGGAGGAGGCCCCCCATGCAAAATTAGTTTTACCGAAGGAGAGCGTGACATTATAGAAATGTGCAGCTTCGAAAACGTAGACGGGCTTGCTACTGTTTGCGAGGGTGGTTTGGTTGTTCCAGATGCAAGCCATTTTTCCTTTCCTTCAGTAAGTGTTTAAATTTAAGATGTATTAAGAAATTTTAACAATATTTATTTTAGACATCGAGGGCTACCCAGGAATCATTGCAAGAACGGAGTGGTGTTGGACTGGGAGAGGCGGGCAGTTCACCACCTGCTCAGCACCTGTAGCCCTAGAAAGTACACCTGCAGCAAGGAAACGCAGAGCCAATCCTGCATATAGGAGAATAATAGTAACGGAGTCTCCTCCCTCCAGAAGTGCAGGCCCTGCTAGAAGAAGCGTTGCTAGAACGATGGTTTGTATATTTAAAATCATTTCAAAATTCAAAGTTAATTATTTCCTTATATTCTACGCAGTACTCTACCTCGCTGTCGCAAAATAATGTTAAGTCTTTAGAGCTCCAAAAAGAAGCTCTGAGGCATACTGAGGAACAAATTCAGATTTTGTGCCGCATGGGGGCATTAGCCGAGAGGCAGACAGTCGCTGCGGAAAAAAGTGTATCAGTTTTAGAAAAATTATGTTCGGAATTACAAAAAAAAAATTTAAAAATTAATTTGTTTTTTACTTTATTTTTAGTTAGTATGACCAATATTTAATAATGATAATGCTACTGCTTGCACTACTCTCTCCCTGACTTCTTTATCAGCTGTCAAATAGACGTCGGATCTGGTGAATGGTGCATGTACCGTAGCACCATGAACTGAAGGCAGCGTCGGAATATCCTCACTGGTGGAGTAGTTATCTGAATATCTGTTCAATATTAAAAAGTTGTGGAGCACTGTAGTTGCATTTATAATTTTTGCAGCAGCAGTGGGGTTATAATGCAACTTCCGTTCCCCAATAATACATCTAAATATTAAATTATTATACACTTTGATTTTAAGTCAATAATAGCAATTTACCTAAAACGATTCTTCCACACTCCATTAACCCTTTCTGCTTGACTGCGAATTCTTTTATGATGAACATTATAATTTTCTTCCGCCCCATTTATTGGATGGGCTATTGGTGTGAGTAACCATGGCTGCAACGGATATCCGGAATCCCCTACAATTTAAATGTATAAATATTTTAATAATTTAAATTTTTAACTAGTATATTGCAATTACCTAATAACCAACATTTTTGCTCATTCGCAGATACAAATTAGTTTTCAAAATGGGCTAAAATTATACTATTTCCCCAAACGACGCTGTCATGAGTGGAGCCACAATATCTCGCGTTAATATTGCGGATTAGCATTCGATGATCACAAATCTGAAATTGTATTCAAATTATTATAACATGAAATAAAAGGTAATAAATTAGACTTGCTATTTGTGTGTTTATTGTCTGCTACCCCTTCCTGCTGAGATTGGCGAATTCCACATCCTTTTTTAAGGCACTCACTGCAATTTGGGTGCAGTCAATTAACCCTATTACCCCCGTAAGTCCTTGGTCTTCATATCTTAAAATAAAACTTTTGTTAGTAAAAATGGATGTTTTTGTAAACATTACACTTACGCGCTCTGAATTGCAGCTTTTTCATCTAGGCAGAAAGGAAAACGTATGTACTTTTCCATTTTCTTGTTACATAGCTCTGTAACATCCCTTATGGCACGAGAAACGGAGGACTGGCTAAGGTGCGTTATTTTTTTCACGCTTTTTTGGTAGCTACCCGTGGCGTAAAAATTGAGGGCTACCAGCAACTAAATTAAAATTTTACAGTTTATAGAGATGTAAAATATTGTTCCTCTTTTATAACCTTCAAATGGAATGGAATTGCCTTAGGATCCTCATTTACATCACAAATTTCTCCCAGTTCCTCTATTAGAGCTATTGCAAGCTCCTGGTTGAATCGGAGGTGTGCAATAAAACTAAAAATAAATATCTTCCACTTAATATTTGCAATTATGTTTCACACTTTACTTACGCCGCAGTGCTCATGTGAAAAGGATTGTCCCTTTCCCTTAACTGCTTCTGAAAAATTGCTACTCCCATTCGACTCTCGAATGCAACATGTGTATTTAAGGAACTCATTTCTGGGGGAAAATTTAACGAACTCTGTTTAAAATATTTTTACACATGTAAAATTGGTTATAATCATTTTTACTGTCCGACGAACGGTTTTTAAAATATATGCATAAAACCTCATCAAAAATCAATCACATGGGTAAACATACGAAATTACTGGAGACAGTTTTGCCACACTGGAATCATTGTACAGAGTGCCAAGACCAACAATATAAAAATTTTTACAGTCTGGATTTTAATTCAACTTTCGACCTACCCGGACTTATCTCTGCTGTGACGCAAGTACATATGCCCTGAATTACAATTATAAGACCGATACATCAATATATCGTCCAATACGATAAATTGATGTACCACAAATTTCCAAATTTCACATTAAATTCTCAATTGCACTTAAAAATGCATTTCTATGTTATAATAAAATTCAATTAATAATAAATTGCACCACCTGCAAGCGGTGCAAATCATATTTTATTTTCTTCTTGCATATGATAATGCACATAAAATAATTAGCATTTTCTCACGTAGGGTCTTTCAAAGTAGTGAGAAAGCAAAAAAAAAAAAAAAGGTTTTACGAATTGAATACATTGATACAAATTTGTATCAAAAACCTGTGAACCAAAACCTTTACCAACTTCAACAAAAACACGAATTTTAAAGAAATTCAACAGGAAGATGTAGAAGTATGGGATTTGCTGCCTGTTGCTTTGTGACACAACATGATTATACATATTAACCCAGTACATGAATTCGAGCAAGCAAAGCTCACAAAAACAGTTACCTGTCCGAATTCTTAAATCCAATAGTGAAGTCCTAGATAATTCAGGTAAGGCAATAGACCTGCAAAAAGAAATTGAGGAATTCGATACGGAATCCTCTAACCCGCATCATATATGTACACCATAATGCTATTTCTTATCTGATTGTGAGCATTCTATACTTCCAATGCCGCTCTACAAACTTAAAGCAAAGCTATATTGTACAAAAACAACAACAAGAGAATTAAAATCAAACCCAGAGAAGATAGAATGCACAGAAATAAAAGATGAAGCCATTTACACAATTTCAATTAAAAAAACATTAAAATAACTCCCAAAATAAATACACTACGAGTCGGTTGCACTTAAAATTGAAATAGTTTTACACACACTTTATTCTTGTTTTCTTTTTCTGTATCATATCAAAATTGCAAAAATACTTTATAATTCGTTTTTTTTTTGTCATTTTGAATAAAAGTACATATCACGTCATATCATGGCAGATAGAATAGAATAGAAAAATCATTTATTGAAGAACCTCAGTTTAAGTTACGTAACAACGTTAGGTACATCGAGTAAATATTAGATGATTGGCATAATTGGTATGGTACAAAGTTATTTAACAAACTAACAAAGGAGCAATGAACATTAACAAACTAACAAAGGAGCAATGAACAGGCTCATTGCGTTAGAATATGATAACAGTAATATAGTTAGATTTATGATGTCAAATAATAGCAAGCAGATTGCTTGCTACTAACAAACAATGTAATAAAACTACTAACTAGTACTAGTTAGTTACACTTTCTGGGAAGATTTGTTTCGCTCTCGTGAGAATTTGATACGCAACTTTTCCGCAGTTAGAGTTAATAATAGATCCGTCAGACAAAGCTGATTCGAGTGGAAGTAAAAAATTCCTATAGGGATCCTTGCCATGATTCCAAACCGCACTGAATGCTGGCTGTTTAGCAGAATCACGATTTCCGTGCATTATTTCAACTCCCTTTAGTTGCATTGCAAATGCTCATCTAAATGCAGTGCTCTGGCCGATGATTAAACTCACATGGAAATATGTACAGCATATCTGAGAAATATCCAACTTTTAGTAGAGTATTGGAGGGAAAAAAATATTTTTCAAGTACGTATACTTAAAAGTTACAACTAAATTTGCCAATAGGTACTGTGTATAACTTACCTTGTTGTATCAGCGACAGCACAGAGGTATCCAGACATAGTATTGATCTATATCTTACTTGTATTTTTTTTGCAAATTATGATTCAGTATAATTCAATATATTCATTAATTATGACATGACATTACATGACTGTCAAAGTGATTGTCAAAGGGTTACTGCGTCACTTTCAGTTCATTTGTAGTCCACCACAACCTGAATGAGTTCAATTACAATAAAAAGGAAGAAGAAAAGCAATTCATTCCTTTGTCGTGTATTTTGTCATTCAAGTTCGACAAAAGATCAGAATCACCCCACTGGTCTAGTGAAATAGGTATAGCCGCGGAATAAATTTGGCGGTATAATTCCAACTTCAGATGACAAAGATCAACTCAGATAACAGATCTTCACTATGCACTTCTAAATAATGTAGCAAAAATAAGTCACAATTATAAGATTTGAATTTTAAAGATTTCTGCGTTGTCAAAAGTCGGAACACTGCGGAAAATTGTGAAACTTTATCGCATTTATCGCTGACAAATTCACGAAGATTACGTCTCACAAATTGGTTCACGAAGGTCATTTCATAGTATAAAAATTCCAATACCGGCACTAAAAAACTATGTTTAGTGCATCTTGTCGCTATTAGTTAATTTCATACAGAAAATAAGAAATTTTTAATCATATGGAAATTATTATGTACAAAAATTGCATTATTACGTAAATTAGTTTTGAATGTCTGCCATGCAAGCCGACAATGTTTCCTACCACGTCGTTTCCTACCACGTCTTCTTCCAAAAGTTGAAAATACTGCTTCATTTGCATTGTGAATGAATAAGATACACACGATACCTGATTTAGGTTGCATTTAATTTATACCGACTTCTTCGTTCATTTTTATCCTCTTTACAATTGCATAATTCTTCGTTTATCTCTGTTACAATCCTTTATTTTGTCTATAAGAGAGAGACAGAAAAAATGTTAATTGTCATATTGCCTTCTCGTCTCCCAAAAGTTAAAATTACTGCTGCTTGTCATTGGTTGTAAAGTGCGTGCACACACTCACAGTACTTCACTTAACGAACTTATCAAATATTTCGGTCATGCACAATAGAATAAAATTTTACATTTTTGTAATCTGAAATTTGCTGATCGCCTGGTATTCGCTGTTTCTTTAAAATATACAGAAATGAATTGGACGGACAATATTATAAATTCAACATACATATTTGGACTACATAGTGTTATTTTTCTAAACTAGTGTTACTCTGCCAATAGGTGGCTGGCTCCGGGGGTATCGAAATGAGATATTTTTTTTAACTTGTGAAAATTTATGTGTAATTTAGTAGCTTGAAAAGTTTTTCAATTTCATGTTATAATTTATATTTAACTTGCTTTTTAAGTTTTGCGTAGACATTGAAATAACAATAAAAAAAAATATAAGTACGTATATCAAATAAGAAAATTTTTAACTGTCCGCAATTGTCTTTCAAGCTAAAATCTTTAATTAGAAATTTTTTTAAAAACCAAACAATTTTAAACATTTTAAAATGCAAAATTACTGCTGCTGCTACTGGAATACTTTTTCTACTTACTTACTGTTGCCTTGAATATGGTTTAATACTGTTGAGGGAAGGCCAAAGGTGTGCAAGGTCAACTTCAATTTAAAACTGCGGCTGTTGATGCATAGTTAGCCCTTCCGTCGATTTTCATTGTTCTTTTAAATACCGTCGGCTTATCTGAATTTTATTTCCATGCCCTATTTTGCTAGCGTCTCTCGAGGAGCTTACTTTTACCAAATCGATCTTTCATGTTGCTCTACATAATATCGATCATCATTACGAGCTCGATATACCTAGAGCGTTTACATTACTTTATTCAAGCTGGTCCCTACCTACCTACTTACTACATTTTCCTACGCTGCTGTGAAGGAGTAAATCCTTAGCCGATAATTACGTTTCCCGCATCTCAATCAGAATCTGGGTTAATACAATTTTTGCTGAAGGCACGAAATATCTCGTTCAATTTGCTGAAAAGCGTAATTCTTCAGGAAATTCGGAAAATCTCCTGTGTTCTGTGGTAGGGATGAATTTCCATCCGTTTCAGCCACTCCATTTATGTACAGAAGCTTTTTGAAATATTTAAAACCTTATGTCACTAAGGGGTTTTTTACTATTTAGCCTTAAATTCAATTTGTTTGTTTATTTTTGAGATAGATTTAGTGCATTAGGAGAAATGTATCAATCCAGATGTGGTTACTAGCAAATCCTACAAATTTTTTAATTTCCCAAATTTAGCTCAAGCTAACGGTTATTCTACTTTTGTTTCACCCTAGTTAAATTAAAAAGCATTGAACTCTATTAGAGATTATTGTATAATCATCATTCTGCTCTACTTCTGTTATCTTTTACGATTTAATTTCCCTTGACCCTATTTTGGTTCCATCAAAATTTATTTTCACACTAATTTTTTTCAATTGTTCTACTTATCAATGCCAGTAGTCCACTTGATAGTTATGGTCGTATGAAGATGCAATTCAGTTTACCATTTAAAGCACTCGTACACTACCAAAAATCACTTGAATGCGTTTTATCAATTTCTGGATTTAAAGCGCATTTTGAATGCAGTTAACATGGCCTTGGTTCATACAAATGTGAATGACTATTTCTTCAGGATTCGGCAAGGATTATAAGTAGCAACGACATTAACGCTAAATTTAAGTTATTTTTTTACTAAGAAATATTTTAAGTAGAATTTCTAACCGAAGAGAAACTTAGCTGAACCCATAACTAACATAAAGTCCTTGGCCTTATTACGCTATATTTAGTATAGATGTTGAGCGATAGGTTGATGATGGTGGGAGTCCTTTAAATACTATTTGATACTCCATGCTTTTAACATCGGTATTATTATTGTCTCAGCGAAGTAATAGATATACATAAACGTTATCTATGTACCTAGTTGGTTTAATCAATGTGTTCCCAGATCTTTCAAGGACTGAACGTTAGAGGTGCATGATATGAAATTTTATCTTCGCGAATTTATCACCGATAAAGATTCACAATTTTTCGCAGTGTTCCGATATTTGACAACGCAGAGCTCCTTAAAATTCAAAACATATTATTGTGACTTTTTTTTCTACATTATTTAGAGGTGGCATAGTGAAGATCTGTTATCTGAGTTGATTTTTGTCATCTAAAGTTGGAATTATACCGCCAAATTTATTCCGCGGCTATGCCTATTTCACTAGACCAGGTCTTTTCACATAATTAGTTTAATGGAAATGATAGCAGCTCTAACAGTTTTACGGCCTCTTAATTTCTGTGAACAGGCCATGTATTCCTCAAAGTCTTATGTTTGGGTGCGTGTTATGAAATGAATGGGTCCACTTTTTAAAAATGCACACCACTCTTGGAAAATGCCTTGGATGCTTGAATTGTAATAAGATCCTCTCTTGTAACATTGTACTTCGCATGGATCTTTGAAGATACACTTAAAACGGTTTTTTTTCTTCCTTTTCTAAACTTGGTAATGGTATAGCAAATTTGGTAAGGAATCAGCCTCAAAATTGTCTACTATTGCCACAACCTGGTTTCCATATTGGACTAAGCTAGCTGCCGTGAAAATATTTTCAATAAAAATGGACAAATGGGGCTCGATGATAATTAAAAAGGCAGAGCACTGGTTTTGATTAAACTAACAAACACTCACAGTTTCATGAATCCTGAATGGATTTCCCTATATATTTCCTTTATTTTTCGGTTTTTCTTACCAACGTCATGTTTATGTATCAATAGGTATACTTTGATATACTTTTGAAGTATCTTCATGATTATTGCGATGCTGGCAGTAAGCACTATCACCATTCACCGTTGTTATATGTTGTGTATAGAACTTATAGTGATTGCGTCAATGCGTCCTTATTATATTGTCAGATGGCACCATTTTGAATAGCCTTGCTCACACTCAGTTTGATAAAAGTTCTGCAATTGAAGTTTTGACATTGGGTTCAAGCGATACAAAGAGAAATAGAACAACGAGTAACGCCTTGCTACAATATAAAATCAACGATGCCCAACTTGATGCCGTAACAAGCCAACAATGCTTCGCTCCAATATAAAATCAACGATGGCTTAGAAATTTACTGGAATTTTTTTCCTCAGAATTGTTATGCATTATTGGCGGACGGCAGCGCATGCCTGGCTTGGCTCACTAACAATTTTTATGAGCATAGACGCATAGATGCGCAATGAACTTTTATTTCCTCTTAGAAATTTACAAAAATGTTCCAGCAGAATTTTTATTCAGTCTGTTGGTCGACTGAAGTTATTTTCAGATGATTTCTATGCATTCTAAAGAAAAAATTTCCACTAAATTTCTACGAAAAAATTGAAGCCTTCCCTACATAAGATCGAGGCATTCTTGATTTTATATTGGAGCGAGGCATTGCTGGCTTAAGTGGGAAACGCAATTGCAGTGCTTGGATCCAATTCGTAAAAATGTCAAATTTGCTTATACCACTAAGCATACAACAGATAGAGAACTCAAATGAGGGGAAAACCTGACGATGCACACAATTTGCTTTCATTCCCAGTGGCTCCCACAGCCCCACCAACCAGCTTTTGTCACACTCGCCCCGTTTATTTCTGTTTCATGGCTCTCTCTCACTCAGTCATTTAATTATTTAGGCATACGCATCTGACACCGGCAACGACGAGGGCATACTACAAGAGAAATTTCTTGAGCAGCTGTTCAATACACCCTTATTCGCCAGTGTGTAAAAAACAACAGTGAACCACTACATCCTTATTCACCAGTGTGTAAAAAACAAAGTGCCTGGTTATTGAAAAATGTAAACATTTCTACTTCACATAAAAAAAGTATATTTCTCTTTGTCACACACATGCTTAATTTCCTTAAAGCTACATGCAATTCTTTCTTTCAAATATTATAATCATTGTTTTATTTTATTTTTTCAAATGATGTCCTATTCTCGTGGGTAATCTCTTTCTATCGATCAGCTGTTCAAGAAATTTCTCTTGTAGTATGCCGTCGTCGACCGGCAAGATTGGCATGACATTTTGGCTTAGCCATAAGAGAGAAGCTGCTGGTTTTGCTCCGGAATCACACCGACAGGCATACAGATATCTCTTGTTGGCTGCGGTGAGCTACAATGCACAGAAACGAGAATCAATATGCAAAAGGCAGAAAAGAACAAACGAAAAAAAATACAAAAGACACCACGAAATATTGCAAAGGAGAACAAAAGCAGGACGGCACTTTGCCTTCACAGATAAAGGAAGCTACGACGTGCTTATATTATTTCTGGGAAAGATTTGAATTTCTGATCGTTAATAGTTTATTTATTTTATTTTATTTGATTTAGGAATAAGTTTTTTTCTTTTGCTATGTTGGCTGAATATTGATAGAATTTAAATTTATCGTGAATAGTATTTTTCTTTTTTACTTATGATTAATCCTAATAAATTAAATTAAGTTACTTTTTTAATAGCAGTATGAAATTAATTTACGTTACAATGGAACCTGGCACTCGTTTGAACCGTATTGATAAAAGGCGAAGTGCTGGTAGCTGCATAAAAAATCCTGCTTGCGAAGTTATAGGGATAGTACTGAAATTTCTCCTGTCCGCTTATTTAAGTTCCCGAAAGATGAGCTTAATCGCGGTTGCTGGATGTCTAAATGCAATTTGCAATAATTTGAGGGAAAATAAATCGGGAAAGAATATTTAAAATCAAATGCTGTCCCTATTCTTCGCCTCGAAAACATTTAAGAAAATGAGTACAATTTTATTGAGAACGAAGGCACGCAGAATGGTTTTGCTGAGGCGAGATGCGTTCACGAGAGTAGTACTGTGGTGTGCTGACTTGTTTTTATCTGAGTCTTTATATTTATTTTAATTTAATCTGCTGCAATTTTTATAAAGTGTACATCACGTTAAGAAGCCGTGGTGTTAATTTCGCTATTCAATTATATACTGATCAATAATCTATTATGGCTGACAAAAAAGTGAAGACCATTTCGGATTCTGTATCATGTGCTTCTTCCGGATCCACTACTGTCTCTGGAGAAATGGCTAACATCATGAGTTAGATCGAGGGTAAGATGACCTCACTAGTGCGGGAGGTGGAAAGGAAACTTTCTTCTATTGCTATTGAGCTTGATGGTAAATTCAAGTCCTCTATAGCTGACTTCAGAGACCTGCTGACTGATTTGGAGACTAGACTGTATAAAACTGTGAATGAGCAATTATCTGCTATGCAAGAAAAAAATTCTAGACTGCAGGTCAATGTGCAGCGGGCTGAACGGTGGTGTGAGCAGACCGAGCGGCAAATTGATAACTCTGAGCGCCTACGTCTGGTCAATGATGTCATTCTAACTGGAGTCCCTTTCATTGATAACGAGAACCTTGGTGAGATTTTTGCCAGACTATGTACATCTCTAAGCATTGACAAGGTAATTACACCAAAACAAATTTTTCGTACGCGGTCATGATATTAGTGACAAAATTGCTGTACTGACTGACGGCTCTTCGTACTACCATAAAGTCTCAGCGCAGATGTGACATAAAAAATCTTACGCTACACGACGTTGGGATGAGTCACGCCACGAATGCCGTCAGCTCAATTTTCATAAATGATAGCTTAACGGCTGCTAACTACAGAATTAAGAGGAAAGCATTAATGTTGAGGAAGCAAGGTCACCTATTTGCTGTATTTACTTCCTCTGGACGTGTTTTTGTGCGTAAGACTAAAGATGAAAGTGCTGCCTTGATTTCGTGCCTTAATGTCTTGGAGGAACTGGTCGTCATACGATAATTGGCATTGCCTACCGTGTAATGTCTTCACTGTTCTTACATCCAGCTACTACATATGAACTTCGACTCCCTTTATTTCTAGAATTAATTTTTCATTTTTTCTATTATATATTCGTTTTTCGTTATTTTTTCTTAACCTTAGTTTTGATGAACTTCTCTTAGTCTGTAAACTTAGCCTATGTGTTACTGCTACATATTCTTTAATATTTTTTAGTGTTATAATTCTTAGTGATTTGTTTCCAATTGCTTTCTGCTTCTGTGTTGAAATGAATTTGTTTATAACCGTTAATGCCTTTTGTACTAAGGTTATTTCTCCTCACTCTTCAAGTTATTGCTGCTTGCTTAAAAAGTTTATTATACGAAAAAGTTCATATTCTTCTGTGATGCTTAAGGTACTCGGCACGATCGTGCTGCGATATGAGTGATCTTATCTACATGATCGGAACGGGCAATACTCGGGCACTCCTCAGCGTTCTATGCAAACAGAGATCTAGATATTAGTGACAAAATTGCTGTACTGACGGCTCTTCGTACTACCATAAAGTCTCGGCGTAGATGTGACATAAATAATCTTACGCTACACGACGTTGGGATGAGTCACGCCACGAATGCCGTCAGCTCAATTTTCATAAATGAAAGCTTAACGGTTGCTAACTACAGAATTAAGAGGAAAGCATTAATATTGAGGAAGCAAGGTCACCTATTTGCTGTATTTACTTCCTCTGGACGTGTTTTTGTGCGTAAGACTAAAGATGAAAGTGCTGCCTTGATTTCGTGCCTTAATGTCTTGGAGGAACTGGTCAGCAAACGATAATTGGCATTGTCTACCGTGTAATGTCTTCAGTGTTCTTACATCCAGCTACTACATATGAACTTCGTCTCCCTTTATTTCTAAAATTAATTTTTCATTTTATCTATTATATATTAGTTTTTCGTTATTTTTTTCTTAACCTTAGTTTTGATGAACTTCTCTTAGTCTGTAAGCTTAGCCTATGTGTTACTGCTACATATTCTTTAATATTTTTTAGTGTTATAATTCTTAGTGATTTGTTTCCAATTGCTTTCTGCTTCTGTGTTCAAATGAATTTGTTTATAACCGTTAATGCCTTTTGTACTAAGGTTATTTCTCCTCACTCTTCAAGTTATTGCTGCTTGCTTAAAAAGTTTATTATACGAAAAAGTTCATATTCTTCTGTGATGCTCAAGGTGCTCGGCACGATCATGCTGCGATATGAGTGATCTTACCTACATGATCGGAACGGGCAATACTCGGGCACTCCTCAGCGTTGTATGCAAACAGAGATCTGTGCTAAAAATTTGTCATTTTAATGCTAGAAGTGTGGTTCCTAAAATTGATGAAGTGCGTGACATTTTCTCTAACTTAACTTTTGATGTAATTTGTGTGTCGGAAACCTGGCTAAAACCTGATATTCATGACAATGTCGCCGGCATCTCTGGCTATAAAATCTTTCGTAACGACCGCCATAATCGCAGAGGAGGTGGTGTCGCCATCTACTTCAAACGAAATCTTCGATGCAGGTTTCTACTAGCCAGCACTAGTCAAGGTGGGGAGGAATATATATTTTGTGAAATCTTTTCAAATAGCGAGAGGTGTTTGGCTAGCTGTGTTTACAAGCCACCTAATTGCCGTACAGTTCAATTCCTGCAAAACGAACTTATTAATCTTGTGTCTAAGTATCAGCATATAGTTATCGGTGGAGACTTCAATCTCAATTTCCTTAACCCGGGCTACCTGACCAATTCCTTTCAGCACATGATCGATGCTTTAGATATCCATCGAGTGAATAATGAACCTACACATTTCTCTAACCATTCTTCGGCTCTATTAGATATTTTCTTAACAGCTGATACTTCTAACTCCTTATTTTTTAATCAAATATCTTTATCGGGCGTCTCTGATCATGATTTAATTATGATTATTTACAATTTTAGCGTGCTTTCGGAACATCAACCCAACACAGTCTCCTACTATAACTATAATCTCATAAATACTAATGCTCTTTTCAATGAAGCGGAGTCCATAGATTGGAGCTCGGTACAGCTAATGCCTGATGTTGATGATCAAGTTGAGTTCTTAAATAATGTTTTGAACTACTTACATGAGAAATACGTTCCTCTCATTCGCAAAAGATTACTTAATCAGAGTTGCCCGTGGTTTAATATTCACCTCCAAGGTCTGATAACTGCTCGCAATATGGCATACGAAAGGTGGAAGCGATATAAAACCACTAGTTTCAAAGAGGAATACAGAATGCTTAGAAACCGTACTACTCATGCTATTCGGGAAGCCAAAAGACGACATTTTTCAAGGTATATTAACACTGGGCTGCCTTCTAAAGTTCTCTGGAGTAATCTCAAAAAAGCCAGCGTAGTTGCAGCTGGTAATTCCGGATGCTCTGTGGATCATGATGTGCTTAATACCAAATTTTTGTCTCATAGTTCTAACCCTGCTCATGGTAGTGATTTTATTAATTCATTACGATCTACAGGTACCTTATCTCCTTTCCATTTCGTCAGAGTTTCTACATATGAAGTTTATACAGCTTTGTGTAGTATCAAGTCTAATTCTTTAGGTATGGATGGGATTTCCCCAAGGTTTGCTAAAATTGTTGCGCCATATATAGTGTTGCCACTTGCTCACATTTTTAACACCTGTTTTACCATCTAAACCTTCCCGCTTAGCTGGAAGTTCTCTAAAGTGATACCTGTACCAAAAGAATCTGGCCGTAATTGCGCCGACTTCCGCCCTATCAACATCTTACCGTTCTTATCTAAAGTTCTTGAAAAATTATTGTTTTTGCAAATTTCTCATTATTTGCGAATCAATAGTCTCCTTCATGACTCCCAATCTGGTGTTCGTCCTCGGCATAGTTGTACCCCTGCCCTTTTGAAAGTAGTCAATGTAATTAGAGAAGCAATAGATTTGGATAAATTAGTTCTCTGGTGCTGCTCGACTTCTCCAAAGCATTGGATACTGTAGATCACGTAATCCTGTGTAGAAAACTCATTACTAAATTTAATTTTTCCTTAAGCTCAACGAAACTTATTTTTAGTTATCTAACAGGTCGTTATCAAACAGTGTTTTCAAATTGTAATTACTCTACCTTTCTTAGAATTAACTCTGGTGTTCCGCAAGGCTCTGTTCTTGGCCCGCTGCTTTTTTTGCATACTTATTAATGATTTGTTTGACTGTGTTACTCACAGTAAAATGCATCTCTATGCGGATGATGCTCAACTTTTCTTATCGCGACCCTTAGGACTTGTCGAAGATGGAGTTAGTTGTATCAATGAAGACCTAAATTCAATATATCTATAGACGATTGACAATGCTGAATCCCAGATAATCATGTTGTTAGCTGTGTGTAGTAATAAACTTGATACGTCTACTTATTCTACCGTTCTACTTAACGATACTGTCATACCCTGGGTAGAGTCTGTCCGTAATTTAGGGGTAGTTATCAATAACACTCTCACTTGGGGTGATCACATCAAATCAATAATACGTAAAATATACGGTGGTCTTCGCCCCCTGTGGACTTCGAGCTATTTTACTTCACTTTCCATGCGCATGTTTCTTGCTCGTTCTCTGCTTATTCCTGTCTTAATGTACGGTTGTGAAGTATTTGGAAAACTTGATTATCTTAATTTTACCAAATTGTAGATCGCGCTTAGCTCCATTATTAGATATATATATCACCTCAGAAGATACGATCACGTGCCAGCTTATGCTACATCCTTTTTGGGTTGTGATCTTTTAACATTTTTGAATTTTCGATCGGTAATCCTTCTAGTTAAAATCATTAAATACCGCAGTCCAACCTACCTATATATATTCTTCAATTCGCGAGATCTTCTAGAACAGTTAATTGCATTCTGCCCGGATCTGAATACTTAATTACTAAGTCATGTCATCAAAGTTTACAATGCCTTACCGTCCAGTACTAAGTTATCGGTTGTGCCGAGATCTTTCGCCAGCACCAAGGAAAGAATTTTTGAAATCAGCAGTAGTACTTGAATAATTAGGAGCCAAATATTTTGAGGTTGCTTTATAGTACAGCAGATGTAGCAAGTTAAGTTAAGTAGTGATTAATTTGTTTTTTTTTTCTTTTTTCTGTTTTTTTTTCTTCCTTGTGTTTTTGATTTAGTTTTTAGCAGTAAATTTAGGGGCTTATTTCTTGTATCTTACTTATTTTATGTGATTTTATTTTATTATTTTTTTTTCTCTCATGTCTCTTTTTTTCATTTATACATATACCTTTATACATATACATTTTTACTGTTTTTTTTTTGCTTATGATAGATTTAACTTGTACAAGTAAAAAAGATTATATCTTAATTGTACAATGCCTTAGAATAAATTAAATTGAAATTGAAATTGAAATAATAGAGGTGACGCATGTATATCCTTAAATAATAATAATGAAGTCCTATCAGAAACAGAGGAAGATTTGATACTCTTTAATGATCCAATAAAAAATAAATTATGGCAATCTATTAATAGACCTTCGTCTATGTGTGCCGATGAAATTAATAATATTAGTTGACCAAATTGGAATAAATAATGGTTTGCAATATAATTCCCATGAAGACGAGCTACAAGGTTTTGTAGATGACGGCAAAGAAAAGGACAAATTTATGTTTTTATGGTGCGAGGGCTGTACTCGATTTGGAAGTTAGTGTTAAGCTATTATGCGTCTTCTTCTGGTTTATCTTCAAATAAGCTGAAGGATATTCTGGCAGAAAATATTAAGGCAGCTCATGATATCGACTTAAACGCTAACACCGTTGTATGTGACCAAGGGTCGACCAACCGAAGTTGTTTTAAAAAATATTGGATAACTCCAGAACATCCGTGTGTTTTGTGTTTTCAGATATGCTCAGCCTAAGTCCATACTATATTTCTTTTAAGAAATATATATGATAAAATTCAAAAAACGTGATTGGGCATTACTTCCAATGGTGTGTTGTGTGTTTTCAGATATGCGTGTTGTGTGTTTTCAGATATGCTCAGCCTAAGTCCATACTATATTTCTTTTAAGAAATATATATGACAAAATTCAAAAAACGTGATGGGGCATTACTTCCAATTACCTTTTACACTTTATGTGGTGAATTTCCGATATGAGCAACTCCATATTCGGACGCAGTGTGCAAAATTAGTCGAAATTTAGAGAACTTAAGTCATTTTACGTAAATAGGCAGTTGTGGTAAAATATTTGAGGAACTGTATTCTTTATAAGTCTGTCAGTTGTATCTGTCAGAAGGAGATTACGGCCAGTCGTGTAGACTTAGTTAGGCTCATTCGACTAGGTTTCGTCCCTGCCAAAGGACAAATCAGGAATATTTAGTGAGTGGCTTGAAATAGCCGGTGTGTACTTAAGTACAATATTAGTTAGGTAATGTCAAAAAATAATGTCCGTCAAGTCATTTTAAAGACATGCATCTATCACAGGTATCACTCATGACATTCAATCTTAATAAAAACATATGTAAGTAATAAAACAGTTAATAAAGAAACAAAACAATATAAAAACAAACAAAAACAGTTTATAATCTATTAAATACTGACAATGGGCCGGCTTGTACCAATAACGCATTATGAATCACTCTTACAAAATTTACAGCAACATTCTTTTTCAACAGCCTGCAAATATGAACAAAAATCTGTACATTTCAGAAGATATCATCTTGTACATTTATCGCATCCAACATCATCATCTATGTCGCTGTTTAGATCCTCTTGACAGGAGGCATATTTCTTCTTATCAGATAAAGATAATCCTCTTGGAGATTTATTTTTTTTATTTTCACAATTTTTCTTTTTAGTCACCAGTAATTTCTTTTTTAAACGCTCTTCTCTTCGTTGTCTAACGCCTTTAAGTTTAATCTCTTTTTGCTGTTCCTTGAACTTGTGAATTTTTCTCCATTCTTTAGAAGAAATCGCACTTGGAGTTCTTTCTTTTGATTGCTAAAATTTTTTTAGATTGGATTTTGGGTAGAAAAGATGTTTGGATAGACTTGGGGAAACAGAAAAACAGTTGCGCTTTCTAGAAAAAGTGCTACTTGCAGATGAAGATAGTGACGACAAGCATTTTTTTGAGTTGTGTTTTTTTTTTATTTCTGCAATTGGCGTTGCCGAACGCGAAGATCCAGTTGAAGGAAGCAAGGATAATGATTCTTGTAGTTGACTTAGTGGTTGAAATCTGCAAGCACTCGAAAAAGAAGTTGATGCTTCGTCAATTTGTAAAAGACTTGGATCTTTTATTGGTAATACTTGATCCGAAGCTGATATAAAAGTCGACGAATTATCTACTGCTAATGAAGGAAAATTAGGTAGTCTAACATCTGTTGCTACATTGGTGTTGATAAGGTTCCACATTTCTACATCACCTAATATTCTCACCAAGAAACCATTTGCAGCTAATTCGTAAGTGCCATTTTCATAATCATTGAACTCGATTTGCATTAGTGTACTGTCAAAATTTTCGTCTCCTTTTCTTTTTAAAATATTAATGATAGCATCTGAGGAAATTCTCCCGCTTTCTATCTGCGCTCTCACTTCTTTAATGGCTTCAATTGCTATATAAAATTTGTTAGCCGGTAAATTTTCAGAAATGCTTTCTTCAAGTAAATCAAGGTCTTCGATGGAATTCTGCACAAATTTTGCATAATCAACAGCGTCTGGATTTAATCGGAACAGTCCACATTTTCGAAACGCACTTTTAATGCTTCGTGGTATGTATGCAAAACAATTTCCAAAAGTGGACAAAATGTTATTCTAGTTAGTGCTTTATGCGAATTTTCCGGCTATTTCTCCCAATTCGCGACAGTATTTTTCCACTCGCTTTTCAAAGATTTAAACACAATTATATATGCAGGTTGTAGGATATGGGTAGTATTCGGTGGAAGAGTATACAAAATTATCCCATTGTTATCATAATTGTTAAATAGGATTTGTGCCCATCGACAGAGAGAATAACAGGCTTTTCAAATTTTCCTTCTACCAACCAGCTATTACTCCTCATCCATCCTGTCTGAGAACGTCCCATAAACCAATGAGAAAGCACGCTATATACCAATTCCCTTTTAGGAAGTAAAACAGGAAATACAACCATCGGAGTAATGTCTTTCCACTTGCTGAGAAAACCAGAAGGATCTTTTTTATAATATATACGTCTCTGATCCCTCTCGAAGCAAGCACACTTCTTGTCTTCGGACATAACGAGAAACTTGTTTCGTCCCCATTTAAAACTCTATCCGGATCTTTCATTACACTTTCTAAATTATTAAGTTTTAAGAAACTATCTAATTCGTCGAACCACTTTTTTACATACTCCTTTGTAATCACGGCTCTTCTTTTTGTGATACCTTCTGGCGTACGAAAAGAAATATCATGGAGTCTTTTCAAAAATAAAGACAACCAGGTCTTACCTGGACGTCCTTCCTTGAAATGTGTTTTTCTTTTCTCATCGTTTACAATTTTCTGGAGAGTATTAATTAAATATTTGGAACTAAGTGGAAAACCACATTTGCTCAGTTTCGCACACCATTCAACAATTCTTTCCTCTTCCGCATCTGTAGGAACGGTTGAAAGTCCAGATTTTGCAACACCTTCTGGAAATTTCCCTATAAGTTTATTCTGTAGAGTAGATCTGAGGATTCCGTAAATTTGGCTGATTTGCCTTGTTAATAATATTTTCTCCTTACTTTCCTGAATCGCTTTCTGCAGTGCTTCCCCTGTATAGCCTCTTTTCGTTATTTGTGACATTTTAAGCTAGATAATAAAAAAGCTTAAATAAAAGGTACCTAAACTTTCCTTTAAAGTCAATTTTGGGATTCCTTTTTATGAAATACAATACAATTTTCAGTAACTGGCCGCAACAGAGACAGAGCTTCCATTTCCATGAATAAAATTGTATTGAAAAATGTTATCTAATTACCGGCCGGCCTAAATTTCTTTAATAAAAAAAAATAATAATAATAATTTCACGTAATATTAGAACACTATTTGTTTACTGCAAGAAAAACATACTCTACATACCCTAAGCCTTTAAAACCAATTATTACTTACCTATTTGGTATATATTTAGTTAAGAAAATCTAAGACTTTCACGTACCTATGTGCTTGCTGCCACCGATCACCGACTATTGATCATGAAGTTTTTGTCATACCCTAGTAGCATGTGTATGAAACAGTTTTGTGTAGATATAACCGTCAAAGGGCTTTTTAAAGAGTGTTTACGAGAACTGGGGGTGGGCGGGAATAGATTACTTTACCCTACTAAAAATTATCCAAATTGAAACATTTAAAATAAATCTTTTTCTAGAATAACGAAAAGTAGACTACATTTAAGCAATTCTATTCTTAGGCAGAAGAGTATCCAGATCAAATCATCAAAATGTGGTGCCTTCCTAACAACAAAATTCAAATTGTCCAAATTTAGTCATTAATATACTGAAACCAGCGTTGCGACTCTTCCACAATTGTGGAAGATCTTTCACAAGTTTTGAAATATTTCGATTCTCCCACGCAAAGGTCAAAATCGACCACAATGTTTGTCTTTAATTTATTACATAAATGTTTATGGTTTGTATTATTGTTATATACCTAAAATAAATAATATTTTTGCATAAACCTGAAAAAGGGCAAAACATAAAAATAATATTCAATAAATTTTAACATAAGCTAATCATGCTTAAAACATGGTTAGCTTATCTCTTAAATGGGTGAAGAAAATTGCATCAGCAATTTTCCTCACATACCATAAATTTTTCTCATAAAACGACTTGGGAAAAACAAAAGTTCCAGTTTACAACCCAAGTCGTTTTACTTAAAAATTTACACAACAAATTTTGCTGAAGGCATTCAACATTTCAACAATTTAATTAAATAATAAATCAAAAAGCAAATCGTACCTTCAGTACAATTTTCCGCGAAAAAATTCAACATGTATTTATGTACATACGTACATACATATTACGATAAAAAGCTTACACGATAAGAAACGCTCGCCGCATAAATGCATTGTATGTATTAGCGCGTCGCGATTTCAAACGGTGGCTGATGTTTTAAAAAGTGTAAGATTACATTTTTGCAGCCATCGTTCAACGCGAATAATTCTGGACATGTTTGAACATGTCCAGAATTAAAAAGTAATATTTTCTCAGGATAAGAAAATGCAATTTAGCATTTTCTATCCTGAACAACGGCTCTTGATCACGATGAATGTGATCAAGAGTTGAGTTGGTTTTTTGGTATGTTGGCGAGCGGTCTCGATTTGTCGAACGGAAAATTATAAAAGATAGAGTTCAAAGTTTTTGAACGGAAAATTATAAAAGAAAGAGTTTTAAGTTCTTTGAACGGAAAATTATAAAAGAAAGAGTTTTAAGTTTTTTGGACGGAAAATTATAAAAGATAGAGTTCTAAGTTCTTTGAACGGAAAATTATAAAAGAAAGGGTTTTAAGTTTTTTGGACGGAAAATTATAAAAGATAGAGTTCTAAGTTTTTGAACGGAGAATTATTAATGAGTTTTAAGTTTTTGAACGGAAATTTGTAAAGAAGGAAGAGTGTTTAGTTTTAAAAGGAAAAGTGTAACAATAAAGTTTAATTAAATAGCACAAAAAGGAGAGTGTTTGTGTAGAGAGAAACAAAAATCACCGAAGAATTAGATCCAGGTGGGAGCTTGACAGTGAGTACCCCTTTGGATGATACATATGTATATACACAACAAAATTGGCGCAGCCGGTAGGATCAAGGAAGCTTGGTCAAGTTAAAAGATCGTAAACGCTTGAAAAGCCATGATCCTGCAAGAATCTACGGGGAACCTGTGACACTAGCCAAGCTATAAGGCCACGTCACCCCCAACGCTCGGAGTTGATATCATCTATAGGCGCCTCTGTTCCAGGCGAGCAAGCGTACACCTCAGTGAGTGAAAAGACAGCATTAAGAGACTTGGATCTCCAGATTGGAATTCATCACCGAACACCAGAAGCTCTTTTCCAGCAGCGAGAAGGTGGATAACGAAGACAGGCCCAATCAAAACCAACTCCAGAAGGAAGATATCATCGTTCCTGGATTGAAGGGGATTTCGAAGAAGGCTTTAAGACCCCCTTTCAACCATATCCAGGGGAAGTAAGTAGGCCTAGCCCGCCACCCCCCCCCCCCCCAGCAGCAAACAGAATCACCGGAAAATTGTAACTTCGTTCCAGGATTGAAAGGAATCTCCAAGTCGGCAACAGCCCCCCTTTTCATTCTCAGCTAAAGGGAATTAAGACGGCAGGAGCCCCCCTAGTAGCAAAAAGCATTCCGGAAGGGAATACTCTAAGAAGGCTGGAAGCCCCCCTTTTGGACATCGCGGGACGTACATGCAAGAGGAAAACTCTACACCTTCATCCGATGCGGAGCAATCCCCAGGTGAGAATTCGCAACAGCTCCGGGAGGGTACAGACAACGCCTCAGAAGACAACGCAGCACAATCAGGTAGCCAGGAGCGCCAGAATCCAGACCCATCACAGCAAGAAGCAACAGGAGTTCGCCTTCGAAGCGGCACCGTTTTACAGGGCCCACATCTAAAGTAAGTCTAGATAAATTTTTAGATAAGTTATTAGAGAAGGCACGGGAATCCGATAAGCTCACGGTCACGCACTGCGACGCTCTTGACCACAGATTAAGTCAAGGCAGAGAGCAGAGGCTGACACAGATCGAAAAATTAAAAAAAGATACAGAGCGATTCAAAAAGAAGCTTATCGAATTCGCCGGCCTTTCACGTTCACTAGGTTTAGATAAGAGCTCAGCCAGTGTAGTTGTAAGCGCTGAAAGTGACAGTGATATTAGTGGTGACGCATCTGACCAAGCAACCGCCGAAAATCTCCTTAGTGGCTGGCTAGAAGTATCCTTCACGGATTCTAGTCCAGAAACCAGCCCTGAAACTCGACAAGGCACAAGCAGACTACCCTACAAGCCTATAAATAAAAAGCTAATCACAATGGTAGACTATGCAAAGGTGGCCAAGCTCACGGCACAACTAGTTCCTCTGTTTTCGGGTGAAAATATCGCACAGTTAGGTCGTGAGCTACAAACATTTATTGGCTGTTGCAAACAGGCCTTACACTGTTTAAGTGAGGAAGAAAAAGCAGCCTTCCTACATATCTTGCCCACAAGACTTCGTGGCGATGCTTATCAGCTGTTTGCTTCGGACGTTCCAACTACTTTTAGTGGGGTGGAGGAACGTCTGAACAGAACCTACCTACCACGAGAATCGTACCTAGAGTTGGTCAACAAATTGATCACAATGAGGTAAAACCCGTTGGAAACTCTCGCTGCCTTCACAACAAGTGTGAAGCAGTTGCTGATGCTTTGCAACAAGGCAGCGGTACTGAAGTACGGCGCAACGGCAACCCAAGCTGTGAAGACGCCGTTGGCGGACTTCGCCAAGAATGCCCTCAAACGTGGAGTGAATAATCCCCAGCTATGCCAGTACCTCCTCACTCTGGTAGAAAATGATCTAGAGCAGCTGATACAAAATGCTTTAGATATGGAAAAGCTACAAGCAGGCACAGTTTTCGTCCAAACGCCATTAATACAACAGACATATCCAATGGCACCAATAGACCCTAGTCTTCCTTTGAGTTCGAGCTCTCAGCCGAACTCCTTACAATTCAGCACCACAGCCACCCATGTATGCATCACCACGAGCACAAGAGCCCCGACAGTTTAGTCCCCCATACGTAGATGCTCAACCACTACGCCCGCCATTTCCACGAAGGGATTCTACACAACCGGATACACAGAATCTGCTACACGGAGTGTCTAAAACGCAAAAGCACCCCCTTTTGTTCTAACTGTAGAAGCTACGGGCATGACACTCGCGACTGTCGAAACAGCCAAGCACAGTCTGCAGCGCGTTTCACACGAGGATCGCCTAACAATCCACCACAGTCAGACCCGAGCAATATAAAAGGCCCCAGAGTCTTTAACATAAGACAAAAACATGATTTTTGTGGGCGCCGTGGACACAAGATGACCAATGTCGACAAAAGCAAAAATGGGAGGATAAAAAGCAGGAAACGACAAAGAGTTGACCCAAAACTCCCCCCGGCTCGACTATAAACCCTACCTGCAATAAACAATGGTCTTCTCAGCCGCCCGACTTCAGTGTGCCCACCGCCAGACTTCCTCTAGACATAGGTCTAAATGGTCAGGCCCAGTTAATAGTGGACACCGGCGCTGAGATCATTATAATTAAGAAAAAAGCTCTCAAATCTCGCGAGCTGGTAAACCCCAACAAAAAACTAACGCTTCAAAGCCCCTTTGGCACCGGAAAAACATTAGGAAGTTGTGAAGGAAACTTCGTACTAAAAACTAACTTACCTTGCAACATTCAGGTGGTAAAAAACGTCCCAAGTATTTCTGACGACGGCTTGCTAGGCAATGATTTCCTAGCCAAAAACTGTAATGTTGAGGGACCCAACAAAGTTCTGCGATTTCCTCGCACGGAAATCAATCCAGATGAGTTTGCTCTTCCATTAGAAACCGCATCGAACAACCCGTGTTCACAAAACACAGTCAACCAAGAGACACTGGTAGAAGATATTAAATCCGACGGGGATACACCTTCTACCCGAAGTGTTCTCAAAGCTTCTCAGTCAGAAGAAGTCGGTTGTGACGTACAAGAACGCGATAAGTTCCGTTGCAGTTGCAGGAAGAAATGCTCAGTCTGTCGAAAGAAATGGACGACGGAGTCTTCTTAGCAAACAGCTTACTCTCAGCTGGGTCTCAGCTCAGTCCGTATAGGAATCCTCAACACAAGCAGTTCACAAGTAGTTCTAAACAGCGTGAACCTAAATCTGGTTTCCATTAAAGACTACACTGTCATCTCCATCAAACGGGAGCCAGTCAAAAATATTACGACAGCCCATCCTCTGCATCCCATGAGTCGAAAAGACGGCGATGGTGAGCATCATCTTACATGTAAACCTAAGATTAAGAAAATAGGGCATGAGAGCCCCAGTCAACTAAGCAAACTAAGCAGCAATAAGAAACTGCTCCAAGACGCTTGCGGGTCCCTCATGAAAACCCCAACGTCAAGCGCTGGCCAGCATACAAAAGGTCTGCCGTTAGCAACTCCCGCAGATCCACCTAGCCCAACGCCACTCATAAATAAAAGAAATAGTTTAAGAGGTAAAATGAATATGAATAATAACAATAGGTTTAGATTTAAGAACAATACAAACTGGGCAATAAGCGCCGATCAGAAGGCCACCCTACAACATATACGATATCTGTTCCCAAACGATGTCGAACAAGAAGACACCAGTATTCATCCCTGCCTCACCAGATTAGAGCAAGAACTCAGTCTGGATGAAACTTTAAATTGACCTAGCCAATGGGTATCATCAGGTACTCGTCGATCTGAAAGATCGAACAAAAACGGCTTTTAGTACCAACTACGGGCATTATGAATTCAAACGTATGCCGTTCGGGCTCAAAGGAGCCCCTTGCCACATTTCAGCGTTTAATGAATTTCATATTAACTGGCCTACAAGGCCTAGAATGTTTCGTCTACTTAGATGACATCGTCATCTATAGAAAAAGTCTGGCAGACCACAACGAAAAGCTTCGCAAAGTCTTAGATATGTTAAGAGAAAATAACCTGAAACTTCAACCTGAGAAATGTCAATTTCTCAGGCGCGAGGTAGTGTATTTCGGACACAAATGTTCTAACCAAGGAGTACTACCTGACCCTAGGAAAACGGCATGCGTCCAAACTTTCCCCATCCCTAAGACAGTGAGGCAAGTGCAATCATTTTTGGGCCTTGCTAATTACTACAGAAAATTCATACCCAATTTTTCAAAAACAGTTCGTCCTAAAACAAACTTACTCCGAAAGGATGTAAACTTTAAGTGGACTGAGAAATGCCAAGAGGCATTTCAAAGCATTAAGAACGCTTTAATTTCCCCTCCACTCTTAATATATCCCGATTTTTCAAAACCCTTTAACCTTACCACAGACGCCAGCAGCGAGGCTCTTGGAGCAGAGGTAGGAAGTGACCAGCCCATTGCCTACGCCAGCCGTACCCTGAACAAAGCCAAACGTAACTATTCCACGATTGAGAAAGAGTTTCTGGCTATAGTTTGGGCGACTAAAAATTTCAGGTTTTATCTGCAAGGCCGAGAGTTCACGGTCTATACAGATCACAAACCACTCAAGGGTGTCTTCAAAGTTAAATACCCCACATCCCGTCTGGTGAGATTTCACCATAAACTTTCCCAGTTCAATTATAAAATTGAGTATAAGCCCGGAAAGTACAACACGAATGCCGACGCTTTAAGCGATAATAACAAAGACAAGGAAACTGCAACCTTCACGGTAGAAGCTATAGTCCACCACCAAATGGTCTAGGATGTAGAGGAGGAAAAACACTCATCAGACCAAAAGGAGTGTCTGCAATGCAATGCATTAACCAGAGCCCAGCCACGAAACATTCAGGAAAGTGGAACAAATCCAGACAGCCAGGCCAAACTAATAGAACAAGAAGAACAAACTCATCATCCAGAAGAGGCCGCAGACCATGACAGTCCACCTAGTAACAATCCACCGTTCCAGTCCACCAATTATAGACGAAACTCGTCCCCCTGAAATAATCACAAGCCCAGAGGAGATTCAATTAATCTTAAAAGATTATCATGATTCTCTCTTTGGCGGCCATCAGGGAGTGATAAAAACCTATAAACGGATTCGAAGAAAGTACTGGTGGAGGCACATGCTTAGTGACATCAAAAAGCACATTAAGCGGTGTGCCAAATGTCAAACCATGAAGGCCTCACCACAGTATAAAATGCCGATGGTGATTACAGACATAGCGGAACAACCATTCAATAAAATCTATTTAGATATAGTCGGCCCACTAGAGGAGATTGAATCCGGAAACAAATATATATTAACGTTTCAGGATAACCTCACGAAGTTTGTAGATTAGTATTCCACACCAAATGGGGAAGCTATAACGATAGCGCAAAATTTTCTTCGATGAAATCGTCATGCGCTACCGCATTCCTAAAAGAATAGTCACCGATCAGGGAAGTAATTTCCTGAGTGACATATTAAAAAAAGTATGCAAACTCCTTAGGATAAATAAGCTGCAGACTTCAGCTTATTATCCCAATCAAATGGAGCACACGAACGCGCACATAGACCATTGATTGAATATCTACGAAAATCCCAGGTCATGGGATAGTTATGTGCGAACCGCTGCTAACGTGTACAACAACAGTGTACACGAAGGGACAAAATTACTCCTACTGCCTCTACGGCTTTACAGCGGACGTTCCGTCCAACTTAAGGCGAGACCCTGAACCTGTGTATAACCACGAGAGCTACTACCATAATCTCAGGTATAAGCTTCAAAAGTCTTACGCCATGGCACGGAAAAAATCTTCTGATGAGTTAACAGCGCTCGAAAAATTACTACCACAAAGCTGTACGTCCCCTGACATTTCACAGAGGAGAAAAGGTTCTACTCAAGAGCGAGAGTCGTAAACATAAGCTCTCTTTGGGTAGGACCCAATACGGTAACCGGCATCCCCAGCTCAGTTAACACAACAATTAAAATTCGTCAACGAGAGGTGACGGTACACAACAATCATCTAAAACCTATCTACGAATAACATGGTGTCAATATAATCTAAGTAATTCTAAGACACATATATAATAGAATGTAAGCAACCAAGTCAACAAAAACCCCATTTTGATATCCTATCCTATCCTCTGCTAGATAACAATGCGGTCAATAATTTTATACGAACTGTTCCTGATCACAATAGGAGCGCTCGCGGAGGAACCTTACTCTATAACGCCCCTAAATAATACGGGAGTACTATTTGAGGATCTTGGAAGCCTATCAGTTTACCACGAGACTTGGAGCGTCATCACTGAGTTAGATCTGGGCGAGTTGGACAACCAAACAAAACTGGCGGAACCCGCGGAGCACTACGTTCATCAATTATGTGGTAACAAATCTTTTGATCAAAATCTATGTACCCTACAAACCAAACATGTACATGCCCTGATGGAAAACATCAAGAGACGTACCAATGTCATTAAAGAGGCAGTGCCTAAATCACGCAAGCCCCGTTCCATCTTTGATGGGATAGGTAATGCGATGCACTAACTCTTTGGCACTATGGATAGCGGAAACGAACAAGAGGTGTACAGCCGACTTAGCGAATTAGAGGTAAATACTCAAACCTTAGCTGATCTGGAAAAGCAAGAGATCAGCGTAATAAAAACCACGTTTGAACAAATTCAAAGACCCTTATCCTCACTGTCTGAACGACAACATCAGATAACCTATCAGATTAACCATCTGCGGAACACAACAGACGATTTGATAGCCCACCAAATAAAACAAGAGATCGTTTCTAGTCTGACATTACAAATGATAGAGTTGGAATTTAGACAACAAGTTCTCCTGGACATAATAGTGTCCAGCAGAAATAATCAAATTCATCCACTTTTAATTTCCCCAAACCATTTGCTAGAGATTTATCACAAATCTCACTCCACTTGTCCCAATCTACAGGACTGTTTGTCAGTTCTGTATCAAGCAGTAGATGTTAAGACACATTTGTTGCAGGACAAATTAGTTATCCGAGTCAAACTTCCCATATTTAATATTCCCAAGATGAAAATCCAACAGATTAGATGTTTTCCCATACAGGTGGATTCAAACCACTCATTAATATCTGATATCGAATTTTCCCATATGGCAAGTCAAATCCAGACCCAGGATTTTCTGTTGCTGAAGCCAGAAAACCGGAGATCTTTCAAAAAAATCTCAAAAGGAATCGACGAGGATACGGGTGCTGAAGCCAGAAAACCGGAGATCTTTCAAAAAAATCTCAAAGGGAATCGACGAGGATACGTGGGTTGGTAAGCTAAATACACCACTCACCAAGGCTACAAAAACAGACGAATGTGTTATTAAACTTTTATTCAATCCACTGGGCGAACACTCACAGTGTAGCATCAGAGCTCAAATTCCCACAAGAGACACAGTAATTAAACTCAGTAGACCAAATTCGTGGCTGTACTCCTTAACCGAAACTACTATAATACATATAACTTGTACTCAACTGTTACTCACTCATCGTCTCGCAGGACAAGGAATCATGATAGTCAACGTACCATGTTCCTTGCAAATAGGGCCTCACACTCTATATTACGAAGCAGAAAATCTACATCCGCTAAAAGTTTTCCAACCAACCTACTTCCCAGGCAGAAACAAAACTCAGAATGAATTGGCAGAATATATGTCCAAAATATCCGCTCCTAAAAACCTTGATAAACAACCAACGTAACTCCTCGGAGATGATACAAGCCAACGTATCCACCTAGATACAAAACCTCTAGACGAAATCCGTACCAAAGTGAGCAGCATTCACTTTGGACCAAAGGCCAAGATTCCTCATATACTCTCTATTTTATCCCTATCAATGACAGGACTCTTATTGCTAATGGTATCAGTGGTGGTATTAGCAAAATATATCGTCCCGACATTCATGGCATTGATTGCTTAACGCAGACAACAGCCCACAGCTAAAAACGTTCCTATGGAACCGGTTTACGCAACACCCCAAGAAAAATTAAAACGTACTCAAAGTCTCAGAGCGAGATCTATACAAGTAGTATAATCAAGTAGATCTATACTCGTTGGTTGGCCCGTCTCATCCTTTTATTACTGCGGAATCACTGTCCTTCCACTACACTGGTATTAGAAAATAAGTTAAAATAATAGTAGCAAATAAGAGATAAGGCCACCATATTAGAGTAATAAAACATAAAAGTAAAATTTATTTAGTAGTACAAAAATAAAATATTTTAATAGACCTAAGTAGTACATAGCAAAGTAGAAATAATGAATTATATAAGCTAAAAAATAAGATAATAAAAAAGGAAACAAAATAATATACTTAATCAACTAAAATAGACAAGAAATTCTTTTTTAACAAAAAAAAAATTTCTGACAAACGTAGCATATACCGCCAACAAAGTCTCAAAAACAATATAAAAACTCCCAACAACGAAAAGGAACGCCGCAATCAAGATCAAACAGATGCCAAAACTATCAACGCACATCAGACTCAACGATAAAAGAAAAGCCCCAAGAATCACATTTATAAACCAAGACCTAAATAAATACCTGAGAAAGCACAAGAAATAGGAAAAGTACGGAACAACACTTATGTAATTATCAAAATTTTATTTTTTACATATATAGAAAGACAAAAAATTATGGCTGGTGACAGTGGTGCTCCGTTAGTATATTACTCCAGCAAGAACCTTCAGCCCAGGAACTCAAGAAGAGGACAGCTGTCAGAGCATATGTCGCGGGCCGTCTAAAGTCTAAAAAAAAAAAAAAAAAAAAAAAAAAAAAAAAAAAAAAAAATAGATATAAATCCCAAACACAAAAGTAAATGTTATTCTTACCCAGAGTAAACCATCATAAGGTGGTAGGGCGCCCGCAACAAGCTCCTGGACACGGGACCTGACTCAACCGCCGGGACGCCCCAGTCCTCCTGGTTATCCCAGTCCTCCTATTTATTCCAGTCGTCCTCGCCAACGGGACTAGGCACCGCAACGGAGAGAGTCCAATACTCTACGGAGCCGCCGGCCTCATAATTTCCGGGCTGCAAATAAAGGGGATGCATACGGCACACCAGACAGCCAGACAACCCAGTCTCTCCGGATAAAGCCAGAGTTGCCCCTAAAAGAAAAAAAAAGAGTGAGTTACAAACATTTTTATGTGCGTGGAAGAAAAACTTACCCAAAACGACCCAGGAGCTCGCACTATGTGGAAACAAACAAAACCCCACATGAAAAAAGGCGTCAGCCTCAGCGGGAGCTGCCCAAATGCATACATCCGGGCGCCCGTCCCTCCGTAAAAGCAAACGAATTAGCCCCCGCCCGTCTAAGGACTATAGAAAATAGAATAAGTAAAATATATACGATACAAGCTAAAACTAGAATAACTTAATTTTGTAACAAACACAAATATGTAAAAACTCAACCGAAAATCGCCAAAGACCTAGCCACCAAAAACGCACCCACATCAACTTCCCCTGAGAATTATTCCTCTTCAAAGAATAATTCTCTTTTTCACAGGGGGAAGGATTGTTATATATCTAAAATAAATAATATTTTTGCATAAACCTGAAAAAGGGCAAAGCATAAAAATAATATTCAATAAATTTTAACATAAGCTAATCATGCTTAAAACATGGTTAGCTTATCTCTTAAATGGGTGAACAAAATTGCATCAGCAATTTTCCTCACATACCATAAATTTTTCTCATAAAACGACTTGGGAAAAACAAAACTTTCAGTTTACAACCCAAGTCGTTTTACTTAAAAATTTCCACGACAAATTTTGCTGAAGGCATTCAACATTTCAACAATTTAATTAAATAATAAATCAAAAACCAAATCGTACCTTCAGTACAATTTGCCGCGAAAAAATTCAACGTGTATGTATGTACATACGTACATACATATTACGATAAAAAGCTTACACGATAAGAAACGCGCGCCGCATAAATGCATTGTATGTATTTGCGCGTCGCGATTTCAAACGGTGGCTGATGTTTTAAAAAGTGTAAGATTACATTTTTGCAGCCATCGTTCAACGCGAATAATTCTGGACATGTTTGAACATGTCCAGAATTGAAAAGTAAAATTTGCTCAGGATAAGAAAATGCAATTTAGCATTTTTGCGACAATACACCCAGGACCACCCTACACCATCCCTCAAAATTGCAGCCTTAAACAAATTAAATGCGATCTTTAGAATTTTTTCGGCTCATTTGACTGGACTATCCAAAGAGTTACGAAAACGCAGATGATGGGAGGAAATTAGAACTTTGGCAGACATGTATGTAGGTACTCAGACGTCATCGACAGCAAAGCCAACTTATTCAAGAGTTTGAAACTTTTAAGGATATGTACAGAGAGATAATAGGCACAGGTATTAGATTAGATTAGATTTGTGAAGGGGTGTATAGGCGTTAGCCTCGCAATCACTGCGACCTGAAAGATCTATTATGAGTCCCCGTTGAAATTGCTCCATTTATAGGTTTAGACTGTTAATAAAGTCTAGAACCATTCTGGGCTTAAGGTTCCATACGTAACTTGGTGGAGGAAAAGCATGTTCAAGGTGGAGTAATCTCCGCCTGGCCAATGTTTCGCAGTGGCAGAGCAAGTGCTCCGAGGTTTCGTGAGCTTCCTGACAGAAGCGGCAGGATGAAGTCTCAGCCAAACCCAACTTGTTTAGGTGATACCTCAAGGGGCAATGGCCTGAGAAGAGCTCAGTGATCATTTTGAGCTCTGTTCTTCTAAGGAGTAGGAGTTCTTTTGTTTTTCCGCCAGAGGAGTCGATAAACTTTTTTGCCTGACGAAGTCCTTGTAGCCTTTCCCAATTCAGGGATTTTTGTTTATTCTCACAGTTATTTAGGGTAGCTTTGAGGTAACACTTTGATATGCCACAAAATGGCTCTGGTCCGACAAATTGAGTTTCCGCTCCCCTTTTGGCTAGGCCATCTGCAATTTCATTGCCTTTGTGGCCCTCATGTCCAGGTACCCACATGAGGATAACGTTGTTTCTCCTTGATAGATTTTTGAGGGTTTGTAGACATTCCCAGACTATCCCTGACTTGATGGTGTAGAACTTTAAGGCCTTGAGGGCAGCTTGACTGTCCGAGAGAATATTAATGGTTGAGCCATTTATGGCTCTTTTAATGCAGGTATTGGCACATTCTTCTATGGCCAATACCTCGGCTTGGAATACGGTAGGGGTAGAGCCTAGAGCCTTTGATATATAGCATTTGGGGCCGTATACCCCCAATCCGACCCCACTGTTTGTTTTTGAGCCGTCTGTATACCACACCATCGATCCTTGTTGGAAGGACGGTCTAGTGGAGCGCCATTGTTGTCGGTCTCCAAGAACCACTTGGAATGGTCTTACAAAATCCACTCTGGTTGTGATTATATCAGATATTGTCGTCACTTGCTCGAAGCATATCTGTTTTAAGATACTTAAATGACCAACCAGATCGCCTGGCTTTAACTGTTTCTCCGATTGTACTCTAATAGCACTGGAGATCGCTTCCTTTTTCACCTGCAAATGCAGGGTGCAAGGTTTAATAAGGCTTCCATGGCTGCTGTAGGACAGGTTCTCATGGCACCAGTTATTCCTAGACAGGCAAGCCGCTGGGTTTTTTGAAGCAGAGGCTCAGCCGTCTTTTGATTAGTTTTTGCCACCGTGCGAGGGCCACATAGCTGACCATGGGTCTAACAACCGTGGTGTACGACCAGTACATCATTTTTGGCTTCAGACCCCATGTTCTGCCAATGAAGCGACGACACGTGTAGAGAGATCGCATCGCTCTATCCGTCACTCTGGACAGATGCGAATTCCAAGTAAGTTTCTTATCTAGGGTTATCCCCAGATATTTGACTTCGTCTGAAAATATCAATTCCGTATTATCAAGAAGAGGAGCCGTTAGTGAAGGCTTCGATATTCTTGTGAATGGAACGATAACCGTTTTGTTGGGGTTTATGCTATGGCCTTTGTTTAGACAACACGTGCGGACTTTGGAGAGGGCTATTTGCATGAGGTCGGATATGACTTGATCATGCTTGCCCCGTATTGTAACTACTAGGTCATCCGCGTAGCCTTGAACATTAAAACCCGAACTGGTCAACTTCTCTAACAGATCATCAATCACGATCGGCCATAAGCGTGGAGAGAGAACTCCTCCTTGCGGGCAGCCTTTTTCTGCGGTGATCGTGACTGAGCAGTTCCATAGATATGTGGTTATCCTCCTGCTTCTAAGCATGGATTAAGAAAGAATTGTTTTTTAAACAAAATTAAGTTTAACCCGGTAAAAAGTCAAAAAGAGTAATCTTTTTATTTTATTTTTTTTTCATCCTGGGCTCGTATAGGAGTGTTTTTCCTCATATAATTCACACCCAGAATTTATTCTGAGTTTTTATGAGAAGAGATCAGTTTGATCTATTTTCAAGCATCTGCATCAGGCAGAAAACCAAGCTGCACCGATGAGTGGAAGGTTTTCTGCTGACACGAAACGCTTCTTCTTCCTTTTTCTTCTTTATTTTTCAGCCCATTGCGTGGCGGATACAGGTTCGATTCGCTTCGAATGAGTCTGCTTCTTTAAAAAAAATTTAAAATTTTTTTTAATACATAAAAAATTGTTTTTTCTATTTTTCTCAAACTTTTCATTTCTTTCTTCTTTTTTCATTTTTTCATTTGTTTTTCAAATCACCCAATTTCTCTATTTGGGACCTGTTGATGAATCAAACCAAGACTTGAAACTTGTCACCGAAAATTAATGAGTTGAGTGATGAAATAACAAATTAGAACGTTTTTAGCTTTTGCTATATACCGGAGAATCCCAAAAAATTCTTTCTTAAACAAAATTAAGTTTAACCCGGTAAAAAGTCAAAAAGAGTAATCTTTTTATTTTATCTAGAGAACTAGCTCTTTTTCCTGCTTTAGGTATAAATACCACCCTGATGTTTCTCCAACATTGGGGAACGTACCCTAGAGCGTAACTGGCTCGAAGAATTTTTTGTAGTGGAAAGAGTATTTCTTCAACAACTTGCTGTAGTAAGGCGGGAAAAATGCCGTCTTCTCCAGCAGATTTAAAGGGCTTAAATATGCCAATGGTCCATCTAACCTTGTTAGGAGTGAAGATTCTTCCCGCAAGGCTTTTGCTCCTGTTAGAGACTCCATACTTGTCCACCTCAATCGGGTCTGGAGCTACTATTCCTTGATCGGGCGTGAGAGAGTCGGGAAAGTCTAATAAGAGCCTGACTGTTTCTTCGCAACTCTCGGTGTAGTTCCCATCTTCTTTTTGAAGTGTGCCTATACCATTCGTGTGATCCTTCGAAAGTACCTTACGGAGCCTGATAGCTGCGGGCAATTGATCTATGCCATCGCCGAAGGTCCGCCATGTTCTTCTTTTGGATCTCCTTAATTCCGTGTTATATTCCGTTAGAGCCTTTTTATATTCCCCCAGATGCCAGAGAGTTTAGCTCTGTTGAATAGTTTCCTGACTTCTTTTCTTTTAAGATTCAGTTCCCTATTCCACCATGGTACCTGCCGAATGCAAGTCTTTTGCTTCAGAGGGCAACTGTGTTCGAATGAAGTCATTACAGCCGTTTGAAGCTGCGTAGTGGCTGAGTCTAGCTCCTCAGTCATGCTAATGCTACCGCCGGGAGGGTCACCTACAGCCTTAAGGTGTTGTCGATAGAGTTCCCAGTTAGTTAATTTAAGGATTCGGTACTCCTGACATACGTTGAGTGTGGCATCTATATCGAACATGATGTGTCTGTGATTTGACATGGAAATCTCGTTCAATACACGCCACCTGCTTATTTTTGTACTTATGAACATACTGGCAAATGTTAGGTCCAAGACCTCTTGTATAATGATGTTCATAAATGTTGGCTTATTACCTCGATTTAGTATCTCTAAATTGTTAGACAATATAAAATCGTAGGGGGTACTCACATCTGGCATTGGTATCCGTGCTGCTCCATAGCGTATGATGTGCATTTGCATCGCATCCAATGATGAAGTGCTTTCCTCTGCGTTTGCAGTAGTTGATGAGCCGTTTTAACTCTGGGGGAGGTAATGAATCCGCTTCTCCGGGAAAGTAGGCTGAGGTAACTACTACCTTGTGGTTACCTCCTGAAGTTGGTACCTCGACAACTGCTGTAACCACGTCCCTCGAGATGAACTGTGAAAGAGGAATAAAGTTTAATTTAGTGTTGAGCAGTAGTGCTGCCCTAGGATATTCATGTTCATTACTATATATTAACTTACATGATTTTGTGGGAAGTCCTTTGATGTGGCCTTGATGCACCCAGGGCTCCTGAATGAGCGCCAGACTAAGTTTCTCCGAGATAAATCTCGTCAGATGCCGCTTCAGCATGATGGAGATTTATCTGAAGGCAACTTAAGTGATCATTGGCCATGACTAAGATGGCTTTTTATGGCCGCTGCCAGCCTTGGTGGTGGATCCTTTAGGACCTTTGTTTTTGCCCGGTTTGGCACGGACAGGAGGGGGCTTCTTGTTAGTCTCTATAGACTTCTTTTCGGAAGTCCTCGACTTGGGTTTTGCAGTTCCAACTGGTTTACCAGGGCCCGCCTTTGCCTTGACCAAAATTTTAGGCCTGGTGACTCCTGATGTCGAAGGCTGAGGATCGTCATCCAGAGTTTTAATCTGACTTGGGCCATCCCCAGCCTCCGACACAGTTTTTACTGTTCCACCCTTGGGTCTTAGTTGGACAGACCCGAATTTATACCCAATTACGAATTGAGCCATCTTTAGCTCTTCCATTGACACATGGTCCACGGAGAGAGTCAGCTCTGTAACTGAGGGTTTTTGTACCCTGCGCAACACTATCCATTCAGACACTTTTAACCCCGAGTTCTGACCCTCGATGTAATCGAGAATCAAATCCGTAGGGTCCTCAGCCCTGTTTGGAAAGTATCCCACAAGGACTTGTGGGCGAGGAATTTCACTTTCCGCGACCACAAGATTAGCTCCTTCCCAGGGTTTTAGCTCCGCAACTACACCTTTCAGCCGCCACGTCACGGTGTCTTGATTGGCGCAGTTAAGAACCAGCCACCCTGGTCTAAATGTGGAGGCCAGGAATCTTGGTTTTAGGGCGCTTTGCTTTCTTGCCGCGATATCTCTCAGGATAGCACCCTGTACGGATTCAGTTGATCCGCGTTGAGTGCCATCTCAGGATAACCGACGGGAAGTATACACACCCGAACGCTCTCTGCAAACTCCTTATAGGAAGGCTGCTTACGCGAAGGCAGGGAGACGTGCTTCTTTGAAGGATTCTCCGTTGCTGCCTTGCTGCGTTTAGCACCAGGTTGCTCCACTTTAGAGCGAGTCCGTTTTTTTAGACTCTCCTCATTCCGCTGATCTATCTGAAGTGCAGCAATCCTTCTAGCCTCTGCTTCTGTGTGACCGTGTTTTAAAAGCCATTTATACCTTTTTTGGCCGCGCCAGAGAGCTATGGCTTGCGCTCTTTGCAAATGGGAACTCGAGTGTTCCCGCTGTCCTGTTGGCTATGTTATGGAGACCTAAGAAGGTCCTCCTCGTCTAGGGGGAGTGTATCCATCACATCGCCATCAGATGAAGGACTTGTAATGTCCTGGATGTTGTAGGGGTCGCTAAGAACCCGGATTGGGTTTTTGGTACATTTAGAGGTGCAGCTCCCTCAGAATTTACGGTATTTTCAATTTTGTTCCCACGAGTATGCTCGGAAAGGTTGGTCTATCTCAGCAGAGCCGGCATGCCGTGATAAAACTAGGGTTGAAACCGGAGGTCGCCTGGTATGCGGAGTCCATCGTTATAAGACACACTCACGCAGTGCCATTCATCCCATAGGCACGATTGTTTACACCTGGGATTTATCGAGTTTTCCTCTCTAGTTCCGCCGTGTTCAGTCAGGCAGCCATCAGCACCTCAGTGTATGCCTACCAGCTGCCTGTGCAGGAACTCCTCCGGCAGGATGTGACTCTTCATCACGTACGGACGGTTTTGGGAAAATTCCTCCCTGATGTGGCGTTAACGTAATATTAAGCGCCTTATACTCACCTTGTCCCCAGACACAGGTATTAAAAATAATTAAAATATTGAGGAAGTGTCCCTAAACAATGTATGAAAATTCATCATTGTCAATGACATTGTGCTTTATTTACCCTAACCTCTCGATTTTATATAAAAAAAATTTTGACTTTACCAAAAAGGAACGTAAGTGCGGAGCGATCCCTTAGTCCTATCTACGTTCAACAATGGGTGAAGATTATTTATCTGGGTTACCTTTACTCTTGGCAGTTGACTACTAAAGTGAATTGAAATATGTTTATAGATAATTTTGCAGGAATGAAACCTAGACGAAAAAAGCTGTTGTAGTTGCCGCATCTGTTAATAAATCATAAGTAAATACATACTTAAATTAATTTTATGTGAGAACTAATAGATTTTTGTTATTCATCCATTTTCTTTTCTCAAAATATGAATTAAAATTAATTTTTATGCAGTGGCGCCTTTCTTTAATATGCTCGCTCCCCAAATGTATAAACCTCAATACGCCTCTGTTTTTAGCATATCCTTTTCTATTTCACACATGGTTCAGAGATTATTCTCTGTAAAAATTCTCTCAGTGCATTACCATTTAATTTGAATTCATCATCATCCATCTAAATTAATACCGTTATAATCATCCTGCTGGAAGGGAATACAACTATTATTTTATTACTTAGGTACTTGATGGTGTTCTAATGTTGTCAACAGAAATCGCCAAAAACTAGTAAGCTTTACTTCTCTATTTTTTCTGCAAATCGGCTGAATACTTTTTCAGCTGTAATTGCTTTTTTTTAACAAAGGCATTCTCTATGTTGAGCAGTGACATATGAGAGAATCGTTCTTGAAGTATTAGTGCTTAAACTTAAAGCCACGTTTTTATCCGCCTCATCGCAGAATAACTTCTCTCACAGCCGGAAGAGCTCTCTGGGACTGCCGTTGTAAAAAGTGTATATAAATAAAGGCAGTACTCTTTCTTGAAAATTTTTCTCAAATGTTCAGCATTCATCTTATAATTTTTTAATTGAAACATGTTTTTCATGACCATCACTTCAGTTTCCAAGGCTGTATAAATTTTTAAGATTTTTTTTATTATTACTGATGAATTTAAGAAATGCGTCCACAGCGCTCGCGTTTTAGTTTTACTAAGATATTATCTATTACTTGGTAGTAAATGTTCATCTTCCAGTATTCTTTTGCTTGTGTATCGAGTAGCAAATCTAATGTAATGCTTTCGCCCACTGTCGACCCTATAGAAAAGTTCTTTTGCTGACTCGTTTTTCTAAGACTGCTCGATGTCTGTCCAAATTTTGAACTGATTCCTGCACACTTCGAAAATACCTATAATATTTGCTATGAGATCACTATCCTGACCAATAGTGGTATTTTGGGTCTGGAAAAATGTTGTGCACTACATTCACTATATCGAGAACTCAATGAAGGAAATGACGAAGTGTGTGTAAGGAAACAACAAATTCTGGTTTTGTAATAACTTAAGCAATCCAAGTGCCACGGTTTTCAGTGATCTCTTTTTCCAAAGTTTAATTTGATTTGATCATAATTTGCCAGTATTGCTATGCAGTTTTCGTAGCGATAACTCATCTGGTAGTACGTAGATTCCTAGAGTGCTTTGTTATTTTTGCACAGCCCCATGATGACCAGGGGCCGGATTCTGTAAAAAGGAGAATTTGGGCATTCGGGAGATGAGAATTCCATTTTCTTAGAATTCCCAATTCCCTAATTTACCATTCCCAATTCACTAACATGGTTGCAGAATTAAGGAAAACGAAAGAAATGTGAAAGAAAAAGTACGAATCGCCTGGGACGATTAAGGGTATCACTTTTTGTTGTAGAGGTTGGACTTTTTTTCATATGTGAGGTACATCTGCCTATTACCTTCCACTGTTGAAATAATTTAAATTTCTTTTTTGTTGGGGCAGTTTTTCAGGGATGTAGGAGGGCAGGTTTTCTCGAGTTTTTCCGGGATAACGATAGAATGGAGAGAAGATGGAGAATGTATGTTGTATCAAAAAAAAATGAGAGCTCAGGGCAAACAAGATAGGTTTAGGAAATGCGGCGGGGAGAGTGCAGGGTAGAAATGGAGGCTGATTAACCAAAATTAAAAAAAATAAAGACAATATCAGGAGCTGTAATAAGTCGCAGGGGTAAGCTCAGGATCTGTAAACCCAATAAAAAAAAATAAGAATTCGCTTTGGTAATTAGGTATGCATGGGTATTATAGGTTATATTATATTTCGATTAACGGTAATTTGCAGATTTGAGTGGCCTCGGCGGTAAATTTTGCTATCGCAATATTCACGGGCGCTTATGTGGGAGGGCTATACAGGGTGTCCCCCGGACTAATACTGCAACATTTTGCCAAATGATTCCTCTCGTCCAGACAAGCAAAAAATTGTATGGCAGGGGGGGGGGGGCAAAATGTCACCCTACCGACTTGCAGGGTGATTAGTAAAATATGCTCTTTTTTCACTAAACACCCTATATCTTAAGAAGTACAGGGTGTACGGTCTACTTGAAGACGGCATTGTATGCAGAACCCTAGGGTCTTTCCTGTGAATGTTAAACCACCCCCCACACCCCTCCCCACTCCAGAGTTATGACGCTTCAAATTCAAAAATTCGTTTTTTTTTAATTTTTCCGTTATTATTTTAAAAATACCCCCACTAACATACCTTTTTTGTACAAAATTTCGAAAGCCCAGAGCCTCCCTCTTTAATTTAACCCATTACACTTATGTTCTATCTGTAACGGTTAAGGAGTTTATCAGCGCTTAATTTCGCACCTATTTACCGCCTAAAAACATGGAATTTCTTGCCTTAGTAACTGAAAACAAGTCATTTAATACACTTTTGCGTAGTTTTGTCTGAGAAGATCCTAGCGGATTTGTATACCTAATTACACAAAACGCAACAAAACCAGACAATACAATTTTTCCACTTACTTTTACACTTGCAAAACACCGAAGAATTAACAAGTGTAATGGAGAATTCGGGAATTCCGTTCTCACCTCTCAAATTCTTTCTCAGTTGAGAATTTTTCGTCAATCGTCAAATTATTTAAATCCATGCAATACTAACAGAAGAAGGATTTTTTACATCTACATTTTGTCCCCTAATTAAATATCTAATTAATTTTTGAATCCGATAAACTGTTTTGAAAATAACTGTAAAATAAGTGTAGCAGTCCTTTTTTAATGTGAAAAATTGGCCGTTTTTGGTACAAAAATTGACATATTTTCATCTCATCATTGCGAAGAACTAGTAAGTTGTGGAAATTTACTTCCATGACAAAACTGTTCACAACGGAGTACGAATGGATGTGAAACAAAGAACGGAAGAAACATATGCAATATATGGAAACTGGGGTGTATATGACCGTAGTGCAAAAAAAAACGATTTTCGGCGGTCAAAAGTCAGCTATCGCGTTAAAATGATCAAATACAGGCTAGAACACCCGATTACACTCTACTCCCGCTTTCATTTAGTACCAAACATGACGTAGTTTGGACAACCCCTTATGAGGGGTGGTACGACCCCCAACCGCCAAAACACCCTCCCTACAAAATTGTTCACCTATATTTTTGTACTCTAAACCATTAATCCATCAGAAAAAACCCCAATAATCTACATCCCTCCCACACAGAGTTAGGTGCCCGTGAATATTGCGACAAAAAAATTTACCGCCTAGGCCGCTCAAATCTGCAAATTACCATTAATCGAAATAAAATATAGGCCTATAATACCCATGCATGCCTAATTATCAAAGTGAATTCTTACTTTTCTTTTATTGGGCTTAGACATCCTGAGCTTACCCCTCCGAATTATTGCTGCTCCTGATATTGTCTTATTTTTTTTTAAACTTCCGTTAACCAGCTCGCATTTCTACCCCGCACTCTCCCCGTCCCTTTTCTTCCACCTATCTTGTTCGCCCTGATCTCCCATTTTATTTTTTTGATACCACATACATTCTCCTTCTACTCTCCATCTCTCGTTATCCCGGAAAAACTCGAGAAAACCTACCCTCCTACATCCCTCAAAAACTACCCCTACAAATAGAAATTTCAATTTTTATCGATAGTAGAAGGTAATATACGGATGTACCTCAAATATGAAAAAAAAATTCAACCCTCTACAACAAAATTTAATACCCTTTATCGTCCCAGGCGATTCGCACTTTTTCACACGTCTTACGTTTTCCCTAATTCTCCAGCCATGTTAGTGAATTGGGAATGGAGAATTAGGGAATTAGGAATTCTAAGAAAACGAAATTCTCTTCTCCCAAATTCACGAATTCTCCGTGCTACAGAATCCGGCCCCAGGTTGAGAAAAGTGAATATACAAAGTTTCGAGGTCATTAAAAAATGTATATACTAGTGAAATAGTGAAACATTGGCGCATGAGTCAACAACCACGACATTTAATTTGTGCGCTAAACAATTGATGAATATTGCGTTAGGGTATAGTGTGTTTTGTAATAGCTTGCCGCCAAACTCAATTGATTTGGTAATCAGCGAAAATGTTTATAGTGTTGGTTCATGTTATGCCTAACTCGCACTGGAGACTTTTTGTCACGCAACTTTTTGGTCACTGTCGCCGTCCTGTCGCCCAGGGCTCGTTTAGGTTATGCACACAATGAATAACTGTCACCCCACAAATCATGTTTTGCATCACCATTCATCAATATAAATTTCGAGCTGTAACATGCATATTTATCATAAGGATATAGAAAAAATCATCGAAAGAAACGCTATTGGGTCCATCCAATTTGGAGCCAGAGGCTGCTTAAGGGAAAATTTCACTTAATGTTTGATGAACTGCGATCCTACCCTGAAAAATCCTCTGGATAATTCCGTATGAGTGTTGAAAGCTTTGATGATTTACTACTACAGATTTTGATACCTGCTATATCTTATCAAAATACCAAAATGTGATCATCAATTGCACTAGAAAAGAGGCTAGCGGTAACTCTGCGTTCTATAAACACTTTCATGGATATTTCTTCCCACATTTTTATCCTCATATTTTGGTTGTATAGGGGTGGTCTTATTTGCACTTGTTGCATTAATGCTTCATTACTTATATGATCCTCTGACACTATCATTGCAGCCGTTTTTAAGAAAAATATGCGTAAGTCATTTGCAAGCTCTACAACGTCTTCCAAAACAATGGCAGTCAAGCGACGATAAAAATGTTACTAGATTCATATAAGCGTGAAGGCTAGCTGGAGGAACCAAAAATTCACCTTGCTGTCACGTCACTTCATGCGCGTATTTACATTAGAACCTAATGAAATTCACGATGGTCACACAAAAGTTATCTGACAAAGAGTCTTCGGTGCGCGATAGACCTTAACATTCTTTACGTTATTATTCCTGTTAATAACCCAAAAAAAAATTAGAAAATTATTTCTGTTAAGGGCCTCCATATCCCAAAGTGCCGAGAGAACCCCTACTTGGCTAAAGACGACCTGGTAACACCTCCTTTTATCATAATTTGTTTATAAGAAAAAACAAATTCAACAGAATTTGAGTATCTTCAACTCTGAATTGATCCTTCTTATTTTCTATTACACCTTTTGGAGTAGTTGTGTAGATTTTGGGGAAGTCGTGTCTAGATGGTGCCAACTGAATTCAAATTTCGAGGACGCATTAGGGATTGCTTCACAAATAAAAGTTTTGCCAGATATTTAGTAATCGTCCCTCTGGAGGTTGATAACCATTTTAGGGAACATGGTATTTTATAACTCTTTGAGGGTTATACTGGTAGTGTCCCATAATAAAGGAATACCTTAAAGTTAGGGGTGATGAAGGATGCAAGGGAATGTCAGTTTTCCAGTGATCATCTTTATATTTTTTTATTTATTACGCTTGATATGTACATTCACATATGTATATAAGTATATTACACATCTTGTAGGCTTCTTCTATTTAGTACCATATCACTACATTCCGAAACCTTGGTAAAGTTGAGCGCATTGAAATCCTGCTCAGAATTGTCTTGTTTTTTTTCCACTCAATTTTTTGCTATTGCTGACTGAGTACAATGACATTTTTTGAAGAGCTGACTTTTTCGGTGCTAAACTTGTGCGCTATGGACGTAAAAATACATTCGCCGAATTGGAAACTGCGAGCGCTATGCGCTGTATATGCACGTCGTGGAGCTTTGTATCTGTTGAATGTGAACTTATAACGTCCGATTTGGATCAAACTTTTAGAGTTTGCATGTAATACAAAAATAGCTCACACGAAATTTTGTGTTTCCCTTACAACGTCCCCCCCCCCCTCTCTAGAGGGTTAGAAAAAATAACTTTGTTGGAGGGCTGTAGAGTAATGCCGTTTTTTAGTTGTATTTGGGGTATTCGGAAGAAAAAGTTAGGTGAAAAATTATTTCGCTTGTGGAAGTGTGAGGGAGGTGTACTATTCCCATAGGGGTTGTCCAAAATAAGGCATGTGGATACCAAGTTAAAAAGTGAAGAGAATGTGACACAGTGGCGGTGTTCCTTTTTGATCCTGTAAACTTCAAACGGACATTTTTACCATTAAAATAGCATTTTTGGCGAATGGGTCATAAACACACTTTTGTCCGTTCTTTATTTGGTATGCATTAGCGGTCTGTTATGAACGTATTTGTTTGGGTGGCAAATATGTTCACTAAAAAAGGCCATTTTCAACTTGAAAAAGGGCTGCGGTTTCCTTCCTTTTCGAGTTATCTTCGAAACTAATTTTCGGACTTAAAAACTTATTAGATATGTGATTAGAAGACAAAGTGTCAATGTAATATCATTTTGCAAACATACTTACACGTTTCTATCTAAAAATTTTACAGAGTGTCTTCTCTGCTGTAAGAGGATAAAATTGAACATTTTTCAGCTAACCTCAAGTTATCTTGATACACCAAAATCGATATTCAATGTAAATATTGGATGGATTGCAATAATTCTTTTTTCACAATTATAGCTAAAATATGCCGGAATACTAACGGTGTAAATCTATTTCTGTGGCGTGTCCGGCGCGGAGAGGGGGCGTGGAGATAAAAACGGTATAATTTTCGTATTTTTAAAAAATAGTTTTGTAAAACAATTTTTAACTCGGATGTTACCTACAAGGGCTAAGTAGCAGCAGTTATTTATAGCCCCTATTTGTCCTAAAAGTAATTCTTTTCAGTAAACCTCGATCTGATTCTAATTACCGCACTTAGTATGATACTATGATTCAAATCCCTTTTTTTATCTTAAAATATGTATAATCTGTCAACTTTCATTAAAGAAAAACCACCGCCCTTTATCTCGGACAAATTCCAACTTATTCCAACGAAGCCGAACACCATTGCAATTTTTGCACATAACAGATAAAATATATAGCTTCAAAATAAAAAAATAAAAAAATAAACAAGGAAAAAGCTAGAATTGGTCTAAAGACCAATTCTTATGATACCCGTATGTCATTTCGTATGGTAACCCATCTGTGCAAGTTTGATTTTTGAAGTGGTTTTTCGCATATATTTCTAGAACGGTTCGTAGGACAGTAAAAATGATTATAATCAATTTCATAGGATTTCATATTCTGAAGAACTTTTCGGTACAATAGGTCTAGGACTGATCGTTTTCAAAATATAACTCAAAATCCTAAATTTTTATATGGCAACACCAAGAAAGGGTTGGACGATTTAGTCCATTTTGGAAATTTTATTTGCTATAACATTACTACGCCATGTACGCCATGTACGCCATGTACCAAATTCACAGCTTTCTATGTTAACGCGTTCTCAGGCATTGTCCAAAGATATAGTGGTAAACGAAATTTTTGTATGGCAACCCCACGAAGGAGTTGTCCGATTTGTCCCATTTTTGCACTTACGTACTTTTTATTAAAAAATATGCCCGTGTGCAAACTGTTAGCTCCCTAAGTGAACGCGATCTCGAGTTATCGTGAGGACGGACATGCAAAAATCAAAATAAATGTTAATATTATGCGTGGGGTGTCCAATCCATTTTGCTCTACCGTCATTATTTCTATTCGTTACAAACTGAATGACAAACTTATATTCTAAGATTTTATCTAGGGTTTTAAAAGTGCTGGAAGTTCTCTGTAGTATAATACGATTTGAAAAAAAAAAAATATTGTAAAATAAAACTCTTCATAAATCTTAATTTTTTATTTGAACACTCCAATATTCCTTAATTCTTCCTTCAAAACTGTTTTTTCAATGCCTCACGATTTATATTTCATAACCAGCTTTCCCTGATCACACCATTCAAATTTTTCTGAGAAATGCTCACACGATCCGACAACATATCTTACCGTCTACCTTCTCGTTTCACACTTTTCTTTATATTTCCTGGTAGTAAATTCCTTCAAACCTTTTAAGGATCATAAACTTAATGCGTCGTTTTCTACATTCTAGATATATTTATTTTATTACATCTTAAATGATTCTTAATGGGTATGCTTAATTACCTTAAATGAATGGTTTTGGCTGCGTGATCATGATAGATCCAACATCACACTCATCTTACACTATTATTAAACATTTTTTTTTTTGTTCGGTGCTGCCATGTGTCTTTTATAATAAATATAAAGCAAAGCTTCACTTTTCATCGCAAAATCACGAAAGTTCTAACCCACCTAGCGGTTTGGTGTTTCATACAAACTGTGAAATATTCAGCCAAATTGGAGACAGTCGGATTGTTAGTATTTAGCACTGAGGTGTACATGCCCATAGAGTGGTTGATACCGCCCGTGCAGAGCACATTCGCCAAAACTATTTAGCACCGAAACGGTTTTAAAGACATGAACTTTATTATAGCTTGCTTTTAAGACGTTAGGTACGTATGCAGTATTCAGTAATAGAGTTCCAATAACCACTAATATATTCTGCATGATCATACCCAGCCTAGTGTTCGTGTGAATTCGCAAGGTAGGTACTGCGATGTTCCATGCATATAATCTTCCTTTACTATGTCTTTATAGTTGTCGACATAATTAACTTTGTATATTTTCATCGTACTCATTTTCCTCAATGCCGGCCTAAGCTAAGATGATTTTTCACCGGTGGAGGCTTTCTTGTTCCGTAATTCTAACTTCTATTTGAAATGATGGCATGAAATGCAAGTTTTTTTTTAATCTTAAGGACCTTAATATTACCAGAAGGGGACTAGGGGGGTGCAATCTGTATAGGTATTTTTGGGCAAAACTTCAAATTTACATAATGTTTATTTAGGGGATTTCATTACTTTTTTCCTTTACGTGGACAAAAATTGCACATATATTAAGGAAAAAACGTGTCCTAAATGTCGGGAAATCTTTTTGTCGCTGTTAACTTTCTGCCATCTTAGAATGCAAACAGTGAGTGTGATTATGAATTTAGTATTTTATTTTATAATCTTTTACAAATGTATTAGTAATTTTCGGAGTGCCACAAGGCTCACATTTAGGACCAATTCTTTAAATTAATTAGGTTTTTTTTTCAGTAAACACATTTTTGACTATTTGAAGCACAAACCTTAATTCTTTTCCTGATAAGTTATGATTGACTTGTAAATTTTTCAAATTATTTGAAGCTGAGATATTCTTCTTCCTAAAACCGACAGCACTTTTTTATATTATGAAAACAGATTTCAGTTAGCAATTCAAAGCTGAGGGGCCGGTGAGAATCAGACTGAGAAACAGTAAATCAAGTTTTCATAGTTTATAGTAAATTGATGTTTCGCATCTCGGTCCATAAAAAGTAAGGACATCTTTTGTTGACAATGACAATGACTCACTAACTAACTTCACGATGGTGCTTAGCAGGGTGATGGTTGAGAAGTAAGAATTTGGTCTTGGAAATTATTGATTTACGCCACGATAGTTCTTAGCGACTCATACATGAATGATGTGATGATGATTGAAGCGACTCAGTTTGCTTCAAAATTATGAAATGAAAAACATTGTAATTATTGAGGCAAAGTCAGAAATCCGTTTTATGCATGTCTGCATTTTTTCTTTTGTATGTAATGAGTTTTATTTTCAGATCAACACACGTCCGAGTAGGAGCGATATTTCAAGCCCTAGCTTACTGACATTCGTTTGTTCTCAGTAGTACTAGAGGATGCAGAGCTGTTATAGCCGATATCATCATTAGGATGACAACATGTATAGACTTCTCACCCATCTATGGACAGTGCTTTTTATTAGTTATTCGAAACATGTTTTTTTTTCTAGAAAAGACATTAAGATGATAGAAAATTTTCTGTGAGAAAATTCAACTATCTACAGATAGAATGATTTTCCCAGTCCTACTTCTGTGTCTTAAACTTGCTTCTGCTAACACGAAAGGCTTCTTCTTCTTCTTCCTTTTCTTCTTTTTTATTTTTCAGCCCACTGCGTGGCGTATACAGGTTCGATTCGCTTCGAATGAATCTGTTTCTTTAAAAAAAAAATTTAAAATTTTTTTAATAAATAAAAATATTTGTTTTTTCTATTTTTCTCAAACTTTTCATTTCTTTGTTGTTTTTTTCATTTTTTTCATTTGTTTTTCAAATCACTCAATTTCGCTATTTGGGACCTGTTGATGAGACCAACCAAGACTTGAAACTTGTCACCAAAAATTAATGGGTTGTGTGATGAAATAACAAATTAGAACATTTTTTAGCTTTTGCTATATACTGGAGAATCCCAAAAAATTCTTTCTTGAACAGAATTAAGTTTAATCCGGTAAAAAGTCCAAAAGAGTAATCGTTTTATTTATTTTTCCTCCTGGGCTTGTATAGCAGTGTTTTTTCCTGATATAATTCACACACAGAATTTATTCTGAGTTTATATGAGAAGAGATCAGTTTGATCTATTTTGAAGCGTCTGTGGCAGGCAGAAAACCAAGCTGCACCGATGAGTGTAAGGTTTCTGCTAACACGAAACGCTTCCTCTTCTTCCTTTTCTTCTTTTTGTATTTTTCAGCCCACTGCGTGGCGTATACAGGTTCGATTCGCTTCGAATGAATCTGTTTCTTTAAAAAAAAATTTTAAATTTTTTTAATAAATAAAAAAATTGTTTTTTCTATTTTTCTCAAACTTTTCATTTCTTTCTTCATTTTTTCATTTTTTTCATTTGTTTTTCAAATCACTCAATTTCACCACAAATTAATGGGTTGTGTGATGAAATAACAAATTAGAACATTTTTTTAGCTTTTGCTATATACCGGAGAATCCCAAAAAATTCCTTTTTGAACAAAATTTCCCAATAAAGGGATTTTTGTTTGTTCTCCTAGTTAGTTAGGGTAGATCTGATGAGGTAATACTTTGAAGTGGCACAAAGTGGCTCTGGTCTGAAAAACGAAGTTTGGACTAGGCCGTCATTGGCTTTATGGGCCTCGTGTCCAGGTACCCACAAGAGGATAACTTTTTTTATCTGTAATAAATTCTTATGGGTTTTCAAGTACTCCCAGGCTATCCTTGACTTGATAGTGTAGAGCATTAAGGCCTTAAGAGCGGCTATACTGTCCGAGAGGATATTAATGGCTGAGCCATTTATTGATCTTTTAATGCAGGTATTATCGAATTCTTCTATGATTAATACCTCAGCCTGGAGCCCAGCGTATTTGATATATTACACCTAGTCCGACTCCACTGTTCGTTTCTGAACCTCTGTACACTACACCATCGATCCTGTATCAGATATTGTCGTCGCAGAGATATGATATCCTTTACATGTGGTTTGATTTCAGATGACCCTTCATGGGCAGATTTTTTGCCCTACTTTAAAAGCTAGGGAATAATTTTCAAAAATTCCTTTACACATCATTTTCTATTCCTTTTTTAAGTTAAAATAAGCCGTTCCTTGTCAAAAGCGGCGAGATGTTGTTTACAGAGAACCCATCCAATAGCTTCCTTCAGTTTCATCTTCAGGGTGTTCGTAAAAGCGACACTAAAAACTCTCCTGAACTGAAAGCTAAAATAATGAATTTCTATAAACAAATAATGCTCGTAGAAAATATGGATGGCAAAATCGCAATCTGATGAAATATCTAGCTAAAGGATTATGCTCTGCGCAATTCTACAAGGACGGACTCTGCCTCTTATGATGAATATATTTTAGTTGCTATAATTACAATATTAATAAAATTCATCTTAGAATTACGAAGTGTCCCTATAGAGATAGCTTTCCTATAATCTAATCGTTTATGCCACTGTCCTTGCATTGGTTCCAGTCGATTATTTGCAACTGAGTCAAATTTTAACTGTTGGCGCTCCAATTTAACGTATTAAGTAAATAATGCAAGCCCACTGGCATACCGTAGTTTACATATGTAGTACATGCAGCTTTTGCAATCAATACATACAAAAAATTTAATAGACTTTTAACTAATTTGTTTTCGTTGAAACTACATAAAACTAATTTTTCTGTTTTATCTTTTTAGCACAAAAATCATCGTCAAGGAAGATTTAGCTAAAATCAGATGATGGCGGACATCCTAAGGTGTATTCACAACAGATCGACCACCAGCTCAACTATACTGTGAAGAACTAAACGAGATTAAATTAGATGCTAATAATTTTAAAATGAAAGATAAGAAATGCAATGTAATTGATGTATAAATTTTAGTTTGTGAACTTATCGCATAATTCAAGGCTTTAATTTAAAAATACATTTTGTACATAGCTTAAGATATGGTTATTAAAAGAGATTTAAAAAGAAATATTGTTAAATTCCTCATTTTTTCAGAATTCTTTTTACTCCTTTCTGTCCTGGTTATCCTTTTCCATTTGATCTTTTGTCTCAAAACTTCAGGCAGCTTTGTGCTATACTAATTTAGGAAAAAAGGAGTACAAAAATGGATCATTTTTCATTAAAAAAAAAATCGAGAAAAACCGCTTCTATCATAAAATTCAAGTTTCAGAAGAAATTCCCTTTTTTTAGGATCAGGAATTTGATAAATTGGCTTCGGTTTGTGTACAATCTTTCATTAAGTTTACTGACGCTTGGCTCGATTTAATGCAAAATTTTTAGATTTACACCCGGGTCTCATAAACCGTAGCAAGTTTGTTTTATTCAAATTTTTCTGAATTAAGGCGGGCTTGAGGCTTGATTTCGTCTCAATTCATATAAAATTTTCAGATTTACACCAGGGTATCAGGATCCATAGCAAGGTCATACTTCCAGATTTTTTCGAACAAATGAGAAAACGAAACAAATGTGGAGAATAGATCTGTGAGTGTATAGAGCACCATTTCTTTGCGAATGTATGGAAGAGAATTCTTTGAGAATGCATATGCGTAGATTTTGTGTAAAATTTTTTTGAGAAGGGATTGATTGGAAATGAAAAAAACAATTTCCGCATGTTTTTGTTATGAAAAATTTTTATTTACAATTTACAATTTCATGTATTTATTTTATGTTTTATCCATTAAAAGCAGCTATAATTCAGCATTCAGTAACCTGAAAGAATAAAAGAAAAAAAATATCGTTACTAAAACAAATAATTCAATAAAGAATTTTATTATTACACAATTTTTGATAAATTATTCATAAACTAAACTAAAATTAAAACAAATTTATGAAATTTTTGAAACTTCTTTTTAATAGTTATAATCACCCAGTCAAGGGAACAGAGTTTTGCCGAAATTTCGAGTAAGAATAAGTTTTTTTAATTTTAATATACATTTTATCTGGAGATCAGTCATTTTTGTGGAAATATTTTAGCCGAACAGCTATGTACCTAGCTATAGAGAATGAATCAAGTTATGACAGTTATGCGTGATCTAGAAAGACGTCCCCACTGTATTATGCATAATGGTGGCGCGGTAGTTTTTAATGGAGTAGTGTTTGATCATTACCAGCTTGATAAAAGCAAAATATATTATGTAGGGAAATATATTGACGTCTGAAAAGGGTATGTTTTACTATTCGTCTTAAATTGCTCGTCGGATCAAATAGGGCGAAAACCATGTATCGTGCTAGGTTTTTACTTGACCTTGTACCTATTTAAATATTATCTATACTCTGCCCCAAAAATAAGGAAAAAAATTAATGGGGAGGAATAATCAATTTCCAATAATAAAATTATATTTTTTTTTAAATTTTCTTTCCAAAATATCTTATGTGCCATAGTTTCCTTATTTATCTGTGGATATAAATTAGAGTTCTTCCAGATACCTACTACCAACTATATGTACATACATATGTGCAAAGTATGTTTACCTACCGATGTACAAAGTTTTATTTTCATTTAGATTTTGTGTTGTTCAAGCGATTCAGTTAGCCCTGTACTATCAATTGTTTTATTTTTAATTTGTTTCCGTGAAAATATTTATGTTGGAGGGCTGCCATTTCTTTTACATATATGTTTCATAGGGAATTTCCGGTCCGGTGTTAAATGTGAGCAAATAACCTTGACAAGAATGTAAATTGGGTAATATATGTATATACCCACCTAAATACCATTTTCTTCAACGGCGTCGCATATACAGCTTACCATTATTTCTAGATTAAGTTTTAGGATATGTCAATAACTTCCGGAATACTTACAATACCTAAAAATTCTACACATTTTCGATGCTAGACTTAAGGTAACATTTCTTCCATGTCGATTCGTTATAAATTCCATGTTAATTATTTTACTGGTAGACTGCATAACTTTGTGGCATAGTCGACAGAAGAAGAAATTACACCTTTGCAACAGACCTTGGACTGGAAACTAAATTATACGGATTGGGTGCGAAATCCAGAAAGACAAAATCCAGAAAAAACATAATCCAAAAGTGACGAAACGTAGAGTCAGAATCCAGAAGACAGAATCCAGAAGCGAAAAAATTCAGAGGAAATGAAAAAAGTTTCCTCTTAGTTTGAATTCTTCATGATAATTGGGTTGGTACATTGAGATTTCGTGATGATAGATTTACCTCTGATGGAAACCTGTGCCATCCAGGATGATGTTCTGATGAAACCCAAACCCAACTGTACCCAGTTTATATGTATATGAAGAAAGGTGTGGGTCAAGGACTCGCTTAAATGTATCCGTGACTAACGATTGTTAAATTGTAAAAAATGATTTTTCTGTCACAACTTTCTTCACATGCATATAAACTGGGCACAGTTAGGTTGCACCAGATCTTCATCTTGGATGACACAGGTTTCCATCAAATGGAAATCTACCATCACCAAATCTCAATGTACTGACCAGTACAAACACCTAACGATTTTATCTCACTAATGTGAATTTTAAATAATTTATATATTTGTAGAATATAATTATAACAATTTTTACAATTTCTGGATTTTGTCCCTTCTGAATTTTCTCGTTTCCGGATTTTGTAATTTTTTCTAGACTTGCCCCTTCTGAATTTTGTCATGTTCCCAAATTATACATTCCATAAAAAAAACTAAATCCTAACAAATTGAAAATCAGTATGTTTCCTTTAGAATATTATGAAAATAAAGTATATTAAAAAAACTTTCATAAATAAATTGGACTAAATCAAGTAGGAGAATATTTTTTTCTTTCTCAGTGCTATATGTACACGGGAAAAGTTTCACTGTAAAGAGTTCAAAAATTTAAAGTCATACGAGATAATACAATTTTAAAATATTGTTAGTACAATCAATTTTAAGATCTAATCTGAGTTCTAGCATTTCTTATTTTGCAATGAAACTTTTCTTGTGTAGGTATAGCCCTGATAGAGAAAAAAATTATTTTTTTATTTGTTTTAGTGCAATTTATTTATGAAAGTTTTTATCATATATTTTATTTTTTACTTTTTAGTCATTACATTCTCCCCACAAGCTCATAGAACGGTACATAATCAGTCTGACATATGTAGGTACCTATGCGCATGCACGTTCTACGTTCTCCTGCAAACATTCAGGTTTAATATTTTTTTCCTGCGGTAAATTCTTTAGCAAATTAATGTAGTTTAATACAAGTAGTACTTCCATGTAAAAAAAATTTTACTTAAAAAAAATTGGAAGAATTTATTTCACATCAAAACCTATCTAAATGGTGAAATATTTCCACGAAATATGTAAAACATTATGTTAAAGCGTTTAAAAGAAAAATCAGCTGCCACACCAACCTACACTTCTGCTGTACACAAATTCCAAAAAACATTCATTTTAAGAATATTGGGATGAAAGAAGTCTGTTATAAAGTTGCTTACAGAAGAAAAGAAGATATGTCATTTAATAGGATTCAGAGATCGCCCCCCTTCCCCCCTAGAGCTATAATAAAGCAAAATTTATACTCTAATCAAATAAAATAGAAAATATAAAAAAATATTTCTAAAAAAGATTGCATCAAAATCCGCACTGAAAATAGAAAATAATTTCTCCCTCACTTAATGAGAACAGCACAAAAGTTCTCTAGTGACAATTTCAGAAATTGAAATTTGGAGCTCATAATGTTCATCAAAATACTCAATTAAGTTACTTTGCTTTGACTTTGCTCTCTTTCTTTACTTCGTAAATTTTAAATTTTATACCCAAATCGTCGGACGAATATTGGTTTGTCGTATACTGGCCATATCTGTCATATCTGGTCATAGTGCAATCGTTTTTTTAATGCTATGCTGGAATTCAATTCATAAGCAAAAGGAGGGCGGCTTCCATTTTGTTTGCATTGGGACCTGCAAAGGCTAGTTACGCCACTGTACCCTACCTAATTAGCACTCCTCGGAAATTTCTTTAAGCTTCTGTTTGAAAAGAAATTATTGGAAAGAAAGTGTTTAAAACGTTACCTTTAATTTTTAAAACAAATTGCAGCCCAACCCAGGAAATTATGGTGTTTGAATCAAATGCAATCTAGCTTTATGTGAAAAACACCAGCAGTAAGACAAGGCAAGAAGTGTATAATGTCTACATTATGTGGTACCACATGCTTACGGGATCAAGATATTATATTATATTAATAAAAGGAATTCGGCGAGATCTGGATGCTAATGAAATTTTCATGCTGAAATGGAAAGAGAAAGCTATACAGAGCGGTACACAGCTGATGGTTGAAACTTCAGGAATGAGCCGAGGACGTTGATTTATGAAAGAGCAAAACCGGTCTTTTAGGAGGGAGAGTCTGTTTATGATTTTGGTATATTTCCCCTTAACTTCCTGTAATACTTTTACTTCTTATAAAGGAATGATGGGAAATGATGGCTTACTGACCAAAGTTTCCAAGAAAGAATTTATTTCACTAAGTTTTTTTGCAAACTTAGCACCGTTTTCCGCCAAACCATTTTGATATTTAGAAGCACTGATGACCGTGTAATTGCGTTTCCCGTTTGATGTTCCACTTGGCGATATAGCACCACAGAATTGTGATAAGTAGCTAGTTATCTTGCCGCTCATTATTTAATGAAAATTCATTATACATCTTATAAGACGTAACAATATAACACATACATATATGTATTCAGAGAGGCCTTCATTTGTAAGGAATAAGATGTCTTGCGTTAGAAATGTGTTCGAAGAAATATATGCAGTTTTATAATAATTTGTCCCACCGAATCACGGAAAACTAAATACTTGTCAGTGTTAGCAACAAAGTACTGAATGTTTATAGCTTATTTGAGAAATCTTGAAAGTCAGAGAGCTTAAATAAGCGCAGAGAATATTTAACGTGACTTATAATATAAGTAACTGATTTCTTTCTTATTTTCAGTTCTAATTTAATTTTTTTTATTTTATCGCCCCCCTACCCCTTAGAGCAAATGTCTGAATCCGCCATTGACTCAGCAAGAGCTTTAATTTGATATTACAAGGCCGTAAATATATATCACGAATGGGATTTAACCTAGTAAGCTAATAATTTTAAGTAAATTTAATATATTAATCTATTAAGCATATAATTTGTGATGACTTCCCAATTGAATTGAAAGATTCTATAAGTGCTAAATTTAGATAACTGAGTTCACAGTAATTCTCAATTAATGTTCCGTGGGTCTGCAGTAACTATAAGGCTTCCGAAATTTATGTTTGAAAACATGTTGTTTCACCCTATTTTTATTACATATTATTTACATTCCAAGAAAAAAATATAAAGGACGACTTTTTATAAAAAAGAAAAAATGCGGAATTAATTTATTTTTCCTTCTTCCTGTGAAGTGGGAAAGTACCTACTTCATTCATTTCAATTTTACATTTCGATGAACGATTTTATTGCCGGAGTCCAGTAAGCAATTTAAAAAAAATGAAAAAAAAACCAAGTTAAAAAGATAGAACAGGTCTAAGACCAATTCTTACGATGCCCCATATGAATGCCCGTAGGTAATTTCGTATATGATAATCTCTCTGTGCAAATTTCATTGTTGAAGTGATTTTTCGCATTTACTTCTAGAACGGTTCGTTGTAGAAATTATTATAACCAGTTTTATAGCATTTCATATTCAGAAGAACTTTTCAGTACAATAAAAACGTCAAGGACTGGTCATTTTCCCAGCATATGTAAAAAACGTATATTTTTATATGGCAGTACCAAGAAGGGGTTACCCGATGTAGCCCATTTTTGAAATTATACTTGCTCTTGCAGCTCTCTAAGTACATGCTCTCTCGAGTTATCGTGCGCACGGGCGGACAGACCGACATGCAAAAATCAAAATAACTTATAATAAGTATTATGCGTATCCAAACAGTCAAATTGTCAAAATGGAATAAACATCTCCAAATCAACTGAAATAAGTTTCGAAAAAGACCACTGCAACGATTCTGTGGATGCTCTGCTTCCTGCTTCTAGTCTACGGACTACCTCTGAAATAATTTGAATCTTTTCCATAAAAAAATATTTAAAAACCTTCAATTTCACAATATTTAATTACAAATTAAAAACGTGTTTTTACTTTTTTACATTTTGAAAGATAATTTGAAAAATATTTAATATAAAATTATAGCAAAACGTGTTGCCAGTAGGCATAACGGACAGATTAGTGTTTGTCAGTAACAATGTGTTAGTTCCAGCCTCATAAAATCTTTGTATACTTAAGAACTTTTTACGGAAATAAGGTTTTCGGGACATACATTGAAAAAACGAGGTCTGGAATAAATGCAGAAAGCGTTTGATTCTGGCGTCACTCATAAATAAATTTCCGTATACGATGTACTATCTCCCTCAAAATATATCTGGAAAAAAATTAATGCCATCATAATGTAAATCCTCCATTAGATTTAATATTCCGTTTGAAATGTAATCAAAATACAAAATACCACTGCGATTAAGGTACGGTGTATTAAAGCAACCCTACTAGAAATTCCTTACAGTTTTACCTTGTCTCTTGCCCCGCAGGGGACAGTTATTATGTAAACCAATACTTATTTGATTGAAAAGCATCAAGGTGTTTGCAATTCATGAAGAATCATATAGAAAATTAGTCCCGATGAGCCTCCTGATAAGCATTCATTAAATCTCATAGAAGTGCTCATTGGATATCATGAAACTGCTCCATATATACTAAACCAGCAATAAATAAATATTTGTTCTTGTCATCCCGTGTCAGATAACATTTCTACTAGGATAATTTGAATTGATTTTGTGATTTATTTATTTAAATTTTTAAATTAATTATTTTAAAGTCATTTTTTAATTTTTTTTTTCCGCGGAAACACTGTCACCCATGGGCGCCGGCACAATGGTCGTTTCATCTATTTATTTAGAGAAGCGTTAAAAATTAAAACAATACAACTTTTGCACTTTTCTCAATGTGCTAAAACCTTTGGCGTTTTCTAATAAATTAATATATTCAATTTTTCGCTGTATCTAAATACTTTTTGGTACAAGTTTCATACCATATTGTGGCTTCATCAATAAAGTTTTCCAACAAAGATGTTCCATAGAAGTCCTTTATTTTTGAAACAATCTTTATGAACTCTTGCTTTGTTAACAATTTCATTTCGCGGGAGTGAAACTGCAGGAGTGCAGAAAAACGTACATTCAATGATATAATAATAGAATCTAAATAAGGAATGAATATTGATCTTCTATAATATTCTTCCACAAAATATACTCGTTAATTTGACTAGTGTGTCATTCCCTTCACTAACTAGGGCAATACCAGATCAATATTCAATACGGTCGCAACAAGTTGAAATTTGCTGAAGAATTAGGGAAAATTCTTCTTCTAACTTTTCAAATTAAAATTTTTACTAAATTGCCAATTTCTTCATTTAAAGATTTCAGGTTAAGTTAAATACCCTGCAACTGATCAGTGACGAGTGCTATAGTATAGACGAACTATGTTCCGAGCTTCAACATAATACTACTATCTGTTGCAACGTACAGATGGTGTTCCTTTTCTCTTGTTGGGAGTTCGTACTTGTGGACAATTTGTGGAGTTGCTTAAAGACCTACAGAAATACTTTAAGGGAACTCTTCATGATTTCTTAATAAATCAGCTTCATTAATAATATCCCAAGAGGTCAAAAGATAAAGTTTAATCAGGGATTTTGTGTAATCAAAGACCAGACCAAGGAATGTCGTCTATAGCGTATTTCCAGCGGTACAGTAAGAATATCGCCATACATATAACTGATTAAAATGAGCAAATTTATTTTTTAATAAACTCTCTAACTTAATCTTGTAGGAAATCAATTTAAATGGAAAATTTACAAAATTTTTCTCAGGTTAAATTGGTAAAACGACAACCCCAAACTGAAATTTCCCTGACCTTGATAGCACATTTTCGTTCCGCGGATTATAAATTTGATGTGAGTAAATAATAAATAATAATAATAAATTGAAAGTAAAAAGCTCTGAGCATCCGGGTATACTGTGATACATTTTTTCATGAATTCAGAATTTTGTTCTGTTTTGCAATGGATTGAAAAGTATGAAAGAGAGCTTTTACGAAATTCATACAAATATGAAAAGAACTTTTACAAATATTCATAGTTGTTTTTCTGTTTCTATGTACATAGATATTTCCAATAATTTCATTTAGAAAGCAGAAAACTATTACAATTTCCAAAAATCAGGTAGGTATCGTATTCTATATGTATATGTATAATTTCTATTTACACAAAATTATGGTTTTTGTTTCGTCTCTAATAATTTCCTTACTAAATTATTATTTATTTCAATTAGTGGTATATTAAATTTGTAAGTATGTTTTAATTTATTTTAAATAAAAACATTTTTATAACCGTAGATATACAAATTCTTGGAAATCTCGGTAGTTCTAATAATATGATTTGCCTTAAGCATACACTTAGTTTGTTTTACTTCGCTTTCATTTTTTATTATGAATTGATATTTGCAATTGGTGTATGTAATTAATTTTTATCAAAAATCTCCAAAAAAGCATAATGTTGTCGAACAGATTTTAAATTTTGTTAACACACAATGTACAATAGTTTCTAGCGGAAATTTTTGTTGAAAATATCCTTTGTGGTATTTCTAAATAATAATTGTGATCAATTGCTTGTAGTTAATTATTACTGAAACTTTTAAGGTTTGGAAATCAAATTTATGTTAGAATTAGAATAAATCATAGTCAATTTGGTAGTAGAAGAAATATTCCGCGGCTAATTTTAAGGGGTTCAAATGTTTTTAAGAACTAAAATGTCAATAAATAAGGCTACCATGAATAGCATATAAGAGAAGATCAGGAAATAAATGCTGCGCGCAGTCACGTAAGATTTGTAAGAGGAACTGAAAAATGTTTGTGAACATTCGGTGAAATAAGTAATTATTTTCACATGCACCATCTTACACAAAATCTTGGAGGCGCCCATGGTCACCCATATGCTGCACAAGACGTAATGTCCATATCCTTACGACTCAGCGTCGAATTCGGAAAAATATATGAAATCAATCGTAAAATCAGATCCTCATTTATGAACTCACTTATTGATAAACTCATCGTTACACTCATTTTCATGTTTATTAATAAGCTCATCGTAACACTCATAATGTACTCATCGAAGTGCTCATCTAATATTATAAAATGCACAAAAGAGAAGCAAAGTATAAATATATAACTACATGAAAGAGATGCAATATCTCATGTACACTATCTGTGAACAAGTAAATAAATGATTCTTTTCCCGGTTTTGATTTAAATGCGAATAAATTTCATAAGTTTGTTTATCTGATTGCTCATTGATGAGCTCATCATGATATATCCACCACGGGAGCTACCATCTACATATGTATGGTATATGTATATGTGTGATGGCCCAACATACGGAAGATTCTTCCCACAGCCGAAGGCATTACAGCGAAATAATCAGCAATTGCTAAACAATTACCTCGCATGGTATTGTTCTGCAACTGTCGGTTGTTTTGCTGATTAGCGCAACAGCTGGCTGCGATGAGCGCTTAGTGGAGCAATCGACGATTACGATAATCATTTACCTCCATGGTAATTATTATGTAAGGCGATTGTTTACAACTAAGCAACTCAGGTGCTGCAACCGGTAGAACAAACGACAAGGTTGTTGTCGTTTGTTTACATCCGCGTTACGAGTACAAGTTTACTTCCGAATATTGGGACAATAAAAGACCACGGACTGGTCTGGCGAGTGCAGTTAATTGTTCAGTCGCGTTGTAACTTTGAGGTGTCAAGTTACCGTTCGGTTCGGGTTAGATTGTTTTAAATTATTAAGATAGGTCAGTTTGTTTGAGTAAAAGAAAGATTTATATATTTGAAATTCGAGCGTTGTTAATTATTCGATTTTCCGCTATGTGATTGCTTTGGGACACGACATATGTATATACAAATACTGTACTGCTTATTGGTTTTTCTCTATTTTGCATACGTTTTTCTTAAAGTTGTTATACCTGAAGAAAGATATAAAATGACAAGACCAATTGTTGCGAGCCGCAGGTAAAAATTTGACTTAGCAGATTAACAAATGTATAGGCTACAACGATGGGAGGGGTTTGACCCCCTCAAACCCACCCCATATATACGGTCATGCCCATGGCCCATTCTGGCAAATCCACCCCCACCACAAAACCCGAAAAAAAGTAAATTTGTTTACTACCCCATTGGAAAACTCTCCATTGCCTCATTCTAAATAAAAAAAAAACCCATGTAAATCTATCCATGTTTTCTACTCTAAAACTATTCCTAAGAAAAACGTCGCCCTTTACGCAAGAAGTGATTAAGTTATTTAGTCAAGGATTAGTGAATAGATAAAAAAGTTATTTAAAAACGTGTAGCAAGTAGGTAGAAAAAATTTGGGAAAATCCATTAATTATTAATTTTCAAGAAAAATAACTCAACACAAAACAAACTTCTTGCTTTGATTCTCTGCTGCGATATAGCTAAAAGTAACTTTGATTTCTTTCATTCAAACGTCATAAGAAGGAAAATCTGTTGAGCCACAATTTGTAAAAGAAACCAAATTTTTGTGTAGAAGCGCCAGTTTTAGCTGTAGTAGCGCACCTATTTCAAATTCCTACATAATTTTTATATAGCATTCGCAGATTTATTTAAACTAAGAGCAAATAAGTTTAACCCAAGAGCAAGTAAGATTAACCCAAGAGCAAATAGCTTTAACCCAAACACAAATAAGTTTAACTCAAATACAAATAAGTTTAACCCAAGAGCAAATAAATTTAAACCAAGCACAAATAAGTTTAACCCAAGAGCAAGTAAGTTTAACCCAAGCACAAATAAGTTTAACCGAAGAGCAAATAAGTTTAAGGCAAGAGCAAATAAATTTAAATCAAGCACAAATAAGTTTAACACAAGAGCAAATAAGTTTAACCCAAGCACAAATAAGTTTAACCCAAGAGCAAATAAATGTATCCTAAATTCTCAATACGACATTTAATACAAAAGCTATCAATTTCCATTCAAGTCAACATTTTATTACTTCATTTTGTCATTAAAAACAATATTATGCTTTAAATATTGGCAAAAATTTAGAGCAAAATTCGTCGAATATAAGCATCGCGATCCCAAAAATTGTCAGAATAAATAATAGCAAAACCTTATCGCTAAAAAATGGAGTGACGTATTTTTCAATTAGTTTGCGCAGATTCCATTACTCATTACAGTGCTCAGTTTGTTTGAAGCAATAGCGTCAATTGCAGATTTAAAGTGGTCTTCTATAAAATTTTCTTTAATTCATTAACATGAGCAGTGACAGATATTTCAGCGCAGGCAGTTCTGATGAATGGCAACCCAAGCTGCCAAAGATATGGAGTTGTCAAGTAATAGTAGCGGAGTTGGACAAAAGGAAGAGATGTAAATCGTAATCAATCGAAATTCAAAGAAAACTAGGAAGAAAGTTAAAATTACTCTAGGATCGAACGCAGCGGGTTTGCGATGGTTTATCTTCGACGTTTATCTTTTGCCTCTTTATTCTCCTACGCTCAACCCAATAGAACAATCGTTTTCTAAAATGACGGCATACTCATGACTAGTTTTAGGTGATGTAAGTAGCGAGCATAACATTGTTACAGTTATTGAAGAAGCCTGCAACAAGTCACATCGACTGACTGCGCCAATTACGTAATGGACTTGGTTTTACTCATCCCTAAGGCAATGGAAGGGCAGCCTTTGCACTGACCATTTGTTCAGAAATTTTATCTATATCATCTTTTATAATATCTTTCATGTTTGAAGTAAGTTGTTTTTAATGACCAAATGAAATAATAAAATGTTGATTTGAATTGAAATAAACAACTTATTTGTGCTTTGGTTAAACATATTTGTGTTTGCGTGAAACTTATTTGTGCTTGGGCTAAAGTTATTTGTGCTTGGGCTAAAGTTATTTGTGCTTGGGCTAAAGTTATTTGTGCTTGGGTTAAACTTATTTGCTCCTTGGTTTAATATATTTGTGCTTGAGTTAAAATTATTTGTGCTTGGGTTAAACTTATTTGTGCTTAGTTTAAATTCATTTGCTCTTGGGTTAAACTTATTTGCTCTTGATTTCAACTAATTTCTCTGATAAGAAATAAAGTTTGGCTACTGAAAGTGTACCATCAAAAAATGCGGAAACTTTAAAAAACACTGGGGCCGCAAATACTAAGCATTCAATGACAATGACGTTTTTATTACCTAGATGAAATGTATAGGGTTACTAAATCTGTCGTTCCGTTTGTAACGCATCGAAATAATTACGACAGAGAGAAATGAATTGGACAACCACCCAAGCATAATATTAAAAGTTATTTTGAATTTTGTCTGTCTGTCCGTCAGCACGATAACTTGAGAATGCGTGCACTTAAAGAGCTGAAATTTTGCCCACGGACTTTTTTCTAAAAAAAAAAATTCGAGCACGGGACCAATCGGGCAACTCCTTGTAGGGTTACCATAAAATGTTTCGTTTTACACTATAAATTTGGACACTGTCTGAGAACGCGTCAACGTAGAGAGCTGGAATTTGATACGTGGTGTTTTCATAGGAATAGTAAATGGAATTTGAATATGAAAATGAACTAGATTGGGCAACCCCTTCTTGGTGTTGCCATATACAATTTTAATTTGTGTATGCATACTTTACAGGCGATCAGTCCCAGACGTTTTTATTGTAGTGAAAAATTTTCAGAATATGAAATGCTATGAAATTGGTTAAAATCATTTTTACTGTCTGACGAACCGTTCTAGAAATAGATGCGGAAAATTAGTTTAAGAAGTGACCCTACGAAATTACATACGGGCATTTATCTAGTCTATCCTAAGAATTAGTACCCTAGAATTGTACTTGTTTTTGAGCTAATTAATATCACATTTGAACTCAAAACTCAGTTTTGAGCTCAAAACTCACAATGATGTTTAGGTACCTTTTTGTGTTCGATAGCTTGCTTTCAGCCTAACAAGTTACCTTTCAACAGCAGCTTTTTGCGCCCATAGTTCACCTACTTGAGGTTATTACTCTCCAATATAGCTCAGTTTTCACTTTGTAGTTGATTTTCCAGTTTTCACCCATGTTTCGCTAATAGTATACCGGCATATTTCACTTTTGATCCCATGCCCTCTTTTAAAAGTCCATAATAAATAATTTTACTTGTTGAGGAACTTTCTTAAATTTATCATTTGCTCAACATGGCAGGTGACTTGAAATTTTGCGTTTAAATGCCTGAAGAAGATTCGTCAAGGATATGCTTTTCAAATTTCCTACAGCAAAGTTAGAGGCCATGGAATTATTGTACTGTGTCATATCAACGTACGGTTCATATTCGATTTCAAAGTTGAAAAGTGCTTTGTTTCATTGTAGATAATATTCCTTTCATATTATCTATGATCTGTGATACAATCAAGCGTCTAAAACCTTCTATCAAAAATTGCATATCGTAGATTTACTTGGATAATTTTCTTGACCTCATATAGCATTTTCAGATTTAATTAAACCTTCTCCATAAGCCTGTGTAGCCTAATATTCTTCAAGAAAGATATTCATAACGTCACCAAGAGGTCACTGTTAACAGAAAAAAAAAACGAAAACAACTGTGGTAATCTAAATCAAAAGTCGCAATAGCGCACTTACTGTTCAGAATATGAAAGTTATAATGAAAATGCCGACTCTAATTGAGTGGGAGTGCTCTAAAAACCTCCACAGAAGAATCCTCTCACTTTCGACACCCAGTACATCAAGATCGACAAAACTGATCATACTTATATTCTCAATTCTGAAGTTGAACGCATAGTGATTCAAAGGACGAATCAAGGATATTTATAATTCTTCGATAGAATAGACTAATCTAGTTGATCAACTGTAGAATATTGCTACACGCTACTATTTTGAACAACACCAGACCCGTAACAATTCCAAAACGCCCACAACTTAAAAGAAAACGTTCATTTACATTCTAAACTTATTTTCATTTTGAATTTTTCATTCAAAATTCTTAAAGTTTTAATGGAGAGGGTATTAAGCCTATAATTTTTCTCCATGGCAACGATTTCATCGTTGGGGGAACACGTTAACCAGAACATCGGATAGTCCACGAATATGTTGTACATAAATAACGATTTGTATTATCAAAGTAGCCGCGTGTCAACAGCATGAAGTATCACATAGTTTTCAAAGGATCTCAATCATCATCAACCCTTCCCTCAACATCTATACTAAATTTAGGGCAATAAGGCCAAGGACTCTATGTTCAGCAAAGTTTCTCTTCCACTCATTAACAGGCAGTTAGAAATTCTACTTAAAATATTTCTCAACTTCCTTGTAAAAAAGTAAATTAAATTTACCGTAAATTGCTTGTAGATGCTAATTTTAATCCTCTCGAACAAATACTCATTCACATTTTTATGAACCAAGGCCATATTAAATGCATTCAAAATGCGCTTTATTATATAAAGAGGTTTCGCGTACTAGTCTATATAACTCAAGGTATATAATTTGGTAATGGAAATCTCACCGTTACTACTATATAAAACAAATTGTTTCTTGGGAGGAGTGGTGATAGTACCCACCCCCGCAGCTTACCTCTGTAGATTGCTCTTTTCATAACCACGTCCTCTGAGCAACTGCAAATCTTTCTGCTGAGAAGCATTGAGTTGAACCAGTCACACAGACCTATATCAACTCCCACCTTATACTGTTGTATATAGTCTCCGTCTTAACATTGTTGAAAGAGTTTACGCCTTATATTCTAGGGATTTCTCAACAACCGACCCCACCGATTGTAGTGCCGACTCTACTGATTTCCCATTTTGTGTAGGCATGCTGCCTATCCTTGCTGCCATGCCATACACTTCTTATCAGCAACTCAATTAGTTCTCCCACGCCATCAGCATGAAAGAGAGAGGCTAATAGGTCTAAAGCCCTTTGCCTCGATATGTTCCGTTATGCCTGCCTTAGTAATAAAGATTACCCTCACCTCTTGCGATGCCCTGGGCAAGCCAAAGAGCATATTCTTCTTATCTGAAGAATGCTTTTTTTTAAAAAAAAATTCTTTTTAAAAGAGTTTTTGTTATTAGATTCCCGAGCTGGAAACTTGGGAGCAATTTCGGCCAATTTCATATTGACTAATTTCCCTATAAACTTATTTCATATTGACGGGAGAGGGGAAGTGTTTCACGTTGAGTTAAAAACACTGTATAAAAGGATTTTGGGGCAACAATTTTGGATTCCTAAACCAAATTTGTGGATATGGCGGTTTCAACATTTCGTCAGTAAAGTCGGGAAGTCTCCAGATGAGCGTCCAGAACTGAAGCCACATTGGTGATCCTTGTTGAGTTGATTAGTTTCTAGATATGTAATTAATTTGAAATTAATGATAGATTCAAAAATCCTTCGAAAGAATCGAAGTGATTACAATGATGATTGTGATTACAATTGGTCGATATTTTTCCTATACCTATGTTTGAACACATAAAACTTTTTCAGATTTAAGGTACTTTGAACTTGATAAATCACACTTGGTACAATTCCGCTTCTATTTTGGAGCGATATATTTCTTGTAAACTCTCTGTGACGTTTTTGAATTTAAATGTCTTGTTATGCTCTGTCCCCAGAACACAAAAATGGTCCGCCGACTAGCTATGGAGAAAGGGGTTGGATATTGAAATTAAGAAACACACCTGTAGAGGTGCCACATGGTTTATTTGAGTCCACGAACTATATTGTTACGCGCAAAAAAGTGACACAAGCGACATCTGTTGGAAATGGAAACAACTGTAGGTTAGTGACATTTTAGTAAACTTTGGGTTCGGAGAACGGAATATTCAGGAAGGTTCTAGTATAATTCGTAGAGTATAAATACGGTGCTTCTCACATCCAGGAGGCGAGTCTTATTTCAGGCAGTGAAGTGAACGAAGTAAACTATTTGGATTGTGATAATTAGACGTATAGTACTAGCGATAACTAAAGAGTAGATTCGATATTTTTTTGTGAATGTTATAAAAGTAAACCGTAAAGTTAAATATAAGAAGAACTTTTGAACTACATCTGATATATTGTGTTTTAAATAACGAACTAACAACAATATGTTTGTTGTGAAATGTAAAATATATAAAACAAAGCCACTCTTCTTTTTCAATAAAACGTTATAAAATAATCCGTTCATGAATTCATTCTTTCACTTAACACTATTGATTTGGATTTCGCTAACCTAAATATTTATATATTTCCTAAAACGAAATCAAAATTATGTAACAAAAGCCACTTCAATTAGCACACAAGGCAACGCATTTAATGCAATGTATGTAGTAAACGCACAAAATATTTTATAGAATATGTATTTAAATATGGCTATACTTATCTTTACTTCCACTTCTCTATTTGAATTCCTTTAAATCTTGTCCGTTGAAATTCTCTCCTCTTTTGTCTTCTTTTTATTTGCCTTCCATTTTATTTTTTCTCTCTCCTGGACTTTGCTTTCTATTCTTCGCTTTTCCTGTTTTTCTTTAATTTACTTTGAATTTCAAACTTTTACGTGCGACCTTCAATCACTCACTGCGTCAAAACTATCCCCTTCACCTACCAAGGCCGTCGAATTTATTACAAATCGCCCCCATTCTGGAAGTTTTCCATAATTTTCCAATATTTTTCTCAAGACTGTTAAATTTTTTTTCCTTTTTTTGCTTTCAAAATAATCGCCTTAATATCAGCTTTAAACTTCCCCGTCAAGAAACCTGAATTAAAATGGATAGATCTATAAGATCTGCATTTCACTTTCTTGTAGAATCTGACAAATTTATTATATTAAGTCTTCTCTGATGTTTTGATATCTAATAACAACAATCTACTTCTTGTCAGAGTTAGTGAATGGGCTAAACTATAATTATAGTCTTAGATGGTATGTAGTTTGTGGCTTTTCTTGTGAATTTCTATCTTCGCTTTAACGAAACCCTTACCAATTTACCTAAGAATATAATACACATAGCTATTCTGTTATGGCGCGCAATACACAAGTTATGAAATCCAGCAACCTTTGTCTTCTTTTTTTTATAATGCTGTCTCCTCTTCAGAGGGTAGTAAAAAATGGCATCCAATAATCCTATCTCTTACCTGGAATATACATAAAAATTCAAAAGTCCTTTTATATTTCACCGAATAAATTAAACTGAACGAAAAAAGTAGTAATAAAAACAACAACAACTACAAATAATAATTGGTTTTTTTCCTTCCATGAAGATGACTAAGTGTTTTAGTTCACGGCAGGAGAATATTAAATTATTAATTTGCAGCAATTCTAGTAGCAAGAGCTACCTACTGACTTACGAAAGTATTTCGGTGAACTGTAGCCTGAATTTATGAATATTCAAAGCACTCGCAACTCACAATCCTGCGATGATTTACTGTTCTTATCTGTGATCCTGTCCGTGTCATCGGTATAAGCTGCCCCGAGTCTGCCAGGATAACAATTTCAATTTATTATGATTACTCGCAAATAAAGGTTGTGGCGGCGGGCAGTCGTTATTAAGCCCCGCTTGTAAAATGAGACCATACTATTGATGGTTGGTAGTTGGATATTATTATTTATTATTGAATCCTTAATACCAACATCAATGTATTTTGAGATTTCCTTCGTAGAAATCGACTTGAGCAAGCTTTGATTTTGTTCATTTACAACAACAAAAATAGAAAATATTTTATTAGAGAGAGATTTATTATAATATCTATGAAACAATAAAGAATTGTTCTTTTTATTTATAAGTGATAACAATTTTTGATTAGTTTAATCTTTTTTATTTTTATTTTTTTTTTTAAATATTTTTATAATTTTATTATGATACTTTTGTATCGTATTTTACGTTGTCGTAGTTTGATGCTACGAGTTTTTCAATACTACTGAATATTTATATCTGACATTTTCATATATACTTATTCTATGCATACGCAGATGCTTCATACATTTTTACTATACCTGAAATTCTAATACTCTAAGTGTATGTATACTTGATTTAAATTTTCACATGTATTGTTTATAGTACAATTCTTTAGGCTACTTCGTATTGCAATATTCAATTCTTTTCCAAATTTTCCGTTCTACATTTTAAAATTTTATTCATAATTTTATTTATTTATAAATATGTAGGTTCGTATTTTGGACGCTACACATACTTCGCACGTTCATGGTAGATAAATGGAAAAACTCATAGCAGGGAGTCAATTAGGTTTAGTTCTCATATGTGTGTGCAAAAGCAGAAGGTTTATACTAAAATTTAACGAGAAATTAATCTATGAAAAATATTACATCTGACAACTTGCAGAGATTGAAATTAAGTGGATTTGATACAAGTTGCCTTTTTCAATTTGGAAAATTTTCAATTAAATTCAAAATCCCAGGAAAATAAACAGCCACAAGTGTGCACTTATACAAACATTATGCAAAATGGATTGCGCTTATTCATCTCATGGTTTGGCTTCATCACAAATTTGCCATCATTTATCTGTGTTTATGTTTTGTTTGTCGAGATGATAAAAGTGCAGCTACATAAATTGCATGCGATTGTTGCACCTAGGTGTTGGCAGCTATATGATCCAATAAGTGTTTTTCTTAAGACCTTAGAACCTAACAATTGTTGTTGTTCGATCAGAAAAACTATGGAAATACAGGTCTTATGGTAGGTCCCGATGCAATATTTCATTTATATTATCCAATTCCTATTGTTGCCGCCAAGTTTTCTCTATAAATTTTAATAAAGCATGCTAAAAGATTACAGGCAGCGCCTCAGGAAAGCAAGTTAAAAAGGAAACCGATGAATTAAAAAAAAAGCCTAATTAGAACAAGTAAAAAAACTAGAGTTGGCCTAAGACGTAATTTTTGAAGTCGTTTTTCGCACATATATCTCAGATGGTTCGTCGGACAGTAAAAGTGACTATTGACAATTACAGGTTTTCATATTCTGAAAAACTTTTCAGTACAATAGTAATGCCTAGGACTGATCGTTTTCACAGTATGCGTTAAAAATACTAATTTTTTATATGGCAACACCAACAAGGGATTTTCCGACTTAGCCCATTGTATTCACTATTTTTATGAAAACGCCGTGTACAAAATTTCAGCTCTCTATATTGGTGCGTTCTCATGCAGTGTCAAAATATATAATGAATAACGAAATTTGTGCACGATAACCCCACGAAGGATTTATCCGCTTTGTCCCATTATCGAACTTAACGAGCGGACATTAAAAAATCAGAAAATAACTTTTAATATTATATGAGAGTGTTGAATACAGTTAGCTCTAGGAGCATTATTTTTATGCGTTACATATGGAATTAATTAGTATACCCTATGATTCCATCTAAGGTATAAAAATCCGATTACTTAAAATACGAATACAAGTCCACTAATCTAGATTCAAGAAACTCGGCATCTTGCATTTTCGCTAAAAATAATTAGTCAAAAAAGTAACTGAAGAAACTAAGTTGCTACCAGTAGTAGGGTGTAAATTTTTCCGTTGCAGCATCAGGTATTTAAGAAATATAAATTTGAGTTAAACTAAAATATACTCTTATTATTAAGAATTGATTATTCTGCCTTGTATACCTTTTCCCATTTATTTGAGATAAATGCACAAAACGGCATATAACCTAAGCAACAAAGTTAAAAAAAAGTAGTGCCTAGTACTTGTATCGAATTAATATAAGCGTGAAGGTAATAAGCGGCACCAAAGAACAAATAATAGTGTCAGGATTTTGCTTCATCTCGTCTGCTATCTCCCGACCGTTTCTACCATAAGGCGTACAGCTTGGGCATTTTGAGAGGTCAGAAAGATCTTTTCGTTAAGGTATATGTCCTTTGGTAGTATTGTATTGCTACATATTTTTCTGGGTATAGTATAAATGTCACCAATTGTTCCTGCTTTAGCTGCGTTACTGGTCATGGTATAAGCACGGCCATTTTTATCTTAAAAAACAACACAAAATATGACGTGATACTCGGGAGAGAAGGTATGTGTTAGAAAATAATTTCATTTAAATAAAAAATCAGAGGCAGTAGAGGCTGCCCACAGCGTGGAGTTTTATAACCAGTACTGTTGTGTATTAAACCTACCTCAGTAGGCTGGCTTTAAGGCTCACGCATACACTGAGGACATTGTCATTTCTGTTAAATGGAAGTTTAAATCAGCTTTGCCGAGCTTTTGCAAACTGCCATTAGCATAGTCACTGGATGGTTCCAGAATATACGGCTATCAATGAACCCAGGAAAGATGGTGTTAGTCCCTTCCAAAAAGAAAGAGAGCCTTTAGGTACCAGAGCTAGAAGCTTTACGGCTTCAGAGGGAGTTTCATGATTGTTTCGTGAAAAGAGTTAAAAGAGGGTGCCTTTAGATTAAGTTTTCTTCTCCTTGTGAAAGGGACGATACATTTTTGCTAGCATTTATGCTTAGATCTTCAGATTTTGATCCGTCAGAAACAATATATTGCATTCGGTCGGAGATCGCACCATTATGTTTGCATCTTATTGTTATGACTATGTCGTCAGTGTAACATGTGCCCAAATTGTGGAAGATTCACTCCCTACGGCAGTCGTAATCGTCAGATTTTTAAGCATGGCACTTGTCAATTTGACTGTCGATAGTATGTAGCCTTTCCTCAATGATACTCTCTATTTAAGTAAACATTGCATTGTCCAAAGGTATCTTCGATATCGCGGAAATCACAGAATACTGTTTCTCTCTGCCTATTGCCTTTCCAATCTCGCTAACGGGATTGTGGAAGGAATGAGTAGCTGATTTTCCTAATTGGTAAGGGTACTAAAGACTGTGAAGTGGCTTTTCGCTAAGAGTGTTGCTTCTAATGCTTACATCTAGTACAATACATTTTCCATAGTTTTCGGTAAAAATTATGCCAGTACGATGTATTGCAGCTATGCATATCTGCAAGGTCACACATTACCGAGCTCTTGATCAATCACTTTTGTAAACCAAGCAACATTAATTTCCAAATTTGCGTCTAGTAACACTTTCCTGAACGCAGAGAGGCTAAAGCGTGAAACCGAGTGCTGGCTTTTCCAACCTGGCCAGCTTCACCAACTTTGATAGTTTTGTGGAATATATGAGATCAGGTTATCAAGTTGGTGAGGCCGGCCAGGTTGAGGTTGAGCTCGCGTAGGTCTACTTTCTACTCTGCTGTAACTTTGTCAGATTTAAAAACCAATTTTTGTTATTATTTGGTACCAGCATTGCTAACGGGAAAAAGTGCACGGGAAATTGCTGTAGTAAATTATTACAAAATAATTTGAATTTTCAAGACAACAACCCAAATAATAATGATAGCAGTGTGTTACAACTCATTATTCTGCTCGGCAGGTTATTTATCACTCGTGTTAATCGCTAGTCATTGTCCACTGTATATAGCGAATACGATGAACTGTTGACTTTTCGACCTTTGTTCATTTCAAGGATCCAAGAAAAGGCCGGCAAAGAAACCCATGGCGCAAACATCTCCTGATAAGCTTAAGTACTCACACATCACAAAAACAAACCAAACACCCCACATCACGCAAAACATATTCACACAAAGCAGATAAACATACGGAATCTATCCGGCATATAGCTAATAGCCACAATAGTTATCCCGCTCAAACAGCAGACAACATTCACACACACACACATACACATGTAAAAGATCGCAAGGAATCTTGGATGCACCGGATAGTTTTAGGTTAGAATGTAAGGCTTTCTGTTCCATTGAACTGTGGGAAAAATTAAGTAGTAGGGTATTATCATAAATGGTCCCATGAATGTTATGCTGAAGTCTTCCTAGGGCGTAGCTCCACCTACGTTCGAATTCAATAGTTAGTCTTAAACTGATCTTCATAACTGGGCATTCATTGGTCCATTCACATTGTATAAGCGCTGTAATGAATTATTGAATTTCATTTGGTGTTTAAGATTTGAATTAATTTTGAGTAGTATTTTAGTAATTATCCGAGACTTACATTAATTTGCATTTTTCTATAGGCATCTTAGATTTGAAATTTTGCGTAAGTTAGTTTTCCTTAACCCCATAGTTATTCTAAAATGACCCATTGGAAGCACGAAGTGAGGACTACATTGTTCAGTAATAAGCTCTTTATTTTAACGCTCTCCTGAGCCTCTTCCTTCTCTGAGATTCACTTCTTACACGAATGAGTTAAATATTAATTACTGTAACGAAATATTCCGCGATCAACCCATAACATGATAGTGTAAACAGCCCCAACGAGAAATAACCACAGCCCAGTATTCAAATGACAATACGAATGATTCCACTGATAAAATGCAATATAAAAACGATAAAGTCGAGTATGCCGATACGGCAGTACCATTGCAACCAATTTCAAATTGTCATTGATTTTACCGAATTTCGGAGAAAAATGTCGAAAAAAGTGCGGGCGACTTTGGGCTCTCGGTCCGGCAGGTGAAGTGAGCACTTGGGACAGATCGTCGAGACGTAAAGTCAAAAATTAAAAAGAAAGAAAAAAAGAAGCGTAAAAGGTTTAAAATTGATAAATTATAAAGAAGAAAAGATCAGGAACAAATAACAAATCAAGCAATTAAAAGGAAGTGAATAAAAGTGAGGAGATCAGGAAAGGAGCAAGTTCAGGAGAGTCAGATGTGTTGGATTTTTAAGGATATTCTCCTGATGCCGGGTTCATGCTTCTAAGGGACTATCCAAGTTGAGTATGAATTTTTTTAATATTATAGGTACTTTGGTTCATTTCTATTAAATAAGTTTTGTTTTAATCTATTCTATATTAGTGCCTATGTAGTTGTATTTTCTTGTTCTATAATAATACTCGACATATTATATACGCGAGCACTTTAAATTTCTACCCCATATAGTGCGTAAAAACGTTTCGTGATACCTATACTGATCACGTGGCGCCCATTGGATTAAAGTTTTAGTGGAGAATTCTTTTCTTTTGTGAACCCCCACGACCCTTCTCGCTGAGCTACCAATCGTTGCGAAACAAGGAATGCGTAACAAGTTGGGATCCAACTATAAGAATTTTGGATGTAACAAGTGTCGTACAGAAGTTGTCAAGGTTCCTATTGTGAGTTGCAAAAGTTTGCAAGGGTCACCAAGTTGGGGCTCTTCAAATTATACTGAGGTCGAGGTTGGAAAACTTAGCACTGTGTTTCTCGCTTAAACAAAGTAGGCATGGCCTTTAATTATGTAAAGAGATTGAAAAAAATAAAAAATTTAAACTAGATTCAGGCACGAAGTTAAAGGAAGAAAATCAATATATAATAACCATTACCTGAAAAATCATATATTCTTTTTGCAAACTTTTATGTCTAACAAATAGGCATTTTATTTCAGTGACGATGAAATTTAGATCCTCTGGAAGTGTTTCCAGTAAAGGAGACGACTGACTCACGGTCATGCTGAATTCCTCTCAATTAACAAACTCACCGTCATCGTGCGAGTCTAGGCACCTAGCATTCCACAGTTTTCATAGTGTAGCCAGACTATCATAGCGAGCACGCACAGTCGGGACCAAATTAAGATTTTTGATGTAATATGTAGGCCATTTTACCATCCATTTACAAGGTTTGAATTCCTTAGTTTAGATAGCTCTACTGCCGACCTCGAATTACACACTTAGCTACCTGAGTGTACGAAAAAAAAAATTTTAATCCTATTAACCCTTCTAGTAGTTCGTAAAAGTATGAATTTTCTTCTTTTTTTATTATTATCATTAGATGCTTCTTATTCTAAATTCAGTTTAGCTTTACTTTAAATTCAATTTTTTGTTACTTGCTGCCGCCCATGTGGATAACCTTCAATTCCGCCGGTGGTTTTCTCGTCTTTGTTGCTCGTTTTCCCTTTCTGTATTCTTCAGCTTCCATGTCCCTAGTTATTTGTTTTATATGATTCCTGACTTCAAATTTTCCTTGCATTTGACCTTTTCTTTAAAATTAACTTTTACAAATTCTTGACCTAGCTTCTCGCTTTTACTACCAAAGACCGGAAAAAAAGCCCCATGTCACACTGCTCGTTTCGCATTTTATTCGGCCAGGAATTATCATTTGCTCTCTATTCTCATGCTTTTTTCCATTTGGTAATTAGTTAAAGGGTCGTTCGATGAGTATGTCACGGGCATCCACATTACAGATTTATTCAGGACTCACAACAAACAAGAGCTCAAAATCTTTACAACTTGGACTTGCTGGGTCATCTTTAACACTGTAACTGAAACCCAAGAAGCTGACATTTTCGGATAAAATCGAGTTGCTTTCTAATCCGGACAATTAGTCCATATCATCAGCAAGGTATCTCCGCTGAGGAAAACGAAACTGCCTCAAGTAAATTTGTACCATAACAGACACCTCGCTCGTAACAAACCTTACAAACCGCAAAAGAATAAGTATATTTTTATCTTTAACATCTGGATCGGAATGGATTAATTTTGTTGGTAGCCTAACAAATAAAGCTCTCTTAAATTTGGAAAAATAAATGTATTAGACGAGAATGTACACTGGTACATTTTTAATTATCTAAAGAAAAAAAGAAAAACAACGAACGACGACATCTATGGGGAAACTTGCAACTAAAACTTGGCTTGAATCAGCGAATCAACTTGAATTGCAAGAACCAAAGTTGTCATCCCCCTTAAACAACGAAAAAGAACGGGATGAAAAGAATTTTGAAAAAATGCATAAATTAAGCGCAGCAAAGTTCTGTAAATTTAAAATTTTGCGCTTGTTACCATTCTTATCCGTTCTTTATTTCTACAGATCAATTAAACAGAATTGAATAGAAAATAAAACGATGTGATGTCGGTGAAATTCAAATCTCTATAAATTGTTTTTTCTATTATTTTTTTACATAAATTTAATAAAAAAGATGAAACTGAATTTGAAGGTAAAGGTAAATGTGTCCTTCATAAACAAACTCCATATATTTATATATGCAAATAAAACCTACATAGTTATGAATTTTGGGATGAAGTTGCCATATATGTACATAGCTATGTTTACGTAATATTTCATCAAACGAGTATATGAATAACATGATTGATATATTTTAATACACGTATGTATATAATAAAGAAAGAACTCTCCCGACAAATGTATCGAGGAGTTTTGTTTTATGTATTAAGTCGAAATGGGCCTCATTTATTAATGAAAAGCCTAAATACACTTCTCTTTCTAACGTAAAAATCTTTATCACTCCGCTTTTGTCCCTTTATTATACTCTGTGCATACAGTTCCTAAGCCTATATTATGCGGTTTGTGAGGCACTGATAGTAAGCTCTAAAGCTTTTGCGTAAATACCCATTCCCATATATGGATTCGGATATATAATATTTGGGGCCGGCTAATGCCCCAACTGTATAATATTAAGGATATGTGCACACCCTTATCTCTGCTGAAAGGTGTAAAAATAATTATAATTCAACCCAGTGAAGCTAGTATCGCTGTTACAATTGTAATTTTACAAATGCGTCCAATATGAGAAGTAATTAATTAACGCCTATAAACGAGAGCCGGCTTTTCGCTTTTATTGACATTTTATATATGCATATATTGCAAGGGATGGTGGGGCAGTTGGGAGGACAAGCAGAGGGCAATCATCTTGGAAGGATCTCCAAATAATACATTAGCGTAACCTGCTTGAAAACTAGGGAAGAAGCGTTAAGTTTTTGGCTTTGAATGTATTAGTTCTAAGCTATATGTACAGAAGTATGTATGCATATATATTTATTTAGGTACAAGTGTATGTTAGGCACACAAATTTAGAATCAACTTTATCCATTCCTTTATTACAAAGACTCAGATAATAGCAAATTCACGTTTACGTTTACCATCGCACATCTCCCTTGAAGCCCATTGAGGTTAGGAGCAACTTACAGCAGGTCCCGGAATTCATTGCTAAAGTCAAATCACCGATTTCTTTTGGTTATCCTCCTGTTTACTTGCTTGACAAACTCTCTCTACATTATACTCAGTGTCCGGAGTCTCTTGTCTCTAGACACTTCGAACACAATGAAAATATATTCTAGCCACGATTATGGTGCTCGTCAACTTATTGATTAATAAACAAACTAATTAGAAATAATCACGCAAATAATCAATTAAATTGCTCGCTCTATCGTCTTGGCTTGACGACCGACAAACAATAAACAAGAAAAAATACTCAAGTCTGGGGACACATTACTTGGATAAAAGTGAAAAAATTCTAAGACACTGAGGACGGCTAATCCTATGCGAGTTGCGTGACATGTGCCCTCCTTCGCTGCTAGATTTAAGTGTATTAAATGTGAGTAATTAGCTTGAAAGTGTGGACAGTTTGCCAAATCCATTTATTGAATGTATGGGACGGAAAAAAATGTCCTTTGTTAATCTGCATTCCTTCTTTACGTTGTCCTGTTTTTATAAATAGTGACAAAAGTTAGATACGATTAACTCTTTCATACCAGTGATTGGAGTTTGAGAGTTAATGTTAAAGCATGCAAAACTATTTGTATTTTTGCTATACATACTTATATTAACCTAGGAATGTATTATGGATTCCATAGAAAAGGAATTCGAGCTTTAATTAAAAAATTCGTAGAACGGCTTCGTAACTCAAACAAAAATATCTGACATTGCATGTGTAAATTATTTAAATTTTTTGTGTTATATTTATGTATGTAGGTACAGTTCAAAAACAAAAACAGATTGTGGCGTTTAGAACTTGCAGAACCGTTGTGAAGTTATATTTTTACAGTGTAGCTATTAATCAATTTGGCGTATTTTCATGAGAAAGCGACTGTACATCAAGTTTATACTAAATTACGAAAAGAAGCTGCAAAGACCGAAGTAAGTATATTGAAATAGCTGAGTGTCATCCATGTATACACTGCGTCCAGAAAGTAATGGTCCAAATAAAGCTTCAGGGGAAAAATGAAGTAATTATCACACACGAAGGTTATACAACTGTTGATGATTCAATAAATATATGGTGATTAGTAAATTATAATCTTTTTTAATGAAGCACCCTATACGATTTCTTTTAAAGCGTCAGATATAAAAGCTCACCTTTTGTAACAACTAATTTTCTTGAGCCTTAGTCTATATTTATTAGCTCTTTATGATAATCACTAACATCTTGAAAGGTCTGGGGCCAAGCAAGTAGTCAATTGAATTCAGAACTAGTGAGCGCAGTAGTCACAGTTGGGAGAGGAAGCGAGTTATTTGTTTATCTTCATTACATACCCCTCACTCGTTGGTTACAACCTTGTCCCAGTGTAGAGTGTCTACACCTGAATTCGAATTGGTGATCTGAAAGCAAGCTTTTAGAATTTATACGAAAGAGAATATATTCAAGGACCTTAAACATGGCTGCGGCAGGATGGTAATGGGCATCTAATTAGAAAGAAACTACCAATATGGCAGATTTGGGGATGAACGTAACAAGCGCCGGCCTCTAGTAAATAAGGAAAGGCAAGCTCGTAAGAAGCCTATTGAGCAAATATGTGATTAAAGGATGAATATATGGATAATAACCTTAAGGAATCTAATACTAGTATCGTCGCATTCAATGATGTTAGATTTAATTAACACTTAACCATCGACAATTTCCAAAATTCGATTGATTATATCGTTAGCTACCATTGAAAAGAGTACAGTTCCGAGAGAAGAGGAACTAATAAACCCTGAATATAATGGTCTCGCAACATGCGTGGGGTCCTGAACAGCCAGGGAAGGAAAATGTGTCCAGAGAAAGCTGCATCACAGTCACGTCATCTTGAATCTTTACGTTGGTGGCAACTCTCAGATCTCTGACTTTTTTCCAATTCAAGGGCTCATCAAAAGTTACGCAGCATTGTTTCTCTAATTTGCAGTAATTGAATATTCGGCATACGTAGGAATATGTGATGACCACGGCTGAACATTCTAATATTCTTCAGAAACAAAGCGGAGAGTAGTTGGAAAGTGAGATGACAAAATCTAATAACGACACAATGAGGTCCATCCATCGAGTAAGTTCAGGAGTGATAATCAGAAGTCCGTTTATCCAAGAGCAAGGCTTCAAACCATACCTTAAGTGTTGTGTCGATACAAATGTTAAAATTATAATTATATTTTATATATAAGATCTTCCTAAAAGTTCGCGATTCCACAAACAAGTTGTTTCATTTGTTTTATTCTTGGTAATTTGATTCTTAGACAATTCTAAAATTAAGTCAGGAGATTGTGCAAAGACGCCAACCACAAGGACACATTTTCCGACCAAATCTCTGGATCGCTCTTCATATACTTACTTTTGACAAATCCAGTAAATGCTATTAGTGAAGAGTGAAATTTTAGTTATATGCGTTCAAGAATGGCGTGTGGTATCTTCCATTGAAAATTATAAGGTTCGACAGTTAGATTTTAGAAATGTACATAGCCATCTGGTCGTTCGCAATATCCAAGGAAAAATTCACTAGCAAACGCCACATCCGTTTGGTGGGCGATCAACCTAATGTGCTTCTGAAAATAAAATATCAGTAGGAGCTACAGAAACTATATTGTATATATTAAATGACTTCACTTTAAAGCCTCAAGGCATACGAGATGGTTTACCTACAACGGCAATACCAGGTTTACAATAAGTGTTTGGTTTGGTGAAGCCCATCCTTAGACTAATGTAGAATTTGTCAAAGCTTTTCAAAATGAGCTTATATTATTAAAAATTAACGGAATTTCTGTAACCACACCTAGTCTTAAGGTGGAATTACAATGAACATAACGCATTTATCGCTCTACGACTAGCGGAACACAAAAAAACTAAAAATTAGAACGATACCGTGGCAGGTGTTAAAATCACTGATATAATATCATATGGGCTGATTACGTTCACAGAAGTACATTGCAGAAAATGAGCTCACCTTTATATAGCAGTCTCTTTCGGTTTAAGCACGTTTAAGCACCAAGTACAAACTGAGAGAAAACAGGACTTAGAACAAATAAATAACTGATTTCGTTCAAATAGAGGTTTATAAATTAATCATTTAGTGATTTTATTGATAAAGTGTTATACTAAGGCACTGTATTCATCAGATACGCAACAGAAATTGTAAAGGTTTTATGAAAATCACTTTTCGAACAGAGCGCTCACTTTTTCAATTCAATGGCTTTTTTTCAATATTAGCACTAACGTTAGCACTCTTTTTAACACAAGAAATATAATGTCTAGGAAACATTATCTATACTAGTTGGTTCCTCCAAATCTAATTTTAATTATATATCTCAAGGCTTGTCTTAAAGAAAACAAATACTATTTAGTGTCAACGTATTCAGCGCCATCCAGTTGTGACAAAAAAATAACACAACGGTTTTAAAGTCGGAAGTGGACATGCCATATGCAATTCTTCTTTATTACTAATCTTCAAAACTTTATTGGTAAATCTTTCGCAAAACCGGCACTGGCGAGCTGTAGACATTCCGTTTGGCATTACCATATTGCAAGTTTGCTAGATTTTGTGGTCTGTCGTAGGGCTGTAGATAGAATTCGAAGCAGGCGGTTCGAAGTTTCAAGGACGATTCCTTCGAAGCATGAACATTTTGCCGAAGCTACGAAGCATGAACTTTTCCTGGTGTCTGCTCTGCAGTGTTAAGGTTAATTTATAATTTATTATAATATTTCAAGTGACCTATTGAAATAATTGTTAAATAGTGTAAAGGGCGTCTGAATTTGTCGGGGAATACACGTATTATAAGTCTTTTGGTTATGAAAAGAATAAATAAATAAAGTTTATTATATGTATGATTTAAAACCGGAGTTCAACATTTTTACACTAAGTTCATACTCTTTGTGTCTTATTTGAACCTAAAATTTGCCACACTTACACGTCTTGGATAAAAATGCACAATTAGAACATAAAATCAATACGGCTGCTGCTAAATGGTAGTCGCATTTCATCACTTAAAGTCAGATTCAACTAAAAATTGATAACTAGGGTAGAAGCCCTACAGCCGGACTACAAATTTTGAATCAAATACATAATATCCAACAGATTTCATCAGGGTACAATAAGAATGTAAATGATACTTCTGAATTGAGGTACGACATTTCAAATATACATTATGAAATTTTAAAGTCCAATTAAATTAGTTTTCAAATCACTTTATCGATTAAACCACTGTAAGTTTGGAAACATTTTGTTTGTTTTAATATTTACCAAATCTGTTGAACCTGCCTCTGGATTGCTCCAAAGGTTGATATATCGCCGAAGAAATAACTGCGCTATCCAAGAATATGCCAAACTTGATACTTTTGAATTATGAGTAAAATGTTCCTATTTCGAAGCGTTCCACTTCCAAGCCCTGGGATATTTGATATCCTATGCGATCGAATGCTTAAGCAAAACTAATTGTTTCTCAGTACAATTTGCAATAGCATAAATCTCATATATCGATTGTCAATCGAATGAGGCAATAAATGGCACCATTTTTGAGATATATTACGCCACCATCCTTACATTCTAATTTTGGAGCAAATATTTGTAATCCTCAACCCCGACAATTCTAAAGGCCAAAGCACATCCAGGCCTGAGGCTTCCTCGAGGCGTTCGTAAAATTTCCAACACGGGTTTTTAAATGAGGCAACAAAAAACCAAACCTAGCAGCTAGCGGCAAGGCCCATTTTGCTCAATATTGGAAATTATTTCTCTCAGACCTACTACTCTCAACAGATTTCTTTTTTTCTTAATTTTGTTCTGTCAAACGAGATATTTGGCAAATAAGAATCACTTTAAATTTATAATCAAGATTTTTGAAAACCGCAAAATAAATTATTTCGGCCCAGAATGTAAAGAAATTGTAGTAAATACTATCAAAATTACAATGACAGTAACCAGTCCGGTGGTGTGTTTTTGTTTTCAATTCTCTGAGGCAAGCCTTCAGGCAAGGAAGCCTTAGGGAGGCTTGCTTGGATGTGTATTGGCTATAAGAAATTGATGATATTGATTTTAAGACGAATCTGACCATAATGATAAAATTCGGCATCCATTTTGTAAACGTCATCTTCATTTTACATTATATAAAATCGTTAAAGTTTGTTTTCATGAGCCAAATTTTTTGTTCAACGGGTCAAGGGGAAGTGGGTCAAATTCGCATTACAAATTTTGAATCACGGTCACACGGTCGCTTCGAAGTTTCGAATTCTTACGTTCGAAGGTTGAAGCTTCAAATCTTCGAAGCTTTGTTCCTCAAATATTCTTTCGAAGCCCTGTAGATAGAGTGGAACAATCATTTTTTTAAAGAGAACAATTTTTTTTAAGTACTTGGTAAAGGGGGAATGTTAGAGCCAAGGACTTCCTGTTCCTGTACAAAAGGTGATACGTGTCAATATAAGGTGTGATTTGAGGTGCCTCAAAATGCCCTTCATGATAACATCAGTCAATCGGCTGGCCTTTCGGTCTGTGGAACAAATACATCGACAAATTATGTTAGATAACAACTACACATTGCAATGTTTGAAAACGGAATGACCACGTGATTATATAATAGCTAATAAAAATATGAGCTGCTTGTGCTGCCCGTAAATTTTAAGTTGCACTTCATTCCTGCTCCCCAACCATCATCCTACCAACAAGTTTTCTGCAGCAAAGGCAGCATACCGACCCGTTAAAGCAGGCTCTATGTAAAACCAGTTCAAGGAATCCTCAAGCACTTTTCCTCTGTGCCGACTTCTTCAGGCAGTATACTAGAGAAAAGAAACTCGATCAGGAAAACTCTAGTTCTCCATTCACGAAAAGATGTCGTTCTATTCTGAAATATCCATTTATATAAATTTTTCGTTGAGATACACTTACTTCAGATGGGAGTTTTTACGTTTGTGGAATAATTTGAAAAATTTAAGCAGGAAACAGTAATTTTGCAAGTGGTTAATCGATTTTACAGTGACAAATGGAGGAGTAAAAAATGTTTTATGTGTATCTTCGTTTTTACTTGGGAATTATCAATTTTTTATGTTCTTTGTTATTTCTTTATTGTCTGAGATATAACGCAATTGTCAAATCCAAATTTGCAAAAATTTCTTGACTTAATGTTTTCTTTAGGAAATAAGTGGAAAAAATTCCTTTACCGAATTCCTTGGGTTTAGCATACCGCCCTAATACATTTGATTTTACTTGTCATTAATTATTGTTGGGCGACTAGAAAAAGTTTACTTAAAATTGAATTCAAGAGAGAAATAAAAAAAATTAACATATAATAATAACAGCGCCATCTAGATGTCCTAGAAAATTTAAATGAAGCGAACATGGTAAATGTAGTTAGACAAAGAAGTAGTATGATTTATATATACGAGAAAGAAAATTAAGACAATTTGACGTGTATTAAAAACACTTCTGTATGGATGTTATTAGCAATGTTCTTATTGTAGAAATGCGCGTTTAAATACAAAAATTTGATATTCTAATCATAACCTTTCAACATAATTATATTCAAAGTCAAACGCATGTTCATATGATACAGGGGGAGGGCGGGTGGCAGGATCTTAATTCCCCAAAAAAAGATTGCCAAGCATGGTCTTGTAATAGTTTCCCAACCACAAAATGAAACATGCAACGCGCACTTTCTATATGCACAATATATGTAGTTAATGCAGCACACAAAACTTTTAACAAGGTAAGTGTGATGTGGAGGTTCCTCTGAAAAGGAAGTCTATATATTTCTGCTGAGAAATGTTTACAACTTTCCGTTTCCAGTCAGGAGGTCTTCATCGAGGTATGCTGCTGCTACGAAAAATGTAAATTGTGTTCGGAATCGTTGGTGGAAGTGTATTTTCCTGTGGAAGTAAATCACAAAAATATTATTCTTCCTTGTTAACACTTTAAGACTAGTGCGAGAAACTATGGTCGCATATACATACATAGGTTAGGAAGGTATTTAGCTTATATAAATACTCGTATATACATATCTGTAGACATGTAATGTTGGCATTTTATAGCAAATGTTGCCGCCCGCGTGTTTATTTCTAATTGCACACAAAATCTCGTTTATATCTTACGTTCCTGAGTGTCTACTGATTTACGAGTCGTAGATTGTCTGAAAAGCTCATTTGTTAGAAAAGTGGAAACTTACCGCGGTGCATGCTTGCAATAACAACGAAGGCAGCGAGCAATTCGTGGCGCAAATGTTGTTGCATTGTGTCTTCTTCTATCCCTGGAAGAAAGGACAAATTTAAGTTATAAAGAAACAAGTCCTTTCTTGACTGCATATGTTTCATGCAAGGATGTAAAAGCTCTTCTGAGGAGGTCTAAGTATTCTACACACATATCCTAGGGTATAGCGATGAGGAGATGACGATGGCTACTAGCAGGTTTTACTAACTAGACACAAAATTATTGGAAAACAGATGGAGCTAAGAGAGGCTAGGAAATGCAACTCAAACAAAAGAACATGCACTATACTTTATTTATACGTAGGCTAGGGATGATGGGGGAAGTTGAAAAGGTAGAAGGTAAGTTGATTAATACTTCTTACCGGTATTTGTTTTTCCCACCGCTTCAAGTTGTCCTTACCCCTTTGAAGCTGACGTCGGATCCTCTATTTTCTATTCCCACGTAGTATACTGGTGCATATATTTAAGGACTACTTTTGCCGTCAGACAGAATTCCATTTATCGCAGAAGTTTTTGGATGCGTGTGCTTTTTATTGTAGCCTTAATGTACCACGTTACGCTCGGATATATACAACAATTTATGGCATCCTTCTAAAAATAATTTCACACAATATTCTCTTCGCCCTGGATACACCTCTACATATGTATATTTGTATATATATTAGTTAGTACATGCATATGTATATGATTGTATAGCTAGTTTCGTGCAGGACGACTTTACTATAGTTCTATGAGGTTTGCTATTGTTCTTGTTGCTTTTCTATACGTTCCTGTGAATTCCTCTCGAGTACATTTATAGTGTGTTTGAAGTCAGGAAACGGCAGCGCTTCAATGACTATATGTATTTGCTTCAAAGAAAAAGTTGGAGCTCTCTTACGTTAAAGCTGTTGCTGTTTACTTAAAAGTTCTGGAATTGTAGAGAAAGTCGAAAGATTAAAAGATTAGCTTCTTGCTAGTGTTAAGTGCTTTTAAAGTAAAGTGCAAGAACTTTTAGGATGATATAATTGATTTTTAAGGAAAATAGATTATCATGAAAAAAATAAATAAAATAAATTTAATTTGTGACGAACTGAACAATGAAAAGATCAGGGAAATGATGTATAAAATAATAAAAATGGTCAGTGATTGAGAACAGATGAATTTTATGAACTTTTATTCAAATCATAAATACAAGAAGAAAAAACAACCGCCTCGTTCGGTGTTTGAAACCGGGAAGTTTCGATTGACGGGCGACTGGTCTTACCACTGAGCTAACGAGGCAGATGATTTTACCTCTTGCATTTATTAATTTGTAACTAGCCTACTAAGCCACGTCTTCTTTTAGCTCGCATTAACCAGTACTGATAAAAGCGTACAAATAAATTGAAAATTAAATTTTATTTTTCTTTTTTCACGGATGGGAATCGAACCTGCAAGCGGAAATAAAAATTAACGTTTTTAAAATTCTTCTGTCCCCCAATAAAAATGGATTCTAAAATATCCATAAGCAGTTTTCCAAACATTGAAAATTAATCTACTCATGAATTTCACCACTGCATGGTGCACTACAATAATGAAGTTAGTTCCTTCAATAAGACGTATAGATGGCGCGATAGCGATACCTATGAAGGGTGTAATCAACTTTCTTTAAGTTTTATGAATCAACTTTCAGGTGCTTTAATGGAAGAAACTACTCAAGAATTTTCACAGGTCATCTTATGTCTTATGCAATAATATATCAGGCTTAGTAGTAGTAATCTCGTATTCAATTTTTTATAGCTCAGCTTATGATAAATCAAAAAATGTTTATCTTGCACCTGGTAAGGGATGGATGACCGGGTAAGCAATATTCACCCCTACTACTGCTTTTTATAGACAGAATTAATATTTCGAATTATCAAAGACACCTACTTCAAGAAGAGAACCGTAAGGCCGCTGTATCGGTAACAACACCAACCGCAGATCAGTATTGTCTCCCAGGTATTCCTCGTCAACTTGAAAAGTAATTGCTTGTAGTTTCTTTTTGATCTGCCGAGAAAGCGTTTTGACAAGCTGCAAGCGCCTATAGATATACCCAAAGCTGTTGATGTTTCTTGTGAAAATATTTTTTAGGTAACATGCTCTATGGCAGACCCTAGTCGAATTAAAAGGAATGGTAGAACTTACGAAAGCTCAGAAAGAAAGTCAAATGTCTCATTTTTACAATTTCTTTTCCAGGAAATACCGAATCGTACTTAACTTGCAATTTCCTGGCAATTAAGATGATATTCTAATCGACGGCTCTGTCACTAGTGAGGGAGCCGTGGTGGGTTTCACTTTCTTGAAACTCTACTGGGATGGAATACTCACTTGGAATACACACCACTATCTTCCAGGCTGAAGTCTTTGCCATCGCAACGGCAGATGTATATAGCCCTTCAGATGCAAATCATGGGTAAAGACATTGATAAGTCAGGCAGCCATGATGGCTCTGAGTGGCCCTCGGGTAACATCTACGTTATTGGAGGATTGCAGGTTGTCTGTGGATAAGTTGTGTATCCACAACAAGGTGTCACTTCAGTGGGTTGCTGGTCACATCGCGATCATGAGGAACGAAAGGGCTGACCTTTTAGCTAGGAATGGCTGCCAGCTCGAGTATATGGTCTCTCATCAAACCTGATGTTTCTAGGAAACATCTGAAGAGATGAGTGAACCTCAGTACTTTCAGGTGCACAACACTGTTTCATAGGAAAATCTCTGATTTCCTCATTGGTACAATTTGCCTATCTACGCAGATGAACTGTAATACACTGGTAGTCTTCCTGTTAAATAGTTTTCCTGGCCTTATTGAAGCTCATAACATTGTAAAGATTGTCTACTCGAAAACAGTGAATCTCTTATCCCACACAGCCTTGAACAAGAGTCCAGAGTTTAGTTGCGTATGCATTCATCCTTAAAACGTCCGACTGGTATTCGTATGAACGGATTCGAACAACTGCCATTAAAATATTGGTGATGCGATAAGTTCCACCTAGTGAAAATATTCCAACAATCATTGAAATTAAATAATCTAAACTTTGGTGACCAAATAAAAGTCCCGATGGGTAAAATATTTAGTGGATTATGGTAAACTACACATAGATACTATGGATGTCTGAAGATATTATGCCATTGAATCTTTACTGTTTACAATTGAAGACAAAGACAAATCCAACAACTAAACCATTAGAAAATTTTAAAAATCTAAAACTATTTTCCATTTTGTTACACTATTAGAATTTCTGCATTTAAGGCTGATATAAAAACTAAATACTGAAGTATTAGTTATAATTCGTTTTCGTACACAAACCTAACTAATTCGACAAAAATTGATCAGAATTGAGATAACTGACTATAAAATAAGTAATTAATTCAAAACAGAGAACGACAAAGGGACCGAAATAGATCCTTGCGGAACATCGGTAGATCTCAGCCAAAAGCTCGAGTAGGAACAACTGATAAAAATCCCCAGCTGTATAAAGTGCAGTTGTATTGTAATTCAATAGCCAGGAAACTGCATTCCGACTCGAGTTTAAAGCCTGGATATATAGTTAGTCTGGGGAAAAAAACCAATTTCTAACCTAGACCTACACAGAATTATAGAGTTATGGTTAGAAAAAACGTATGAATTTAGGCAGCAGCAATAAAAATCAGATAATAACTCTAACAATTTTATTACAATACTTTTAATACTGTGATTCAAAAAGTTCGAAATATGAGGTAAAGATGGCAATAGTAGAACTGATAATTTTAGTGCAACGAATCAAATAATTTTATCAATCGTGCAGTTTTTGTGTTTTTTTTAAATATTAAAATAATAGTTTGGAGCATTTATTAGAAATTTGTTAAAAAAATTCAATTGTCAATGCAGATTCATATATCTGAAAATACTTTCGGGAACTCTACACCTTCATTTGCAGCAGTTTCCAAATAGACTTAAGAATTTAAGCATGGTCGCGAGAATCTGGAAGGTGATCATCACTACGGACGACCAATAATTACATCAATATTAGAGATTGAATTGACAAAGTCCATGTGGTAGTTTTGCAAAATCGACAATTAAAAGTGCCCCATATTGTACGAGTACGTTGCTAAGGCTATGAATATCTCACGTGGATTACGGCATTACACATTTTGTGATTAAAAAATTTGGTATGAAAAAGCTAGCCATATAAATGACGCTGCGTTCGTTAACGACTTGACATTCATTTTAGTTAGTACCAGAGTCGATGTGAAATGGAAAGAGCAACCCAAAAAGGATATGCACGCTCGGAACAAAAGTAGGTAATGTCGGGAATATGTAGCGGAAAGGTCATGGCATTGGTTTCCCAGAATGCTAAACAGATTGTCGTAATACTTAGATTATATTGGAAATGGTAAAACACTGTGATGGAAAAATGTAACTAGAGGTAAAAGGTAAAAACGTAAATAATTATTTTTGAAAATTTTAATAAAAGGAGAGCTGTTACCAGACATTAAAGGCTTACCCTGCAATAACATTTCAGATTTTAAGACCTGGTCTGAAGGGCGATTATATTGCAAAATAAAAAATCATAAGCATACCTTCAAGAGAAAGGACGAATATTTATGTTTTTTTGTGTTATTTTGCGCAATATTAACAAAACAAGTTACGTACCACTAGACCGTACCCCTCCGTAATCACCCGTCAGTGACTTGCTATACTCTAGAAAAATCATATTGCATTCTAGATAGATAGATAGATTGGGACTAAGTGCGGTGAGTGACCTTTGCACTGCAGCCATTCATTGGCTTATTGTGCAACACTCTCTATATATCAAGCAATCCCACTCTTTCTAGGACTAAGTAGACAGGCTTTAGGAAGTATGAGCCAAAGGCCTGGAATCTGCATTGAACAATAACCTCGCATTCTGTTAAGACATACACCGATGTTTCATTCTCATCGAAACATATCCTACATACATCAGTGGGTAACATACCTTTTCGATGCATGCGTTTGATCAGTTTGCAGTATCCGATTAGAACTCCTGTAATGATTCTGAGTTGATTTGTAGATAGCCTTAAAAGACCCAGGCGCTTTTTTGGTGAAGGTTTTTTATTGAATCATTTGGCTGAAGCCTATCATAGAATTCCATCTGTGGTCCATTTGGCGGCGCCACCATTTTGGTATAGTGAGCTTCACGGTGTTGTAAGAGATACCGCAAAATGGTTCCTGTCCTATAAAAATACCTGTGTGCAAAATTTCAGCCCTCTAAGTGAAAGCGTTGTCGTCGAGTTATCGTGTGGACGGACGGACGGACATGCAAAAATCAAAATAACTTTTAATTTTATGCATGATTGTCCAATCTATTTTACTATACCATCATTATTTCTATCTGTTACAAACGGAGTGACAAACTTAGTATACCATTTAGATTCATCTAGGGTATAAAAATGGGAAAAATAAAATCTGATAACCCTTTCGTAGGATTGCCATATACAAATTTAATTTTTTCTAAATATAACTGCACACTGCCTGAGAACGCGATAACCAGATAATATCAGCCTATGTATATTAGTATTATAGTTTTGCACGGGTTATTTAATTCAATTGTAATATTTTAATGAGGTGTTCTGTTTGTTCAGGTCTGACTGGACAAATACAATGTAAATTTCTTTAATTGGTAGTCGGTTTTGTTTTAAACCACCCGAAATCCTATACTGCATACGTCCTTATATAATAATAAAAATGAAAGGAATAATGGAGATCCTTTCAGTTTTTTCTGTTCTTATCTAACGAAAATAATTGGTAATGCCAACCGAATCGAACTTAAGAGCTCTTAAGTATGTGTGAAAAAAATTTGCTTTTTCACACCTAATTTCAAAATGAAACATGTCCTAATTGGATAAACGTGCATGGAACAGATATAAAAGGATTAAGTATCATTGAGCAGATATTCTACCAAGCATCTATCCCTGTAACTAATTCCTTACTAAAACTGAAAGGGTGTACTTCAATGCATTTTAATCCCATGAGTGCATGTAAGACAACTCGAGTCAATTGGAGGAACCCTAACCCTTTACGGCAGCATTACTTTTTCTCATCTCTCTCTTCGTTTATAATTTTATATAAGTTCTACAATCTCCTTAAGTTCACTTAGATTATTCTGAAGGGTCGTACCATGAATACACGTCTATATGCACAATATACACTACAGCTATCTTTGTCCTTCGAAACTACCTAAGAAATTTACACGTTTTTTATTTAATTCGTTTTTATGGCATATATGTCAATTTCCTAGATAATAAAATCTTACAAAAAAAAAAGATAAAATTGCATCCGTAACGTTCTCCCCCTTTTTTTAATGCCATCGTCGTTGACTGGGCTTTGGTTGTTTCATTTAAAGAGTTTCATTATAAGATATTGTGCCCTTGTCATCATGCTTTCACCATCCCCAAATCTTGTGCTAGACTAGGCCAGCTCCTTCTATCTACAGCCACACAATATTTAATGCGCTCCCCGTACCACAGGCAGATATATTAAAATTTTCTGGAGAGACCGCACAAAAATTTGCACCGAAGTGAAAATACCAGGAAGTCGATTTTGTATAATAATCATTTCAAATAAGAAGGAAGGATGCCACTTATTCATGCTAACACAGGGACATTTCCGATTCTAATTCCATGGAAAATATTTTATTTTATCATAGGACTGCCATACGAAAAGCAGTCATATCCTTTTCAAATGTACGAGTATAGATAGGTATATCTCATCTCCTGATTCTTGTCCTTTATGTAGAGTCTAAATATTGGGATTGGTTGAATTCAGATCCTCATTTTATTCTGATCCCAAACGAACGGGATTCGATGGATGCCGATGGCAGAAGAATTAATTTTGAATTTTTATTTTATGTTTATTTATTTCTTCAAGGAGATCTACATAATCCTGTTGTTGAAATAGACTTTGATTTTACTGGTCTGAAATGGGTTTTGAGTAGGTTTGAAATCTCTTTAATGGAAAATACAACTTTGATACAAACTATGCAATCGGTTTTAATGCCTTAAACTGGCTTCAACAGGGTATTCTATTTGGAGTGTATCTCTGTTGAAAGAAAAGAAAGTATGTACTATATACAAGTACAGGTTGGAAATAAGGTGGCTTATCGAAAACATACCAGAGGAATCAACAGTTTGGTAACCACTATTTTTACTTTTTATTATATTTATTACCTGTACAAGATGCTACAAAATTTACTATAGCCCTTCATTATATCTGAGATTTACCTGTAATTTTAGTATTAATATTGTTATGTTTAATTTACATGCATAAGAAGGAATTTTTTGTGCACATGTGATTTTTTTGATACAACAACACCCAGGTTAATATTTCTAATGATAAACAAGTATATTTCCATTATTAGCACCGCCATGTAAACAGTTATTTTGATTTTTGATTTTTTTTAATGTTTTATATTATTACCTATTTGTAGAGTTGTTAATAAAACCTGAAGATGGACGCACTTTCCGAAACCGCGCTCGTTTAAAATATTTATATTTCATAATTAATTAATGTTAAAGTTGATTCGATGAAATAAAAAAAATTGTTTGTGGATTTAAAAAGGCGTTTTGCAACGCTTTTGTGATATTACTTATTTCTTATTTTAGTAAAATACGTAAGCTATCAAGTTAAAATGTCAAAAATTATCTGTCATCGGATAATTCACAGTGATTGCAGAAATATTCGTGCAGCAAGTGTGACGCTCTCTTTTGCATATCACAGACTATAAAAACGACAAATGCGACGTCAAATAAATGCAAGATAGTATTTAAAAATTCTTATTTGTGTACAAATGACCAAATGTCCACATTTCCGGACTATAAAAATAAGGCCACTGTTGCAGCTTGCACCAATACATCCTGACGTGAAAAACATGAATTACAAAAAACGAAAACAAAAAAAAATTTCCCTAAAAATAATTACAATAAATACTTTTTCCAAGGCCTTCGTCAGACATACTCGCACCAGTAATCCAGAATGAACACCAATAATAAAAACAAAAACATAAAATAGAAGCATGAAGTCAAATCATAACAAATAAATTCCCGGCACAGGCAAAACTGTCAGTCATATAAGGCCAGGCCTGACACAAAATTTGAGCTTTTGAGATATCTTGGCAATTTAAATCAGTGTAGAAAAGCACAATTAGAATTTCAAGTCCAGTGGCTGCCAGCTTGAAGGATCTTTACACGCTGACAACTCGTCGAATATAATATATTAGATGTGAATGGTTTCTGTTGACACATTTTTTGAGACAGTTGCGAGTAAACAGGTACCAAAAATATTATTTTTACATTTAATTGGCACATCTCGGAAACAATAAAAAAAAAAACATGAATTTATCGTAATTTTGGGAAAATCGAATGCATTTATGTTTTTTCCTTAATGTCACTCAAGGAAAAAATGCACACCATAAGCAAGTTTATGTTGGAAATGTCAAAAACGTCAGATGAGTTTAATACGACTTTTTCAGTCGGCCTTAGAAGAACGGTGGCGATAAAGGTGAGTGAAAAGCTCCAATTGTGTTTCAGGCTTCATGTCATGATAAAAATATTGAAGCGTTCGGGTATTGCCACTTGATCATTAATCTGCAGTACATATGGCTGGTCAAGTTGGTAGATTAACTCCAAAAAGCAATATGGTGGCAGGTGAACAACTGTATAAAGCAGAGCACGCCAAGCAAGCATTTACTTGATTTTCTCTGCTAGTACCGGTAAGGTCAAGTGTTTTGAGCTATAGCTAAAAAGAGGTAAACAAATTTTTGAAAGTTTATTCGGGCTTTCGGATAGTAAATAATTGTAGTCGCGAACAGATGACGCAAGTAGATCTGCTTATTCACGTGATCTCCAGGAACGTGTCAATTCTATAAATGTGCCATTACCAAAGCAAATATTTCTCCGAAAGTTTCTAAATATTGCAAAATTAGGGGAGCATTCTTGTTATTTACCGCCAAGTTGCATGAGGCTATAAGAGGCGCAACACTCACCCCATCTGGATGAAATTCTTTTGAAACGTATCCGCTGAAAATGGGTCTATTAGGCCCCATATAAAAAACACATGGCATAAGCAGGAAATATATATTTATTTATTGATAAGTGCGGATTAATGAGAAAAAAAAGAGCTAGCACATTGACTCATATATGGTCCATTTTTTAGTGTTTTGACAGTATCCTACAAATGTTTGTATAGATACTAGCTACACTGACATTTGCATACATCGGCATACAAATTTCTGTTGTGAAGGTTCGTTCCAGACATTTTGCTTGCATTCAATGCAAATTTGTTTATTTTTCCGACTTATATTTGACGTACACATTTAGGAAGGTATCCTGCCTCTTAAAGTGGATCCACTCATGACACATGTTGGCAAAAAAATATTTTTTAACACATTGGAAAAACAATTTAGAGGCAGTTGACAAATGTCAAATGTGTGTCAAACATTTCTCAAACATCTGGTAGGATATTTGTGTACAAAATGTTTTCCAAATGTTCAGTGCTGATCATATATTCCCAGAGTGAAGTAGCGTACATTGCAGCATCTTTCGTCATACTTGCCTCAACGTTTGAGGAAAATTTTCGAAAAAAGAAATGGTGGAACTGAAAATTTTTAAACACAGGATTTCAGTACAGCGGTGGTTTAATGAATGATGAATTGACGATCTCTTCCATTTTCGAAAATTCGCAAGAATATAATAAATCTATTAATTTTATTACATTTACTTTGTGTCATTTCTCATGCACTTTATTATTAAAAAACTTGATATGAACCTTCACTATGAACAGCTTTTGAAAACTGATTTTGAAAAAACTGTACAAACTTTCTAATGTTTTCCATATCATATTGATTAAATTGAAACTTTTTAAGAATCCATAACTGTAGAATTTGCGTTCACACCCAAAAAATTTGGCAAATGATTGACAAACGTTTAGCAAACGTTTCTTAACACGTTGACGTAAATGACGTCTATAGCCGTCCAACGCTAGTACTTAAAGATGCAAATGACTGCTATAGCCGTCCTATATTCTTAGCATTCTAAATAAATGATTAAACTGTATATAAGTGTTAAAACTATTTGTTTCATATTTCTTCAATCCTGTTCTAAGAATGAATCACGAAATATTTCTTAATAATTAATATAGTCGTCTTTTTCAGTTTTTCTCAGATATAGAAAAAGATTGCGAAAAAGGTGCTCGTAGAATTTAACGACGTGCATAGCCGCAAGCATTTCATACATTTCATCTCAGTCTCTTTTCAAGTGTGAAACTGAATTTACTAGAATAATTAAGTTGGTAGCGTTGTCAACAGAAACAAAATGAATCACGAAATATTTCTTAATAACTAGAATAATAATTAGAAGGAGATTGCAAAAAGGGTTTATAAGATAATCAAACAAACATTTGGCAGCAACTTGCATGAATTTTGTTGATGAGGATCCCTCCCTGAGGCGCCTCTGAGAGGTTCCACTGTGGCACTGGATTCTAGCTAGCCGGTCTTAAAATACAGGCCTCATCGCTGCAGACGCCCAATGTGTGACTCGACCGACGACCCATTAAAGCATTTCCTATCAATAATGCCAGGCGAATGAGACGGATTGTCCAGGCCGATTTGATCTACTTGAAGTGTGCCGAATCGGAGACACATCCCTGAAGTCCCAGCAATCTTTGATCAGACGTCGACATGATTTTCCGTGCCAGAAGTCAGAGGTGTACCGACAAGTTGGTAACCTAAAAAATCCAGTCGGCCAGTACCCGTCTGCCTTCTTTCACCGAGATTAGCCGAGGGAACCCCGCGGTCAGTAACCTAACCAACTGATCGCAAAGCTTTCCCAGCCCTAACATTTCACTCTGATCTCCGACCGACGCTTGTGTCTCCAAGGCGTCGTTGAGGTAGCGACGTGCCAGATATTCTTCCTTAAATTTGCAAAGGCTTCATGAAAGTGGAATTCCTACGACAAACTATATGCCGTAGGGTACCATGTAGGAGGGGTTCTGGCGCACTGTCAAGCGAGGGATTGGGGTAACACGTGTCTATTTTCCAAAAGGTATGCCGACCGCTAGGCTGGGAGGGTCCTAAGCGGCACATTGGCATCCTGTAGTTTACCAGTTAACCTGGCTGGATGCCTTATAAGGGTTACCAGGATTGAAATTTGCACTAGACCTACAACGTCCCAGAAATATGGATATCACGGCCTCATGTCCTTGGCGTGATAGACTCCTAACAGTTTCCCCTGCAGATCTTCAAGCTCGTATAGGGAGTTTCCTTTCTTTGACTTAACCCGACACTTCACAAATTTACGTCCTAATTTAGCACTGGTCTGGTGCTGGAAATTGCTTCGGGCAAAATTCTGTCTGTACACTTCTTGACCCACTTTGAAACTAACATGCTTCGCTCTAAGATTATAAGCTTTTGAACCCTGTTCAAACGCATAGTTCATATTTTCCTGCACTCTCGCACGGATCAATCTTAGTTTGTCTTCAGCGTCTACTCTTAGAGGTTCATTAGGAGTTCCAAGGTTCCTAAGGATGTGATAGGAACTCCCATGATCAATCATCTTCTGACCAAAAAGCATCCGGTAGGATGGGAAGCCGGTTGCTTGGTGGATTGAGCTCCTGACGGAGCTAGCTATGTGGCTTAGCTTCTCATCCCACTTAGTGTGACCCCTCTGGATGTATGGCCTAATCCCTGCCAATAGAGACCTGTTCACTCGCTCTGAGGCGTTTGCTTGCGGCTAGTAGACTGCCGTTCGCAAGTGTTTGACCCCATACCTATCCAGTAATTTGGCGAACTGAGGCGAGCAAAGCTGGACTCAATTGTCAGAGACTATCGTCTCCGGAACTCCGAGCACATGAAATATTTCTGTCTCGATAAATTGACATACAATAAGAATAGATGCCTTTCTCATTGGTTTGCGAATCGGGAATTTGGAAAAGTGGTCAAGAGTTAGTAGTATGCAGACATTTCCTTTCGCTCACCTTGGATATGGACTTAGAAAGTCGACGTACAGCTTTTGCCATTGTCTTTCAGTCACAGACTGAACTCCCATAGGTGGTCTAAAAGTGGGCTTCTTCTTCCTGAATCGGATCGCCTGTTCTCGGAACAGTCCGAATATAGACGAAGCCATCCCTGACACAGAAGTTGATTTAACTTTCTGCCTCAACTCCTCATATTCCAACGAGTTGAAATATGGGAAGCTAAGTTCAACTTCCGGTCCAGGATCTTCAGATGGTGAGAAGGTGTCACAGTGGATTCGTGACAGAGCATCCGGGACGACGCTCAAGCTTCCTCTTCTGTGTTCGATGGTGAAGTCGAAACCTTGAAGCTTCAAACTCCATCGAAGAAGTCTATCGCTGAGGTTCGTTTGAGATATCAGCCATTTCAAGCTCGCATGATCAGTCACTATATTAAACGGCATAAGTTCTATGAAGGGCAGAAACTTCTGTACACTTAAGATCGCTGCTAAGCATTCCTGCTCTGTGACTGTGTAATTTCGCTGTGCTGAATTCAACTTTTTGGAGAGGAGCAGAGCTAAGTTTATGTTTTAACAATTCCAGAGACGTCTGGGCTTCAGGTGTCCATTGAAACTGACTGGGATTTTTCAGAGTGTCTGAAATGGAGGCAGTTAGATCAGCATAGTTCGGAATGAATCGTCTATACAATCTCGCCATACTTAGTAGGCGTTGGGGCTGCCCAACAGTTTTAGATACCGGATAGTTTTATGTTTATAAGAATATATTTATTTCATTTTTACTAAATTATTCTCAACAATTATCGTTATGGGCTTTACAGCTACCAAGACGTCTATAGACGTCTTTTGTGTATCAGTGAAATCGAAGCTATTAAAAACTAATGACGGCTATAGACGTCCAACATTTTTTATGAATATTTGGAAAATACAATAATTTTATACTGTAAGTATGATAACTTGATCGAACTCCTCAAGAACCAACTAATTAACAAAAAAAACAAAAAGTCGTTTTTGTCGTCCATCACCGATTTCAAAGTGAGCGTCAACGTGTTAAACATTTGGGGAAAGTTTGCTATGTGTGGGTGCATCTTTACATCGGTCGTTGTACTCCTACAGGGCTCTTTCGTGTCATGTGTAGATACACAAGCCTTTAGGCAATTGATAAGAAAAAACACCGATTTTGGTTGTTTTTGTCGACTGACAACGATATGGCTTTTTGTAAAACTAAAACCTTTAATGAGGTTCCTTACTTCTTTTCGGCAAAAATTACATTTCTAATTTTTCCTCATAGTTCCAGCAATAGCGAGTTTTTTTGCATAGTAAACATAGTAGGATGTAGGCAGGTTTATATATTACGTATGCATAGTTTTGCTTCTATGTGTTAAAACAAGGTGCAACGATAAGAAAAAAAGAGAATGTGGAAACTCCGTACAAAGTCGAGAATATAGAGATGTTCTACGAAGCTAATTCTTTCGGAACATCTATCGATGAAAGTACTATTTCTTCAGCTACACAGACCCACCGAAAGGGGAAACACGATGGACTTTTTGAGGCCGCTTGTAAGAAGTTGTATCATTAATTGCTCTGTCTTCAATATCGTGAAACTTCCCTGATTGCATAATAGGTCTGCTTGAAGCAGGAAGTGTGGCTGTGGTGATGTCGGCTTTACGCAGGAAACGGACGGATTGAATACTGTTGCCGCAGAAAACTGCTGGCTTGACTGCTTGATGCAGAAAACTGATCAATGGGGTACCTGACTACCAGACGACCAATCGCTCGATAAACACCCAGAAGAGGCTTAACCTACTTCCGAACCTGGAAAGACTACGAATGTCCCAAGTATTCTTAATGACGACTTAATACTGTCGAAACGTCGGTCAGTTCAGTTCAGACTGTTCCTATGGCACACTAAACGAGTGCTATTCCTGAAGATGATCCGAGTTCTGTTCCAAGCCGACCCTTTATCGCCTTAATGGCCGTAAGAAGAGCAGCTATTTCGCTGATACTGCCTACGGGATCCAATTATCCAACAACAGGCTGGTCGTTCGTTTATGTCGAGGCTAAAATTGCGTAAACTCTGAAAATAAGTTGCGATTTTGGCGGTACCTATTACAGCCGGACTGTATGGCTAGGACCAGCTGAATTGAGGATATGTTGTTGTTTCTCAATGGCACGAAAGCGACGGACGAGTTCAGTCTCGAAGTGATTTCAGGTGTTCCAACAACAGCCCGACTGGATGCCTAGTATCAGATCAGCAATATTGGGAAAAGGCTGATGTTCCCCAATGGAATAGTTGAGTCTAATCGTGGAAGGGCAGCATGTATAGGCCACGCTAACATGTTTCAGAAACTGCTGAAAATGATCTAATTGCTCGCTTTTAGTTGTTTTGAAAAATAAAATTCATTATTGATAACTTTTACGTTGACGAGTTGACATCAGATTGTGTACAATCTCTGTTTTGCCGAATTTGTTTAAAGAAAAAATCTACCTAGCTACGCTTTTCTATGTCAAGAAAAGTGTTTTAGACACGAATTTCAACTTAAATTTTGCTAAGTTTACAAAATGGTTGGTCAAGAGTTTGGAAATATATGACCCGGTACAGACGTGTCGCCACAGAAATTTAAGTCGGCTTTGAAAAAGTTTGAGGAAAAAATGCAAAGCACGACAAGCGCAGCCTAGTAAAAAATATCCCTGAGAGGATGAAAGATGATGCACGATTATAATGTTTACTCTTGTAATGAATTTGCTCAAACTAGAATAGTCTTTTTTCCATTCAATAACCAAAGTGGAGTATATTGTCTCCGGTTTGGATCCGTTGGATATCATCCACAGAAGTTATTCGCAAATAAGTAGTGACTTTGTTGTGGAAAGATATTTTGTAACTCGCTTTTTCGATGGCTACATAGTGAGTGGCAACAAAAACCTCTTTCTTTTCCGAGCATTTATCACTAATGTCATATTCAATGAATTTAGGATGTGACCCAAATTCATACTCGTTAATGAGGTTTTTCCGGTTATATTTGAGTGACAAACCAACTCCAAGAAACCCACTCAATCGCCCCGGAACTTATCGTTTACCAGTATACAACTGTCTTTACTACAGGTAGGTATTCGAAGATTCTTCGTAAACCCACTCATTTGACACGTAACCCTTCTCAAAGCTTTTGTTATTAGATCCCATCCCATATATCCCTGATTAGAGCTGCCTTGTTCAGCTGACGATGACCTTTCTTGTTTTGGTGTCCTTTACACTTAACTTTTAATTACGTAATTGTCAAGTGTGATTTTTTTGACCACTTCTATTTCAATACCAAGTCGATGCAGGTGAAACGTTAACTTTTAATGATACAAAATAAAAATGTCTATTGGTTTTTACTTTTCTAACATCTGCTCTCGGCTTAATGGCAAATGTCACAGAGAGGCCAGAGAAAATTCACTGCGTCTACTTTCGCCACTTACAGCACTCTGTTGGTCCAGATGAGCATTCCAGTTTTGCAATTTTTTTATTTTTTTATTCACAAAGCACGTGGTCCAAAGCGGCCCATTGTGCTGTCCTGCTAGAAGGCCATTCACCAAAACTTTCCTGTCCTCTTAACGAAGCGCATCAGTTCTTGCTGAGGCAGGTTTTTCAGCTCATCCACAGATAGAAGGGCAGACCCTAGAGTATCCAGCCGACGAAGGCCGGACACTCACACAAAAATTCGGTTGTCTCGGGCTCACCCTCGCAGGCAGGACAGACACTCACAGCTGTCTACAACTCCCATCCTTGTTAAATTAGCGTGAAGTGATCTGTGGCCGGTGATGGCGACAACCACAGTTCTACAATGTTTCCTTTCGAGCCCCATGAGAAAACCGGAGATATTCCCATTGGGCCCATCAAGAAACAGTTTTGTACACCTGCAAGTATTCAGGTTCACCCATCTCTCCCAATGCTTTCTACGAACATCCGCTTTGATGAGAGACCCGATACTCGAGGTGGCAACGCCTACGGCGGGTTCCGGTCCGTGCAACGGAGAAACAGAGCCTGCCCTAGCTAAAAGGTCAGCCCATTCAATCCCCATGATCCCCCTGTTACCAGGGACCCACAGAAAGGACACTTTGTTGTGGATACACAGCTTTTTGTTTTCTTCACTACGTTTTCCTAAAAGATATCTTAATTATTACTTAATTACTTTTTATTACATATATCGTAAAGAAAGAAAAAAACACGGAAATTTGCTATTTTTGCTAATTAGATTCGTTCCAACAGAAATTTTCGCACGTTGCCTGGTCAGACATCTTAAATAAAACACCCAGAATATTCACAATATTTTTGTATGAAGTACCTACCTCACAATATTGTGCTCTCGATATTTGGTTCTCTAGCTAATATGTTCTAATTCAACTTTGCTACTACAAATGTGCGCTCGAGTATTGCCAAATACTAGCTAGGATTTTATAAAACTGTCTTTGGAAGCATTGCAAATGTTACAGAATGTTGCAAAAAACAAGAGGCCTCTACTCTAAACTTCTAAATAAAGCTCTTCTAACGACACGAGAACTGAAATTTTCATCGTAAAAAAGTTTAAAGTTTTAAAGCACTACTTAAGATATGGCCACCGCATCTTGCCTTTGGCTTTACAAAAAAACAAAAAAACAAAAAAAAACCTAACTAATATAATAATTCTGTGAAAGCATGAAAGTAAGTAAATTTAAACAGTTCAGGCTTTAGATTTAATTAACTATTCATTTACACAAAAGTAAAGCTTATTTATATATGAATTAATTGGAACCATACTATCATTCTGCAGAAAAATATATCACGTGTATATGTAAGTATGTATGTGAAAATTTGAAGGTAAACTAAAAGTTCATAAATCATATTTGTGATAGTTATCTACCGACTAAGTAAGTGCTTAAGCCAATTAATATTTCTATGCAACTCAGGCGTGCCACATAGCAACTAGTCTCCAGTTTACGAATTCAAATTATGGAAACATAAATTTACATGAAAATTACGTGTATAATCTGTCCTTCCAGGATGTGAGATTGGTGGTGTGAATATAGGCTTTAGGCTATTCCACAAGAGCGTTGAATATAGAGTTCGAATTTGTAGCAGGAAAACAAGGCGAATAGTCCAATTCCATTCCAAGCCTAATAAAATGTTGGTCCTACGTAGTTGATATTTTGGAATATTATCCAGCTAATGTGGCTTAATTCCGATCGGAAATTTAAATGCCAATAAAAGTGTTCAAATTGGTATACATGTAACAGAGGGTTGATTGCACGAGATATGCGCAAATATAAAAGGGAAGCGTATGGGTAAATTGTGCGGTCTGGCATATAAATTTCGAGCTGGTTATCGCAATAAAATAACTCAAATGGACCTAACGAACGAGTTCCATTTCCAGGAACCTCAGCTGATAGGAGTAATAGAGCATCATTGAGATTTTCTGTCGCATTATCGATGGTGGTGTGAAGAACAATCCTCCCTCGTTCTCACACAAAAATCAAAGATTCTAGGTTTTGCCATCCGTAATAACGAATACATTCCCTGATATGGTCTGGATTTATATGTAAATTTAACCCATATCACATTAGGGGGCTGACGGCAAATTCAATTTTTCTGGTGGGAGGGGAGGGAGAGTCATGTGTGATGTGCATATACATTTCACTTTTGGTGATTAAATTGAAATTCCACTTTGGATAGAATTTCGAAACTGCATTTGAATTTGTTCTTTTGATTTTTGCAAAATTAACTTTTTGAGGCTGCTTAAAAAATTAGCGTTGTATGGTGTACAAACAATATTGGCATACGCGTCCAACATAAAAAAAATGTACTGAACTAAGCTTATTTCCGCAGTTTTAGCTCAAATGAAATATATTTTTCTTTATTTTATATTCCATTTTTAAATTCACCAAGTAGATGAAATTAAATTTAATACATAATGACCAAATTATGACACATTCCATCGCAGGTTAACCAAAGCTGCCCGTGAGTTTCTCTGATATTATAAGAGTTGCACTTTTCCATGAAACACGTAAATCAGCTGTTTATAATTTAAATGTGGTTACATTTAAGTATTCAAGCATTCGGGGTAAATTTTAGAAACCTGTTCGAGTATTCATTTTGACAGTAATTTTACCTTTTAATAAGACTTCCCCTCCTTAACTCTTCTAGGTGTGATCAGTCATGTCCTTCGAAATTGTGTCCTCCCGCATTAATGCAGCGAATTCAGTGTTTCTGCCATGTTTTAAAGGCTCCTAGAAAGACTTCTCTTTAAGCTGGTATGTACCGGCTCTGACTTAGCCTCCGTCTCTAAGACCACATAAAAATGTCGTCCTCGACCCTTGAGTATCAACTTCATTTTTGAGAATAAGAAGAAGTCAAACGGAGCTAAATTCGCTGGGTAGGTAGTTGGGTAGGTAGAATGTGGAGCGACAGTCATGATGTTAGATCTAGAAAAATGTACGAATGATGAGTACGCCCATGGTTTCCATGATAGAGAAGCCAGTTCTGATTGGGCCACAAATCGTCAAGGTAAGCATTGTGAATGTGTTCTGTGGTTTATGTGTGAAAACAAACGAAGAGGAACATTCAATCCTGCAAAATGTTTGTTTCTGGTGTCATGAGATGAGGAATAGTGCCCGTCGCCAAGGTTGACTAATTTCTGTAGTCACGGTTGGCCCAATAAAACACCAGCTAAAAGAAGATTCCCGCCCAAAAAAGGGGAGAAAAGGCACTCTTGAGACAATGCAAGAGAGAAGTGCATTTGAAGTGCGCCGATATAACGACGACCTATTATATTTGCTGGAAATGCGATTCCGAATAATGTTCCATTAAAATTTTGCTAAAAAACAGAAAAATGCAACAACTTCGGCTTTTTATTTCATTCAATTAATTTTTCCAGGTCATTTCCAATCATTTCGTCGGCCAGCCTAGACAGTACTGGCAAAATTTCACTTTTTAAATGCTTTATTTTTTCTCTTTTTTAGCCATCAATTAGCGATATTCAGCAAAAGTGTTCCTTTTTGCCATACCTTTCCAAGGATGTGCTTGAATTGACCAAATTCTTCCTGAAACGGAAGTTATGGCCAAAAGTCAAAATGATGGCCAAGCCTGACGACATTCCCCTACATATCAAAATATGGATAATTATTTTGAAAATTATTCTCTTTTGATATTAGACAATGTAGTCCTTCCGCAATATTGGGCTAAAATTCCATTTACAACTTAAGTATCTTTCAGGTATTGAATTCGAGTACAAGAATTCTGCTATGATATTCAAATTTCATAAGGCTTCTTTCATACCATAATTAAAGCAAAAGCAACATAAAGCAATTAGAATTAAAAACGTGAAAGTAGATACTCTTCTTCAGCCTACTTAATAGTAGACTTAAAAGAGCAATTTCAAGTAGTCGAAAATTTAACCACCTAATTCTGCTTGTATACTTTCACTCGACAAAGCAACAAACAATCAATGGTCTACTTCATTCTATCCTTCAATTGATCTTAAGGTCTCCTAGTTATGTGTAAAAACAACAGCAACACCAGCAAAACTACACCGTAAGCAAAAATAAGCGTGAATGACAGAGGATGATAACTTAGGTAATTAGTTCTAATTAACAAAGATACAGTCAAAAGACAAGAAGGTCTGCATAGCAGAGACGTGCACATACACAATGCAAAGTTGTATAGCGCGACGATGGAATTAGGCAAAGGATATATTTGCAATTTGCTTTAATTTAAGCGATTTATGTCACTGTAAAAGTTTTATAAGACCGTGGCACCTAAGTGTACACGTTAAATAACACTTAATGGAAAATGACCTTAATAATTAAGAAAAGAAAATTTGAAACTTTATAATGAGAGTGTTGTTGGTAAAAGGGTCGTGGAGAGCAGTTAAAGGGAAAGGGGTGTCGAAACTCTATATGTATCTTACTGTAAATTATCTTTGTTAGCATTTGGTTTTCCCAGCCCTAGTTTTCAACTTGAGCTGTAGTAGTCAAGTCTAAAGATATCTGATGATATTCGCGTGCCTATAAATTCTAATACTTTATCTATTTTTCTCTTTTCGATTTCTTCGAAGCATTCGAAAAAGTTAATCACTTACTACTCATCGACAAGCTTATAATATTATTTAATTTGATCATACTTCAATCACAGCCAGCAAAAAGTGTGCTACGATGAGTATTTCTCTGAGTTTTTGCCTGTATGTAGTGATGTTCCGCACGAGTCAATCGTGGGACCTTTGTTATTTTCAGTTTTCATAAAAGACATTTCTTCAGTCATATTAAATTTCACTTATATATGCTGACTATTGCCAGATATACATTTCAAAACCGTATAGATTAATAGAGGATGCTGTATGGTGATGGTACTTAGACTAAATGAAGTCCTTGTGGGCACAACAGAATAAGCTTCTTCTGAGCCCGTTAAATTTTATAACAATTATTGTTTACGGATATAATTTGAACACCAAGGAATATTCAGAAGTGATGTCAGATGATACACTACTTCTAGTCCATACAGCAGGTCGGTAAAGAATCTTGGATTCCTTGTTACAGGGGAAGCTCAATGCTGTTTTCAATTCAGCTATTATGGTCTGTGACGATATGATCATATTTCTCATTATATAAAATCCGTCCCTGGATAGACCTTAAAAGCGTATCTTGACTTTATGGTTGTTCTACCCAATGAGAACACTCAAGAAAAATGTGAGTAAGGATGGGGCAGTGGCGGATGCAAATCAGCCCCCCCGTCCCCTAGAGCTTCGATCGCCCCCGCTTAAAGTCAAAAGTTATACTCTAATCAAATAAAATCAGAATATATATATAAAAGAAAAAAAAAATTTAAAAAAGACTGCTTCTCAATCCATAATAAAAAATAGAAAATAATTTCTACCTTCACAAAAGTTCTTAGAGTTTCGCCTCATTTTATATTTTACTTAAATATTGAAATTATGTATATTAATATTTTATTTGTGTATAAAATTTAAAAATTTCAATGTACAAAAAGAAAGCAAAGTCTGAGCAATCTGATGTTTTCAAAAAATTTGTATATTTGTATTTAATGGAATATATCATCTGTATATTGGAAAGTCGTAAGTGGATATTTTATGATTTTAGTAAATCAACTTTTAAATTTTAAGCCTTCAAAAATAAAAACATAGAAGTTTTTCGCTTTGCTTTGTTTCATTGATGTTCCAATTAAATTATAAAAAATTCATATTATTAGGTATTGTATAGTAATTATCGTAAACTAATATAAACCTGAAGGAAAACGAATATGCCAAAATAAATTTTGTTAAAATTAATTACTAACACGTACGATTTTCTAAAGGAGATCCAATAAATATTAATGTTATTTTATGGTATCAGATAACTCAATGCCTTCGAATAGGTTATAGAAATTCTTAAAAGAATCATACTGCATATACTACTATTCTGCTTCAATCAATTATAAAAACTAACCTTTTTCTGGTCAAATGAAGAAGTTCGCTTTAACGATACGATCAATCTCCAGGCTGAAGTTTTATATTTCAGCTTAAAGAGATCACTTGTTCCATAAAGTAAAATCGTCAGTTTTGAAAACGGAACGCTCTGAAAATTAAGCTTAGTTGTTCTTTTAGCAACATATTTGAAACCAGTTGAGTTTATTTCGATTATTCGTAAAATCACATTTCAATATTTCATGTTGCTTAAAATCCTGAGCAATGATAGTGGGCTGTGATTTCTGTATCCTTCAAATATTTGTGTAACACTGTAACATTGTGAACGCTATTCATTTCTTAGATTTGCGAATGGCCCGGTTCTGAAAACTTTTGAGTAAGAGACTTATTTTGTTTATTGTCATTCAAAAGTTGCAAGATAACTATCGAAGTTATTCTGTTTTGGTTTTGAGGGATACATGAATCATTCCACAGAAATACATGTTCGCCACGTGAGCGATTCAGTATAATTTTTGTCAATAACTTTTTAAGAACTGATACTAAATCATTCCCTGAACGGCCGCTTAGTACTTCTGTCCACACAGCGCATTATATTATGTCTTTTGAATTTGGTAAAATAATGTAGCAGTTAGATTATACTACGTTCAATTTTCATTTATAATAAAACATCGAAGCAAATACCTTTGGTAAATTGTGGTTACTCTGCCAATCGTATCACATAACAATAGTATTGGGTCAGTGTTCGTTTAACAAATCGTTTGTAACTATTTCCGCTGATTGTACTTCCCCTGTTTCCTTTATTATACCTACATTAAAAATTACACTTTCCACACTCATCTTTTACCTTGCATAAATAACTTCATAGTTAAGTGCGCGCATTCTTAACGGTGATGTTATTAGGAAGATCTGTGCATCGAAGATAATTTGTTAGCGCTATAAATACTTTACCAGTTTCCATCATTACGCACGACTTACAAATTGAAGCTTTGTCGATCACTTTCTACTTTGAAATGCAACCAGTTAGTAGCATACTGATTGATACAGATAGTAGCCGTACTTCATTGTTCAGGTATGCAAGTATTTTTATTAATTTTACGATATTTTCCTTAAGTTTACGAAAGTGCATGTAATACTACACAATCCGTCTCTAAAGAATATGTACGAAATATTCCCAATTTCTACATTTTATATAATCAAAAGAAATTCACATTTCGTAAAAACTATGAAGCAAGCTTCGACAATCGTTAAGGTACGTGCGTTCCTTTACTACGAAAGGCTTTATAAATTTTTAAAATATGTTTGTTAAAATGTGTTATAAATCCTACAAAAATCTTAAATATTTTAAGTAATTTTGTCCAATACTACGAAAATCTTTCAAATCGTGAATTTACGACAGCTTTTTTAAATACTTTATTATATTATTGTTTAAAATTTTGTACAGGTGTATCAGACTTTTGTATTGTTTTAAATTCCCTCAGTCATTTCACCACTCTATGTATAATATAACAATACTAACAATGAGCTCATGTAACCTGTAGCCAAATAATATACGAAATGTGATCAAAAAATTCGGTGAATGAATGTTTATAGCAGCAACTTCTGGCGCTATATCCATTTGAATCTATCCGTCTGATAGCCTGATTCTTTAAGAAAGTAAATGTTAAGGTTAAGCGTGAATTACAATTACGACTAATCTGTCGACTGCGACTTCATTTTAAGTCGAAGTCGACGCTGAGGTGAAATTTGTAATTAAATTAAAGCTTCAACTGCTTGAACAAACTAGAAGTCCCGACTTCTGTGATTGAACTGAAGTTGGCCGCAGCCAACACCAATTTTGCACTTTGAGCAAAGTTTTATTTCAGTCGAAGTCGAAGTTGCAATTGTATCTTACCACATGCATTTCCCATTTGGGCGAAGTCGTAGTCGACTGATCAGTCATAATTGTAATTCAGGCCTTAAACAAGTTGTTACTTGTCAGTCGGCTTCCAGAGTAGGAAGAGTAACGTCATATTTACCGTGTCTGTCGCACATTATAAATTATATAATAAAATACCTATTACAATATTGCTAATTTGCTACTTTAGAAGATACATTTAACTGTACAGATGACTTAATCTAATTCCATTTGATTTGCGTAATGTTATCGAAGACAAGTTACTTTCCTCTCATTGGATTGTGTCCCGGATTTGTTTATGTGGAATGTAGCCATGATGTATAGATTGGTATCTGTTATCTCCACTAAAAACTGCCTTATCGATGTGCTTGTAGGTAGGTATACATAGTATCGTTCCCAACCTATTTTCAATAATTAGAAATACTTGGAATTAGAATCTTTTAAACGATTTTACTTTCAGGTAGCTATTTAATGTTGGTTTTAACAATGGTAATTTTGTTTTCACATAATTTAATTGTAAAATAGGTTCTTAGATATTGGTTTGAAAAAATATTATTTTTCTGTTTAAGTAGAACTGAGATGTTGAGTGTGCCAAGCTATAATTATCAAATAACTGAACTATAATTTTATATATACTACCAAATGGTGGAATATTGTAAACAGGGGCTACTTTGACACTGGAAGAAAAATTCGATATCTTTCGCGGATACTTCGATATAAACTATATCATGTGCTGTTTTCATACTTATAGTACAAGCTCAGAAAAAAAATATATGAAGCTGGCCAAAAAATCCGATCGGGTAGGGGCAAAGGCTCATTCGTCAAAAAAAGAGAACTCGCGTAAGACGTAAGATGAAGAAACGTGCTCAAAGTGCAAATGTAAATTATCTACATACAGTGTCCTGTCTAAAATTGAATTGGGATCTAAAGAGTCTAATTATAGGAGCCCTCTTGCAATTGTTGTGCAAGACACAAGTGCATCCTATATCAACCGAAATGCATAGATACGACGCATTTTATCATTGATGGCAAAAGAACTAGATATCGTATAGTATACCACAGCAGAGTATACAGATCGTAAAATGGGTGGTGCATTCTGGAGAATATGTTTTAGAGTGCGTCGAAAGCAAATGTTGCTTTAACAGCAGTTTTGTATTCATTTCATCTTTGAACTTCTCACTATGGCAGATGCGAGAAAATTCAATTCATTTCAAATGTTGTGGTCCATTCCGGAATGTTCCACCCAACCATACAAAATTTGTATGCTCTGCTGGTATTACATGCGACTTCTAGTTCTTGTGCCATTATGATATTATGCAATAAATGCAACTTCATGGTGGATCTAAGAAGATGACTAAGAAATATTTTGATTGCTGTCAGTGAAAGTTTAAGCTTTTCAGAAACGATAACTTAGCCTCGGAAGAGCTTATTTTCCTTGTAGGACGAGAAAATGTCTAAAGATTGAAATTCATCCCGATCTCATATAAAGCTAGCAGAACCAAACAAAAAACTTATAAAACTTATTATTATAAGCGTAAATATATACAGGAATTTAGAGTTAAACAAGTAAAAAAGCTAGAATTGGTCTAAGACCAATTCTTATGATACCCTAGATGAATGCCCATATGAAATTTCGTATTGACAGAAGGGTGTAAGTTTAATTTTTGAAGTGCTTTTTCACATATATTTCTAGAACGGTTAGTCGGACAGAAAAAATGATTATAACCAATTTTATAGGATTTCGTATTCTGAAGAAGTTTTTGGTGCAATAGAAATGTCTGGGACTGATCGTTTTCACAGCATACGTAAAAAAACTAAATTTTTATTTGGCAACACCGAGAAGCAGTTGCCCGATTTAGTCCATTTTTAAAATTTTATTTGCTAGTACAATAAAAACACCATATGCCAAAATTTCAGCTTTCTATATCGATGCGTTCTCAGGCAGTTTCCAAATATATAGTGGGAAACGAAAGTTTTGTATGGCAACCTCACGGAGGAGTAGCCCGATTTGTCTCATTTTCGAACTTAATTTTACTTTTTTTTTTATATCCGGGTACAAAATTTCAGAACTCTAAATATACGCATTCTCGAGTTATCGTGCGGACAGACGGACGGATATGCTAAAATCAAAATAACTTTTAATATTATGCGTGGGTGTCCAATCCATTTTGCTCTACCATCATTATTTCGAGGTGTTACAAACGGAATGACAAACTTAGTATACCCTATGTATTTCATCTAGGGTATAATAAAAGAATACCACCACTGCACTAAATAGCTCTAAAAAGGAATTTCCAAGTAGGTAACGCATTGGTTATGATGCATTTAAGCTGTTTGTTAATAATGGATGTCGATTTCGCCCGGTTCTGCTAACTTTTCCTAAAGTTATCAAAGCCCTGATATCTGGGAAAACTATTGAAGCCGTAAATTTTGTTGTTGGGCATTAAATAAGCCTTATATCAGTCTTACGTATACCACTACCTAAACACGTTCTGCCATTTTGGTTTTTCCAGCTTAAGGACGTGTATTGGTGAGAACTCTCTGATCGTGTTTTTTTTTTTATTATTATGTAGATAGGTACAGTTTTTGCGTTTCTGCACTTTTTTATTTATTTTTATTTCTTACCTTGTTTTTTTATCTTTAGCTCGTAGCGCAACAGTTTTTTCAAATTATATCTACACATAAATAGAAAGCTAAGAAGCTTTAAGTGTGCAGATTTTCATAATAAATGAATTTAGTCAGGAATCTTGCAAGAAAATCGTAAAGACTTTTTAACTACCATTGCTCTTGCCCACGCCAGCCCAGTAGGTAGGGCTTGAAACGTTATAGATATATATATAACAGTTTCTTTATAATTCTTCTTAAATGAATTAATTAAAGATAAACTAATTCTTTTGAAACTCTTCTTAATTGTGGGAAATCCAAATCCCGAAATTCTTAAGATTTCTTCAATATTCTTGTCATTAATAATATATATATATTAAAAAGGAAATTGCATTTTCTTGAATTATAATGCTAGTTCTTTATTTTTTTAACTGTAACTAAATTAATTATTTATTTCACAATCTGTGCCCTCTGGCGATTACTAGGCAAAATTATATTAGATTACTACCCTCTGGCGTCTAAAATCTGAGCTATTTCCATGACACAAACACAAATTTTTATTTTCTTACAATTCCAAAAAGTCTTGATTTGTATTTTTTTAAAAGTGTATACAGTAGTATGTGTCTGTGTTTAAATTTTTCAAAAAGTTTTTCAAAGTGTTTTTCCCAAACGTCAAATTTAATATTTAAACAGTCAGCGCAAATATTAATCCGACCAATGTAATTTTATTTCTTACACAGTCAGCGTAAATATTACTCTGACAAACGTAAATATGTCTTTTTATTTTATTTTATTTTTAATAACAACAATTAATAAATCGTGTAGCTTCCGCTACATCAACTCCCCCCTCAGCGTAAGCGTTAATCTAAGTACCATCGTGTGTATGGGATTCTATATATAAAATCAAAGTTTGAAAGAAACTTTTTTTTTATTATCGCGACGCGATGTTGGTAATTGCTCATTCAAATTCATTTCCACAAAAGGCGGTTTCAGACGATCGATGGAAATAGTCGTTTCTCTTCCGCTGAAATCAATTAAGAACGTCTTGTCGTTTCTCCTAATGACTTTAAAAGGTCCTTCGTATGGGTTATTCAGTGAAGGTTTTAAACGTTCTATTCTCACAAAGACGTATTCACAATCTTTAAGGTCCTTTGGAACATATATTTTGTTATTCTGTTTTCTGACACTAGTTGGCATAAAATTTTGTATGTGGTTTCGGAGTTTATTGACAAAATTTGATGGATCCAATGTTGGTTTCGGTGTATCTATAAAGAATTCACCTGGGAATCGGAGAGGTTGTCCATACACTAAATCAGCTGGACAGCAGTTAAGATCCTCTTTTATTGCTGGGATTTGCATTACCCAGTTAGAATGATTCACTTTTGCTCTCAAGGATGCTTTTAATTGCCTGTGGAAACGTTCTATCATTCCATTTGATTTTGGATGATAAGGTGTGGTGTGGATTCTGTGTGATCCTAATAATTTTGAAAACTCATCAAATAATTTAGATTCAAATTGAGCACCTTGGTCCGTTGTTATTTCAAGTGGTATTCCGAAACGTGAAATGTATTGAGTGTACAATGTTTTAACTATGGTACTAGCAGTAATATCCGTTATAGGATAAGCTTCGGGCCATCTTGTGCATCTGTCAATGACAGTTAATAAATAAGTATAACCTTCTGATGGTGGTAATGGGCCGACTAAATCTACGTGAATATGTTCAAACCTGCCTTTTGAAATTTGGAATTGGCCAATTTTTGATTTAGTGTGTTTGTGAATTTTAGATTTCTGACAGGATAAACATAATTTTGGCCATAAATTTATGTTTTTATTCATGTTGGGCGAAAAGTATCTTGTAGAAATCAATTTTCTGGTTGCTCTTATACCAGGGTGTGATAAGTTGTGTATAAGTAAAAAAATATTTCTCCTTAAAAGTTTAGGGATATATGGTCGTGAAGTATTTGTCGATATATCGTACCAAATTTTATTTCCGGAAGAGGATAATTCTGTTTCGATTAATTTAAACTTAGAATTTTTAATAGTACCCTGAGAGGAAATTAGACTTTTTAATTCTTCGTCGTCTTTTTGGTTATCGGCAATAATTTTTAAATCAATTTTATTTTCGTTAAGTTCACAGACATTTTCATTAACTAAAATTCGAGATAAGGAATCAGCAACAACGTTAGATTTTCCTTTTATATGTTTGATATCTGAAGTAAATTGTGTTATGAAATCCAAATGTCTGGCCTGTCTGGGACTTCTTTCTGTCTTTGTCCAGATCGCAGACGTTAATGGTTTGTGGTCCGTGAAAATCGTGAAATCTCGACCTTCTAGAAAATGCCTAAAATGTTTAATGGCTAAATAGATTGCTAAAAGATCTCTGTCAAGGGTGGAATATCTTGTTTCGGCTGGAGTTAATTTCTTAGAGAAAAAGGCTAAAGGTTCCAAATTATTTTTGTTGTATTATTCCAACACTGCTCCTGTAGCTACGTCTGACGCGTCAACTGTTAAAATAAACTTGGCGTCTTCGAGAGGATGGACTAAAAGTGTGGAACTGGCAAGAGCTTCTTTAATTTTATTAAAAGCGATCTCGCAATTTTGTGGCCAATCAAAATTTTTAGCATTTTTGGGTTTCTTTAGTAATTTGGTTAAATTTGTATGAAGTGGATTCAACAATTCAGCTATACGTGGAACGAATCTGTGGTAATAGTTAACCATTCCTATAAATTGTTGAATTTGCCTGATAGATTTTGGAGAAGGAAAATTTTGAATTATCTTAACTCTTTCTTCAGATGGAAGAATTCCCTCTTTAGTAATTTTATGACTTAAAAAATCTAAAGAATTTACTCCAAAAATGCATTTTGCAGGATTAATGTTTATACCGAATTTTGTAGCCATGTAAATACCTTTTCAATATGTGACATATGCTCTGTCTGATTTTTGCTAGCTATTAAAATATCATCTATGTATGTGAAGACAAAATCCAGGTCTTTTAACACCTGATCCATAAAACGTTGGAAGGTTTGTGCCGCGTTTCTTAATCCAAACGGCATTCTAGTGAATTCCAATAATCCGAAAGGTGTAGTAATGGCTGTCTTCTGAATGTCATCGGGGGCTACTGGTATGTGATGATACGCCCTTACTAAATCAATTTTCGAAAATATTGAAGACCCATTTAAATTCAACGAGAAATTGTGAATATGGGGAATAGGGTATCTATCAGGTGTAGCGATAGCATTTAAACGCCTGTAATCCCCGCAAGGTCGCCAATCCGTTGAATTTTTCTTCGGTGCCATATGTAATGCAGAAGAAACTGGTGAAGAAGAAGGTCGACATAAACCTAATTTCACCATATGTTCGAATTCTAATTTTGCGATTTTTAATTTCTGAATGTGGAGTCTTCGTGGTCTCGAAAAAGGAAGTTGTCCTTGTGTATAAATGTGATGTACAACATTATGTTGTACAGGAGCATCATAATGAGGTGCTTGTGTTAGCGATGGAAATCTTTGCAAAATTTTACCATATTCATTATCGTGGTGAAGGAGTATTTGCGTTTACTGTGATTCCATTTACACATACCAATGTGTTCCCATCAATTAATTTTCTATTCTTAATGTCAACTAATAAATTGAATTTTTCTAGAAAATCTGCTCCGATAATGGGTTTATTAACTCCCGCAATGATGAACGGAAAAGCTAAATCCCGTCTTTACTAAAATACGCGTTAGGTACTACAGATAGGTCCGCCCCAGTGTCAATTAAAAATTTAAATTTATTTTCTTTGTCTAAAAGGAAAAGTCTTTTTGAATTATAGTTATTAGACATACTGGACGCTGAGGGGATATTTAGTTTTTTGAATTAGTTTTGCTAACAAAAGCACATGGAGAAACGCATTTATTAGCTTTATCTCCGAATTTAAAATGGTACCAACAGAGTTGTTTATTGTTGCTAAGTCTTGGCTGACTTAGTGAACGACTTCGTGATCTGTATCTGAAATTATTTTTAAAATGATTTGTGTTATCATTACTGTTATTCATAGTAAAATTTCGAATTAAATTTTCTAGGTTCTGTAATTTGTTTTCTAAAGTTGTTATTTTATTTAATAAGTTAATATTGTTAGTTATATCTGGAGAGGGTTATTGGGGAACTGGTAAATAAAAACTCTTATTTATTGAAGATACAAATTGCAATTTAGTTACATCAGATATTTTATCTGCAAGTTCTAATAAACTATCTATATTTTCATTGCCTGATGCGACTAATGCAATGTTGATGTTCGCTGGAAGTTTCCTCATCCATAATTTTTTTATTAATTCTGCTCCGAAAGTCGAAGAAGTGCCAGCTATAGTCTTCATTGACCTATAAAACTCAGAGGGTTTTTTATCTCCAATTTCTGAGTTAGAAAGAAGTTGTTCCAAACGCTTCTCCTCTGAATCAGTGTATCTCTGTATGAGAATCCTTTTTAGATTTTCATATTTTTCTTCAGCAGGAGGTGCTTGTAGAAAATCCAAAACGCTCATTATCACTTCCAGCGGAAGAGCCTGAACAACATGGCCAAATTTTGTATCATCAACACGAATGCCTTTATTGCTGAACTCGGCTTCAGTTTGAATGAACCAAGCTTCTGGACATGGAGTCCAGAAGGTTGGTAGCTTGACAGAAGCTGCTGCGACATAATTTTGTTGTTGGGGAGGTAGCTCGTCACCTGGCATTTTTGGATAATGTACTTGAACTTCAAGCTATAAACGCCAAACAAAATAAACACACAAACACTCGCGATATTTAGAAGGACTTCTAATATTATTCGAATTAATTTATCGAATTAAAATTTATGGGAATGATGAGTTGATGCAGATTTAATCCACACGACTTATATCAATTTATGGGAAAAATACTCCGAAAAACTTAGACTTTTAAATATTTCGTCAATGTTATGATTAGTGTAAGAATGTCCTTTAGTGTTATTTAGACAATTTAATATATAAAATATTTTTATTATTTTTATTGTAATTAATTTTTTATTTTTTAAAATAAAAGCTATTCTAAATCTAAATCTAAAGCTAAACTTACTGAGTTAGTTTAATGTTATCTTCTTTCTTTTATGTAGATCTTCTTTATAAAACTTATGTTCTTCTTTCTTTTATGTAGATCTTCTCTAATTTTCTTTTCTTCTAATTTAATTTCTTTCTTCTTTCTTCATTAGTTTCACTAATAATCAGCCGTCTTCCCACTATTTTAATTCTCTGGTGGGGGGATACCTTTTTAAGAATGTTTGTCGGGGTCACCAATTGAAACGTTATAGATATATATATAACAGTTTCTTTATAATTCTTCTTAAATGAATTAGTTAAAGATAAACTAATTCTTTTGAAACTCTTCTTAATTGTGGAAATCCAAATCCCGAAATTCTTAAGATTTCTTCAATATTCTTGTCATTAATAATATATATATATTAAAAAGGAAATTGCATTTTCTTGAATTATAATGCTAATTCTTTATTTTTTGTAACCGTAACTAAATTAATTATTTATTTCACAATCTGTGCCTTCTGGCGATTACTAGGCAAAATTATATTAGATTACTACCCTCTGGCGTCTAAAATCTGACTAAGCTATTTCCCTGACACAAACACAAATTTTTATTTTCTTACAATTCCAAAAAGTCTTGAGTTGTACTTTTTTAAAAGTGTATACAGTAGTATGTGTCTGTGATTAATTTTTTCAAAAAGTTTTTCAAAGTATTTTTTCCAAACGTCCAATTTAATATTTAAACAGTCAGCGCAAATATTAATCCGACCAATGTAATTTTATTTCTTACACAGTCAGCGTAAATATTACTCTGACAAACGTAAATATGTCTTTTTATTTTATTTTAGTTTTAATAACAACAATTAATAAATCGTGTAGCTTCCGCTACAGGGCTCATGGGACATGCGAGAGATTCTTTACTACTGTAGCTAAAAATTAAAGTAACTTGTTGAGTTAGATCTGAATAAGAGCAATAATAGTTAAAAAGTCTACAACTGTTTTAATATCGTTCAAAATACGGCATTCTTATAACTTTTTAAATACTTTATTAGAATTTGTAAAATGTTATAAAAAAAAATATCTGATATTGTTATTTAGAGCATAGAAAATATTGGTACAAGGCGTCCAAAAGTAAAAACAAAAAAAATTTCCTGTTTCTGCTTCTCGTCTAATTAGAACTTTTATCACATCTTTTTTTTTATGGTGGAGATGAGTAGATGATCTATCTACTGTAATTAAGAAAAAAAAAACATCCAGACAGTAATATGTATAGTTAACACAAAATTTGCAAAAACTTTGCTGGTCTGAAAAAAAAAACATAATCTCCGTCACTAGATGGCGCCATCGCATAAAAGTGTGGCTTGATCTTTTTCGATACTTTCAAAAGTACTGTTCTACAAAATTTTCGAAAAGAATTGGTCATGTCTCCACCTTTTGGAATTTATAATCTAAAAAAACAAATGTTCTGTTGAGAGTTATTACAAGGTCAGCTAATTTTAGCTATATTCAAACTCCTGACTGAGGCGAATAATAGATAGACATGGAAAAGAATTACGAGATCATTTAGAGCGCCCATAATTTTGTCAATGTTTATAAATAGAAATAGCTGATTTCACCATGCGATTTCATACAATAATTAAACCTCAATATCAATACAAGTAATAAAGGGATTTTCCTAAAAAACACCCAGCAATCATTATTTCCAACATGCAATGATATGAATTGATGTTAGTCCTTCACATTATTATCATAGTTTTAAGAATAAATGTTTTGCAATTACCAAAGTCAAACGGAAACATATTACTACATATATGTATATGTGCAATACATATTTCCCAAAAGGCAAAAATCAATGGAAAACGTCTTATTGAACAAACAGGGAAATATATCAGAAAGCGGCATAATGTGATAGATGAATGGCGTGTCTGGTCTTCTTAAGGATCATTATTAACTCCTGATTATCTTGTCAAAGTCTATAATGTGCTTTAGAAAATTGATTCCCCATAAAAAAAAAAGAAAAAACGTGAGGACAAAATAACTGCATGTAAGCTGCCTATTTATAATATTTTGTGAGGAAATTTGTTATTTATGTATGTAAGAAGAAAACTATTTTCGGAAAATTTTACTGAACTTACTTGATTTAAGAACTAATCCCACCTGTAAAATTTGATTACGTCATGTGTAATTGTAGTCTTGAGAGTGATTCAAATTTTTATGTGGAAAGTAATTAATATGTACGTTCGGGTGGTTCGTTTGAAAGAGTTTTTTTTTTAATTTTAAAGTTGAATTGTTAGAATACTATAGAAGAAAACTTCACGATTTCCTTTTGTATATGGTCACTTGAGTTAACTATTTAACTACTTACATATTACTCAAAATAAATATTAATTTTAACTAAATGTAATCTACTCAGAAAAATACAACCTATCAAATAGATAGTTTTGCAACGTTAATTACTAAAACATATTAAATTGTAAAGCAAATGTGATAAATTAGAAGTAATAATATCAAGTTGATATTTTTACATTTAAGATTTACATTAAAAAGGTTAAAATCACGTTTCTCTCATAAAATGTACGTTAAACTATTAAAATTTAGTTAACATTGACTTATCAAAAGAAACTATCAAATCTAGTTGTATTCTCCAGAGGAAACGTTATCGTTTTGGATGATAAAAATATACTTTAAAATATCACTAATCGATTGCATGAAAAAATATTATATAATATATAATATTAACAATTATATATGAAAATATTGTAAAATCAATATTTTTATTGTAAAATTTGATTTGATCTTTTTATTTTTGTAGTCACAATTATTCTTCTTATAATATCATATTATACATATATTCCCAGATTCCCAAATTTTGCACAAAAATTTCTTAGGAAATTCTAGCCGGCTTATTAACATGTAGTTTTATAAGTTTGTATAGTGAAACTTTCAAAGTGATAGTTCGTCACGTTAATATCGAAATATAAGATAACAATTCTACGTTTTGCAATATTCTTTTGATATTTTTTTTATCAAGTTGATAAGCCAACATTTATATTTAATAATTATGACGTAATAAATTAACATTACGGTATATTAAAATTACAGGGTAATATCAAATTGAAATGTATGTTATTCATACATAAAGAATACTTTTACACTTGGAATTGAATTCAAGCACGAGCACGGGATAAACTTGTCATTTTAAGTCACTTCGTCTTCTGCCCTTATACTCGCTGTATCGTGATTCGGGATCGCTCAGTTCAAGTTCAATTTCAAGTTCTTTATTTGCGCTAAATAAATTGCGGGATCGCTCAGCTAAACTAAATAAGTATACTATAGTTGCATTTCAGTTTGCTTTGTGTGTGCAATTAGTCGGGTTCGTACTTCGCTGTATAAATTTAGTGGTTTTAATTAATCTGATTTCTTTTACAAATGAACAGTTAAGTGCGGAAAACAGCTCGAATTTAGGTCAACTTCCAGCAGAAAATAATGATTTAAAATCTATCTTGGATGAGTGGAATTTAAAGGAAACGTTGTCTACTCTTGCGGGTGAGTAATAAGAGCAATTTTCTAAAATTGTTATTGTCTAGTTGAATGCTTAGGTACGGTTCTATTATTCAGTGTTTTGTTGCGAGTGATTTGAAAGTATTTTACCTAGTGAAAATAATACCGAAATGCTTTTTCTGGCAAATATCTGGTTGACGGTTTAAAGAGTCGGACCTTACGATAAATTTCGATTAAATAACTCAATTTATTGTATGGGATACAATTAATATAATTAGAAAAAAAAAAATTAAAAGAAGTTATCACGTTACAGTGAATCGTGAAATATTAACTTCTTACTCTACTTATTTTTTTTTTTAATGTTCTCTACGGTTCTAATCAATGCATATAATTTGGAAGTGTTCACTGAAGTTTCTTAAAATATCTCAACATAGCCCGGTTCACTTATAAACTTTTCAACTTTACAATTTTTTACCACGTCCACATCACTCTTGTTTAAGCACCTAAATTTCGCAGTAGAAACAATCTTAAAATTTTAAATTTAGTTTTCTTCAAAGTGAAGTCGAACTTGTTCTGTATAATGTCAGCTATTATATACGTAATGCAAACAATAATTGCAGCTTGTGGAGTTACATATGACAGACTCAGGTACTTATCTAAAGAAGATATCGAGCAAATTTTTCCTGGAAGAGAAAATATTGGAATAAAAGCCGAGCTAAGAGAAAAACTTTTTTTGTGGAAATTAAAAAATGTAAGTTACCCACTGCGATGGAAATAAGTGAATTTATGTTATTCAAAACATTAGTCACCTAGTAACAAAAATTAACATTGGTTTTTAAAGATTTATATCGACTTTGGTCTAAGGTATCCGTCCAAAAACTTCGAACTGGTGAACAAATGGGAAGATTTTGAAGAAAAACTGCTAAGATTCTATTCAGATGGTATAAAGGATAAGCAGTACCGTTTGCTATTTAATGCAATAAATGATGGGAATGTGAGCAAAACTAAGATTTTAAATTAAATTTTTAAAATATGTAAATACTAAAAAAAAAAGCTTTTCGCAGATTCCAGATCTTGTATAATTACAGCATTAATGAACGGTGTCCATAAGCCGATGCCCTTAAGGCCGTTTTAAGAAAAGGAGACCTAAAGGAATTTAAAAAAACCTCAATAGAGGATACTATTAAGAGCTTTATTTTATTTTACACGTCCACGCTATCAATGATCTTCAAAGGGAAAGAGAGACGATAACCGAAAAAATATTGAAGCAAAAACCAACAATTCAACCTTTCATCACTGTTGTTGGTCCCAGCTTGACAAATTTGCCGGAGTTTTACGTAGGCATATATACATTTTTAGTGTCTACTTAGAGAAACGCTGTCACAATTTGAAGCAACTTCCCTTCATATTGTGACATATTGTGACATATTGTGACATTCCTTTTTTTCTATACTTAGACGACTTTGAAATTAATAATCCTTTAGGAAGTCATGCCAGTGTAGATTCAATTTCATTCATCATACTAATCATTACCAATGTTATTTAATAGGAAAAAATTTAAATATATATGTTTTTGTTGAATTAACATACTTTAGTGGACCACCTATTCATATTTATTATAATTCTAATGGTGATAAATTTATTAGAAATAAATTTTCTAGTATTAAGAAAATATTGTATCGGAAGTTAATATATTATATTCATTTAATGCAACAAAAACACTTTTTCTTATCAAATAAACCTTAGAAAGTTTGTTTTCAGTGAAATTAATTTTAGCTCACCAAAAAGGAAATGAATAAAAGTGGGACTGTTATCCATAATAAAAAAAACGGAGGCAATATAATAGAAGAAAATGAGAAGAGTAAGGCAATTAAACCAAGGGCTATGGGCTGTCAATGTGCAGTTACTGCAGTAGATTGCGCAATTCAGCTTAATCCATGAAATTGCTGAATTTGGAGTATGCAGCCAATTGCACCGCTAGTTTGAAGTTGTTAACATTAAAAGAATGTTATCATTTTGATAGTTTTTTAATGTAGTCCCCACTGCTGTTGGATAGTTTTATACTGTTCGCATTAAACGATTATTATCATATTAATAGTTTTTAATGTAGGCATTATATTAATTCACACTTCATTGATACGAAAATCATTTTAAAAATATAGTTACGAATTAATAAATGATGATAATTACGTAAAATTTATAAAAAGTTTATAAAGGAAACTTTCAAATGGATAGTTTTCATATTAATCTTTAATAATTGCCAATATATAAGTGATATTTTTATTATATATTTGATATGAAAAGTATTACATTAATATAACTGATTTTATAATACTCAACGTTAAATTTAAATTATTTTTTTATATTTTATCTTTTTTATTGTTGATTGCTAAAATCATGAAATATTGATAAGTACTATTATGTCAGGGTAATATTTTTCTCTATGGCTGAAAATTATGGGCAAAAAACGTTAATTTTACGGTGGTTTTATCAAAATATTTTTTTCAGTGATCTATTTAGAATAGTATATAAATTTACTTACAAAATCCCCCATCTTCAGGCTTCTTTTAAGTTGCATTTAAAACTAAAATACATCGTTCCTATTCAACTAAAATTTCTCCTAATAATGGAATAGTCAAAAACGAGCATAGAGAACTTTTTACAAACATCCAACTAAATGTAATCGGGAAGGTATATCTTAAAATTATCAATCATTATGGGAACTAACATCATCGGATAAATTTATTTATTTCAGAAAGAAAATTGTGAAGTCCTACCGGGCGACGCATTTTATTTAATCTGCGGAAAAATCTCAAACTTTTTCGTAAGATTTGAGGTTTTTAATAGATGTGTACACGTACTATACAACATGTCCTCCGACGTCTATTGAGTATACTATAATAAGTAAAAAAGCTAGAGTTTATCTAAGACCAAATGTTATGATAGCCTAGATGCATACCCGCATATAATTTAATAATACCTAGAAATAATGATGGTAGAGCAAAATGTGTTAGACACCCATGCATAAAATTAAAAGTTATTTTGATTTTTGCATGTCCGTCCGTCCGCCAATACGTCCGTCCGTCCGTCAGAACGGGCAACTCCTCCGTATGGTGCCATATAAAAATGTTTTCTTTCCGACGAAGAGTTATAGAAATATATGCGAAAAACCACTTCAAAATTGCACATATGGGTGACCATACGAAATTTCATAAGCGCATTTATCTTCTAGGGTATCATAAGATGTGGTCTTAGACCAATTCTATAGCTTTTTTACTTGTTTCAAAAGTTTTCGTAGATATGTATTTCCTAAGATCGTTACACATGTAGTTGTTAAAGTTCATGTAACGAAATTTCAAACCTAGTCAAGCTGTTAGAAGAAATTTTACAGTTTTTTTAGAAAATCTAATAAAAATAGGAGTTGAATAATCGGTGAGCTTTATCCCTATAGAAGTATCATGAAATTTTACATTTGAAACCTTGGATTCCAAGAATGCTGATAAACAATGAAAAGAAAAATCGAGTAACTTCAGCACTTCAAAATTTCTTGTGTGTTACAAAGATTAGTGAAAAAAACATGTTGTACTGCATTTGAATAGGATAGTTATCATGCATACCTAAGAATCAGTGAATTTAGCGAAAATAATCAACTATCAAAACGTTAACGCCCTGTGAACTGAGACTGTAAATGAATTAATCCCTAATAGAGTGACTTCAGAAAGGATTCCATCGATTTCTTTTTCCATACCTTAAAATAATTTGCTAGAATAAACAAACGTATCTTATCAAATTAAAACACAATGAATGAAGCGGAAATGGAGTCAATCTCAAAAGTATTGTAGGATTAAGTAGCCTATTCCCGGGCAACCCCAAGTTCCCGGCCACACTTTTAAAAAAAGCCCCATGACGGTAATGTATGTCTCAATAGAACTGTTTCATATACATGTTGCATGGTATGACAAAATCTGCATGTCCATAAGTCAGTGAACTGTGGTGGCAAGCACATGCGTGAAAATTCTAGGTTTTTACGAGGTATACCAAATAGGTAAGTAATAACTGGTCTTAAGGGCTTATGCTTCTATAGTATGTAAACAAATAGTATTATAATATTAGATCAACATTTTTCGTTTTCTTTAATTTAAAGAAATTTTGGACGGTGGGTATTCAGATTACATTTTTCTATACAGTTTTATTCAAGGCCGGCCATGGCCGCAAATAGAAGCTCTGTTTCTTTTCGCCGCCAGTTACTGAAAATTGTATAGTATTTCTTAAATAGGAATCGTAAAATTGATTTTAAAAGAAAGCGTAGGTACCTTTTATTACATATTTTTTATTATCTAGCTTAAAATATCACATATAACGAAAAGAGGCTACACAGAGGAAGCACTGCAGAAAGCGGTTGAGGAAAGTAAGGAGAAGATACTATCAGTAAAGCAAATCAGCCAATTTTATGGAGTCCCTAGATCTACGTTACAGGATAAACTTAAAGGGAAATTACAAGAAGGTGTTGCAAAATCTGGACCTTCAACCGTTCCTACAGTAGCGAAAGATGAAAGAATTGTTGATTGGTGTGCGAAATTGAGCAAATGTAGCTTTCAGCTTGGTTGCAAAGATTAAATTAACACTGTCCAGAAAATTGTAAACGATAACAAAAGAAAAACATCTTTCAAAGACGGACGGCCAGGTAAGACCTGGTTGTCTTTATTTATGAAAAGACACCCTGAAATTTTTTTTCGTACGCCAGAAAGTATCACAAAAGGAAGAGCCGTAATTACAAAAGAGTATATAAAAAAGTAGTTCGACGAATTAGATAGTTTTTTAAAATCAGTAATTTAGAAAGTGTAATGAAAGACCCGGATAGAGCTTTAAATTGGGACGACGAAGCAAGTTTCTCGTTATATCCGGAAACTGGAGGAGCGCTTGGAAAGGGAGCAGAGACGCATATATTATAAAAAAGGAGACGAAAAAGAAACTCTTACTGAGCTTCTGGATTCCTCAGCAAGTGGATAAAATTGCTCCCGATGGTTGTGCTCCCTGTTTTACGTCCAAAAAGGAATTGTTACAAAGCGTTGCTTCTCATTGGTTTATGGGACGTTTTGAAACAGGGTGGTTGAAGAGTGATATATTCTATGAATATATACATTGAGAGAAAAGTCGTAGGTTAAAATAACTAAAAAAAATTTTGTTTAACTATTTTGTTGAAATATATGGAAACATTTGCAAGCAAATACTATTCCTCCTGTTATTATAACCATTCTAAGATTGTTATCATTAAATGTTCGGATATTAAACGCAAAAATAGTTTAACAAACATAAAAGTTGTAGGCCCACAACTTTCTCCGTTAAACAAAACGAAGAAATTGTATGCACTTACAGTTTATAGTTTATCAAAAATAGACAATTTTACTGAATATTTTAACTATTTTAATAGTTAAATGAAAAACAGGGGGAATGATCACACCTACTTTACAATTTTACTGTTTGTTTCTACCGAAAAAATAGTCAAAATTCATTGCACTCCGTTAGGAGTTCATAGTACGCTTACAATTATTTCGTTTGCTTTTACAGTGTTCTTGAAATAAGAAAGAAATTATCGTCAGTTTGTAGTGAAAATTCTTAGTGAAAGGTTGACTGATTTCAAGTGCGGTAATAAATTACTATTTAGCAAGTATATTATAATATGGATCCTAATATTATAGGAGAAATTCAAGCTGCTATTGGTGAAGGTGAAAGTTCTCTTACAGGTGAAAGTTTCAGTGAGAGTGTTTTATGTAACTTGGATAAAGAAACTAATTTAATCGAAGAAGATCAAAAATTGCTAAGACTTCTTTCCGAATGGGGATTTGAATTTATTTTTGATGAACTAGTAGGTGAGAATTATTGTTAATGACAATATTAGAAGATAAATGGCGGTATATATAGATATACATATATTGCAAGCTAAATAAGTCCTTTTCTGATATTTTTACTTCGTCTTATTTAAAATAACTTGATATAATTCTGATTTAAAATGTAATATATTAATATTTGCTTAACAACTGGCTCTAAAAATAAGTTAAGCAATTCATTGTGCATTTGAAAACTTAATACTTTTATAATATTTATTATCTATGAAAATCCCGTTTCTTTAAGTTTAATTTTCGGTTTTAGCACATGGTATACCTATCTTGAAATAGATTCAAATACTTAACAGAACAAGATTTAACGGATATTTTTAAAAACTTTAAATTGGGAGCCAAAGTTGAGCTTCGATATCAACTAGTTAGTTGGAGAGAAAGAAACGTAAGTGAACTTTTCATTTTATTTTACAAAATAAGAATACAGAATATTTTCGCAGGGATATAAAAATCCTTCATGTTGCGACACAGTATCAGCAAATACTACTGAATTCAGAGAATTAATACACCAGTGGCAACGTGAAAATGTGGCTAATTCTTCAAGATCTTGCTCTCGTTCTCCAACAGCTTTTAGAGATTCACGAACTTCTCGGTTCGCCAAACAGCTGTTTTGTAATTATCAAAAACTACTAAAATAACTAATTATAAGTACATAAATTCATAAATATGATTCTAGAATTTGCAAGCTCCCTTAGACGAGTTTCCCCATGGAGATTATGTGTTGCGATTTTAAAAGTTTTCTCAGAAATTAGACGATACAGCAAGAAAATTTTAATTGATGCCCTTATAGCTTGGCACTTGAAGAATAAAATAAAACTGAGAAGGGAACTATTTGAAGCAATTGCAAATGAAATTGAGAAAACATTTAAAGACGACAAGGTAAATGTTTATTCAAAACTAATTTGAAAACTCAATAGAGGCAAAATAAATTTTTTTTATACATTTCTGGAATATTAAATACCTAAATATATACATATCCTCTTTACTATAACATAAATTTTCATTCACACTTATAGTTGTCAATTTTTTAGTCTATTTCCTACAAATTAGTTGGACCAAAACTAAAACCATCAGGCCGATTATACGACAAGTATTACAATAATCTAAAACCATTACGAAATATAGGCGAGTTTGAATAAAAAAAACGCCGCTTTTACCATCCACTTTCAATGAAGGCTTATATACCCAAGAGGAAGAGAGTGAACGTATTTGAGATGTGACATAATGTTTTAAAACGTGGAAGTAAAAACTTATACCTTTTCAGACATTAAAAAAGCCTACGGATGGCTTCAATTATATGATTGTCCATGGACTGATGTGCAGCAAAGTTGGCAAGTAACATTCAAAATGCGAAGAAAGGAGATTTTGGATGAAACAAGCGATGTCAAAATAACCAAAATTTTATATAATTGTAGCGAAGGTGTGCTTAACTTGAAACGTAAATTGTTATAAATTGTATTAAGTTTTTCGTTTTACAGATTCAGCTGATCCTATAATTGCCCTCTTGGTACATGCGATATTACCACCAAATATTACAAATCTGACGACAGAAAAATCATTAGTAGAAGCACTACAAAGGATTCACAAACATCTTTTATTCTTCCTTGAAATTCAACTTGGTAAACTTAAGGCATCTCTTCTAAAGCGTGGAGATACATTGCAGCCACTTATAGTAGCTATTGGGAAGGATATTCGTGAGTCCAAATTTTATGATTACTATGACGATATTAAGTATGACCTTGCCAACTTTCTAAGCTCATTAGATATTTGCTTTAAAGTATTTGTTCTCCCACAGCTAATGTCAATTCGACTGATTGACAAATACAAATAGACTGCGTTCGCAAACTACAGTTTAATGAAATCTGTCAATTCCTATAATTGACTTTCGAAAGAAAACTGCAACCGCAAACGAGAATCCACGTATACTGAAAGAAAAATATTCCGGTGGAGTGTAGCGGTTAAATAAAAAAGGATAATTTGTCACTCTATTATTCAATTAATTGTTTATTGCCACAAATAATACTAATAACTAAACAAATGTTAAGTTTATGAGAAATTAATTACTTGCAAAATTCTATCACTATGACAAATTATTTCCCTCAACTTAGACGTACAAGCTTGGAAACTTCACTTAAAATTCACTGATTCACTGTATGTTTTATGTATTTAGTAATTAAAGAAAATTCAAATGTACAAAGAAATTATATTTTTACTCGAATCTATCTCTTTCTTTTCAATAATAATAACTCAAACAAAAATTATGCTACTTCACAATTGCATATCTAAATAAGATTTTCCCTTCTGATTCTTAACTAAATTACTAGTAGCTGAAAGAAAATAATTATTAGAACTCAAGGTAGATCCAATTTCTGAATTATTATGTTGTGCAAAAACTGACCAAATGGCATATGTTTCACACGATAAATAATTATTAGAAATGTCGATTTACTTGAGTAAATTAGTTAAAATGGCTGAAAGGACAAGATTAAGAATAAAAATTTCAATCGTTCTTGTTAAATTCATACATGTGTGTATAACCAACACCTGGCATGCAAACACAATGAAATTTAACCCAAATTGAAAATAATAACTAATATGCAAATTTACCTTTAATTTAATTTAAATTTGTCACTATTAAATTTAACCAATAAATTCACTTGAACTCTTGCTGCTGCTGCTTTTCCTTGAACAAACTTTGACAATTCGATTGTTGAAAAAAAAAAATTACTAAATTTTTGCTGAACTTTCTATTTCCTTTTTTGCTGATGACGATTTGAACTATTTGAACTGTTTGAACTATTTGCAAATTGTGGGAGGAATGCTATTGCATGTTCTCGCACTTTGACAACTTTGAAAATAAGAAGACAGAATGAAGAATGAACCCCCTTTTTATAGAGAATTTCGTTCCGATTTCATATCCATAAAAATGAATTATGCGAATTTTAGGCTTAATTTGACTATAATGTGTAAATTTGTTGTAGTCATTTGATGTCAAATTACAAATTGCATTTTTTGACATCTTTCCCATAGAAATCCCTTTTAATTTCACGTAATTATGATAAGTTTTCCGAATCTGTGCTATAACTTATCGATACGCCATCTTTTAGTTCGATTTACAAAATTCCTCTCATAATTCATTTTCGTTCATCTTTATTCGTGCCCCTTTCACACCTTTGTGTCTCTTTCGCACTTATTGGTGCAAAGGGAAATTCGAAAATTCGCGAATATTCCGTAAACCGTGAAAAATTACGCGACGCGAACGCGCCCATTCGATTCTGCGTCTCTTTTCACCCCGGTATGACATTTTGAACGTCGCGAAACTATGAAGTTCACGTCGGTGTTTATATGCGAAATGTCAGTCGCGTGCGAATTTATTTTGTTTGCTACAATTAAGTGTTAAATTCAGTGTTTGTGTATATTTCAGTTCTTCATCGCGGGAATTATCCATTGAACTACAGGTGAGTGTATAAATTTCTTTAATTTATGTAGGTTTTGTGTAAAATATCAACATTTTCAAATACCGTGATTACCTGTCAAGGTGAGTTTTTGTTTTGTAAAATTCTCATCTCAGGTATTCACGAATCTATTGAAAATGGGTTTATTATGTGCCCGTACGTGGGTACTTGAGTTATCTTTATGTTCTATGTTGCTGAACATAAAGTTTAGTGCATTTTTGTTCTTGTTGTTTGCATGCATGGTGAGGTCCTATGTATGTAAACACACCTTTTTTTTGTATAAAAAAATTCATTTATTTTTATAGTATTTATCCTTGAAGTTCATATTTTAATCATTTGTTTATTTCAGGTCGTCGTGGAACCTTTGCATCTGTTGACACGCCAGATGCTGGTAAGATTTTTTTGTTTTTACATTAATCTAATTGTTTTCTTTGTAGGTTGGTCGAACAGTATTTCATGTACTAAATTTAAAGTACCCAAAAGATA
>OZ005743.1:34098748-34263862 GCA_963930735.1 Dioctria linearis | reverse complement strand
CTTGTTTCAAAAGTTTTCGTAGATATGTATTTCCTAAGATCGTTACACATGTAGTTGTTAAAGTTCATGTAACGAAATTTCAAACCTAGTCAAGCTGTTAGAAGAAATTTTACAGTTTTTTTAGAAAAATCTAATAAAAATAGGAGTTGAATAATCGGTGAGCTTTATCCCTATAGAAGTATCATGAAATTTTACATTTGAAACCTTGGATTCCAAGAATGCTGATAAACAATGAAAAGAAAAATCGAGTAACTTCAGCACTTCAAAATTTCTTGTGTGTTACAAAGATTAGTGAAAAAACATGTTGTACTGCATTTGAATAGGATAGTTATCATGCATACCTAAGAATCAGTGAATTTAGCGAAAATAATCAACTATCAAAACGTTAACGCCCTGTGAACTGAGACTGTAAATGAATTAATCCCTAATAGAGTGACTTCAGAAAGGATTCCATCGATTTCTTTTTCCATACCTTAAAATAATTTGCTAGAATAAACAAACGTATCTTATCAAATTAAAACACAATGAATGAAGTGGAAATGGAGTCAATCTCAAAAGTATTGTAGGATTAAGTAGCCTATTCCCGGCAACCCCAAGTTCCCGGCCACACTTTTAAAAAAAGCCCCATGACGGTAATGTATGTCTCAATAGAACTGTTTCATATACATGTTGCATGGTATGACAAAATCTGCATGTCCATAAGTCAGTGAACTGTGGTGGCAAGCACATGCGTGAAAATTCTAGGTTTTTACGAGGTATACCAAATAGGTAAGTAATAACTGGTCTTAAGGGCTTATGCTTCTATAGTATGTAAACAAATAGTATTATAATATTAGATCAACATTTTTCGTTTTCTTTAATTTAAAGAAATTTTGGCCGGTGGGTATTCAGATTACATTTTTCTATACAGTTTTATTCAAGGCCGGCCATGGCCGCAAATAGAAGCTCTGTTTCTTTTCGCCGCCAGTTACTGAAAATTGTATAGTATTTCTTAAATAGGAATCGTAAAATTGATTTTAAAAGAAAGCGTAGGTACCTTTTATCACATATTTTTTATTATCTAGCTTAAAATATCACATATAACGAAAAGAGGCTACACAGAGGAAGCACTGCAGAAAGCGGTTGAGGAAAGTAAGGAGAAGATACTATCAGTAAAGCAAATCAGCCAATTTTATGGAGTCCCTAGATCTACGTTACAGGATAAACTTAAAGGGAAATTACAAGAAGGTGTTGCAAAATCTGGACCTTCAACCGTTCCTACAGTAGCGAAAGATGAAAGAATTGTTGATTGGTGTGCGAAATTGAGCAAATGTAGCTTTCAGCTTGGTTGCAAAGATTAAATTAACACTGTCCAGAAAATTGTAAACGATAACAAAAGAAAAACATCTTTCAAAGACGGACGGCCAGGTAAGACCTGGTTGTCTTTATTTATGAAAAGACACCCTGAAATTTTTTTTCGTACGCCAGAAAGTATCACAAAAGGAAGAGCCGTGATTACAAAAGAGTATATAAAAAAGTAGTTCGACGAATTAGATAGTTTTTTAAAATCAGTAATTTAGAAAGTGTAATGAAAGACCCGGATAGAGCTTTAAATTGGGACGACGAAGCAAGTTTCTCGTTATATCCGGAAACTGGAGGAGCGCTTGGAAAGGGAGCAGAGACGCATATATTATAAAAAAGGAGACGAAAAAGAAACTCTTACTGAGCTTCTGGATTCCTCAGCAAGTGGATAAAATTGCTCCCGATGGTTGTGCTCCCTGTTTTACGTCCAAAAAGGAATTGTTACAAAGCGTTGCTTCTCATTGGTTTATGGGACGTTTTGAAACAGGGTGGTTGAAGAGTGATATATTCTATGAATATATACATTGAGAGAAAAGTCGTAGGTTAAAATAACTAAAAAAAATTTTGTTTAACTATTTTGTTGAAATATATGGAAACATTTGCAAGCAAATACTATTCCTCCTGTTATTATAACCATTCTAAGATTGTTATCATTAAATGTTCGGATATTAAACGCAAAAATAGTTTAACAAACAAAAAGTTGTAGGCCCACAACTTTCTCCGTTAAACAAAACGAAGAAATTGTATGCACTTACAGTTTATAGTTTATCAAAAATAGACAATTTTACTGAATATTTTAACTATTTTAATAGTTAAATGAAAAACAGGGGGAATGATCACACCTACTTTACAATTTTACTGTTTGTTTCTACCGAAAAAATAGTCAAAATTCATTGCACTCCGTTAGGAGTTCATAGTACGCTTACAATTATTTCGTTTGCTTTTACAGTGTTCTTGAAATAAGAAAGAAATTATCGTCAGTTTGTAGTGAAAATTCTTAGTGAAAGGTTGACTGATTTCAAGTGCGGTAATAAATTACTATTTAGCAAGTATATTATAATATGGATCCTAATATTATAGGAGAAATTCAAGCTGCTATTGGTGAAGGTGAAAGTTCTCTTACAGGTGAAAGTTTCAGTGAGAGTGTTTTATGTAACTTGGATAAAGCAACTAATTTAATCGAAGAAGATCAAAAATTGCTAAGACTTCTTTCCGCATGGGGATTTGAATTTATTTTTGATGAACTAGTAGGTGAGAATTATTGTTAATGACAATATTAGAAGATAAATGGCGGTATTATATAGATATACATATATTGCAAGCTAAATAAGTCCTTTTTCTGATATTTTTACTTCGTCTTATTTAAAATAACTTGATATAATTCTGATTTAAAATGTAATATATTAATATTTGCTTAACAACTGGCTCTAAAAATAAGTTAAGCAATTCATTGTGCATTTGAAAACTTAATACTTTTATAATATTTATTATCTATGAAAATTCCGTTTCTTTAAGTTTAATTTTCGGTTTTAGCACATGGTATACCTATCTTGAAATAGATTCAAATACTTAACAGAACAAGATTTAACGGATATTTTTAAAAACTTTAAATTGGGAGCCAAAGTTGAGCTTCGATATCAACTAGTTAGTTGGAGAGAAAGAAACGTAAGTGAACTTTTCATTTTATTTTACAAAATAAGAATACAGAATATTTTCGTAGGGATATAAAAATCCTTCATGTTGCGACACAGTATCAGCAAATACTACTGAATTCAGAGAATTAATACACCAGTGGCAACGTGAAAATGTGGCTAATTCTTCAAGATCTTGCTCTCGTTCTCCAACATCTTTTAGAGATTCACGAACTTCTCGGATCGCGAACAGCTGTTTTGTAATTATCAAAAACTACTAAAATAACTAATTATAAGTACATAAATTCATAAATATGATTCTAGAATTTGCAAGCTCCCTTAGACGAGTTTCCCCATGGAGATTATGTGTTGCGATTTTAAAAGTTTTCTCAGAAATTAGACGATACAGCAAGAAAAATTTTAATTGATGCCCTTATAGCTTGGCACTTGAAGAATAAAATAAAACTGAGAAGGGAACTATTTGAAGCAATTGCAAATGAAATTGAAAAAAAAAATTTAAAGACGACAAGGTAAATGTTTATTCAAAACTAATTTGAAAACTCAATAGAGGCAAAATAAATTTTTTTTATACATTTCTGGAATATTAAATACCTAAATATATACATATCCTCTTTACTATAACATAAATTTTCATTCACACTTATAGTTGTCAATTTTTTAGTCTATTTCCTACAAATTAGTTGGACCAAAATTAAAACCATCAGGCCGATTATACGACAAGTATTACAATAATCTAAAACGATTACGAAATATAGGCGAGTTTGAATAAAAAAAACGCCGCTTTTACCATCCACTTTCAATGAAGGCTTATATACCCAAGAGGAAGAGAGTGAACGTATTTGAGATGTGACATAATGTTTTAAAACGTGGAAGTAAAAACTTATACCTTTTCAGACGTTAAAAAAGCCTACGGATGGCTTCAATTATATGATTGTCCATGGACTGATGTGCAGCAAAGTTGGCAAGTAACATTCAAAATGCGAAGAAAGGAGATTTTGGATGAAACAAGCGATGTCAAAATAACCAAAATTTTATATAATTGTAGCGAAGGTGTGCTTAACTTGAAACGTAAATTGTTATAAATTGTATTAAGTTTTTCGTTTTACAGATTCAGCTGATCCTATAATTGCCCTCTTGGTACATGCGATATTACCACCAAATATTAAGCACTCATACAAATCTGACGACAGAAAAATCATTAGTAGAAGCACTACAAAGGATTCACAAACATCTTTTATTCTTCCTTGAAATTCAACTTGGTAAACTTAAGGCATCTCTTCTAAAGCGTGGAGATACATTGCAGCCACTTATAGTAGCTATTGGAAGGATATTCGTGAGTTCAAATTTTATGATTACTATGACGATATTAAGTATGACCTTGCCAACTTTCTAAGCTCATTAGATATTTGCTTTAAAGTATTTCATGTACTAAATTTAAAGTACCCAAAAGATAGCTTAGAATTTTGGACATTTATTCAAAGATTTTTTTACGGTATTGAGTTAATTGATGATAAGACTTCTTCAAATGAATTGTGTCTATTAACTGATTTAAGTTAAGTTCCTTAGCTGTATTAACCTTTGCATAATTTAGTAATAAGAACATAGTCATATTTAAAAATTTCAAAAATGGTCTCGTGCTTTAAATGTAGCGAACATTTTTCAAATGAAGATATTCTTACAAAACATTTTAAGTTCTTTCATAGACTCGGACCATACGATAACTTTTATTGCGTGCATTGCTGCCACTATTTTCAGTGTTTGCGTACTTTTAGAAACACTACAAGAAAGTAAATTCATGTCTTCCGACTATTTCTACAATGGAAGTTTCTCTGGATATAAACAAAGGAGAACATGTTTCTCACAGGGAAGAGATAGATACTGAGGGTGAAGGAGCTTGCTGTATTGACTCTGCCATAGAGACTTTTGAATATTTAGCTCTTTCGTTCGTAAGTAAGTTGCATAGTAAATCTAATTTAACGAGAAATGATGTTGAAGTAATTATATAAGATATAACTGAATCTTTATTTTCACCTCTTGTGGATTATTTTGAAACAAATTTCTCGCCTCAATTAAATGAAGAAAATATAATAAAAATGAAGTCAATTCTGTATCATATGAAAGACTCATTTAAAAAAATTCAAAACATTAATAAGGGACAAAAATGCCTACGCAGATCCAATAGCATTCGATATAGATAATAACATCGCACCCGTTGTAATTAATAATGTGATTTCTTTATCAGAGAAACGTTACAAAGGTGTTTTGATGCAATTAAAGTTTCAATTTAAAAAATTCTTTGAGTTACCACTTGTTTTAAAGGATACGATGAAGAATATGGGAAACCTATCTCAAAAGGAAGGAACAATTGGCAAATATAATTAATGAAAAGTTATGGAAAATGAAAATTGCTGCATTTAATGGTAAAATAACAATCCCATATATTATTTATTTTGATGACTTTGAGATTAATAATGCGTTAGGATCTCATAATGGAGAGCAAGCTATAGCTGCTTTATATTATAATTTCCCTACCCTACCACAACATCATCTATCTTCTTTAGAAAACATTTTTCCTGCACTTTTATTTAAAAGTAAAGATAAAAGTCACGGTAATGATGCATCTTTAAAATTTCTCATCGAAGAACTGAAAAATTTTGAAAAGGATGGAATTGAAATCGAAGTAGATGGATTCACATACCGCGTATATTTCATATTAGCTCTTACAACTGATGACAATCTAGGCCTTAACACCTTGTTAGGTTATACAAAAGGCTTTACCGCTAATTATCCTTGTAGACTTTGCAAGAGCCACAAAACAGAAATTGCATCTGGTTGCAAAGAACTTAAACAAAAATTTCCAGCAGAAATAGATTACGCGATTGATATCTCCATTGAAAGTGCACCTGAAAAACGAGCCAAATTAACAGGAATAAGAGAAAACTCAATTTTTAACAGTATTGACTCTTTTCATGGTATCACTAATTACACTGGTGACGTAATGCACGACTTGTTTGAAGGTGTTTGTGAATACGACGTGTCTCAAATTCTTTATAACTTAATTGAGACTGATAAACTATTTTCTCTGGATGCTTTAAATGAAAGGAAGCAATTATTTCAATACGGTGAGATAGAGTTAGGAAACATATCTCCACCATTAAAAATCATCCATTTAAAAAACCAAAAGCTACATACGTCGGCGCGGGAAATGTGGACGTTTTGTCACTTTCTTCCGATTATGATCGGAGATTTAGTCCCAGCGAATAACAGATACTGGAAGCTTCTAGGATTTCTCATAGAGATAATAGATGATGTTTTAAGAATTGAATTTGATAGTGAAATACTCGAAAGATTTGAATTTAAAATTACGCAGCATCACAAGTACTATGTAAAACTTTTTGGAAAAACACTTAAACCAAAGTTTCACTTCCTTCTTCATTATGTTACAATAATAAAAACTGTCGGTCCGCTTAAATATTTATGGTGCTTTCGTTTTGAATCTAAGCACAGGGAGTTAAAAATGTACACTAACTCTATAACTTCCAGAAAGAACACACCTCTGACAATTGCAACAAAATGTTTGCTTAAAATTTCTTACCGAATACTTCGTAGTGAAGGCTTGCAAAAATGTTTCTCTTATAAAGATTTTTCGAAGGTAAAGCTGGAAACGAAATACTACTTTGATAATATACAAAATATACTTAATTTAGATATAACAGGAAATGACATTTTAACTTTTACTAGCAAAATAACTATGAAAGGAACTATATATAAAATCGGATATTTTCTTTTATTACAATCATTGCGTTTTTTTTGAAATTGTAGACGTGGCAATAACAAATGATGAAAGAATCATTTTTGTCTGCTTGGAGTATAAATAGGCACGTTTTGTAAACATTATCAATCCTTTCCTGTATTAAGAAGTGGAACAGAATATTATTTAGTCAATCCCTTTGAATGTTCTTCTTCTCCCCTTCATACATATTGCTTGCCGACAGGAAAAAGATATATTCTACCAAAATACTTCTAAGTAGGTAAATATAATTAAATATTACATTGTTCTAAAGCAACTTTGAAGCACAAGATAAAAATTTATGAAGAAAATGTAAATAAATTAAACTTAAAATATTATATGTACTTGTGAAATGTAAATTGAAAATAATTATATTTCACCTTTAATTTTTGTAATAATGATAATTTTTAATAAAATTTTTAATTTTAAATGGTTTTCAACTTTTTTCTATGTTTTGTAGAACATTATTTATAATATGCATTATTTTTCTACCTGCTATTTTCGACCATCTACCACCTGTTGTGGCTTGTCATAAATTGTTGGTATACTGAATGTACATTCTTCATATTTAGAAGTACAACTATAATTGTTGAGCAACGATTTGTCAGTAAATTATCAACAATTCAACAATTTGATATAGTAAGGGAACTATTTTTTAGGGCGTTGAACCAAAAGATTGTTCGATAAGAATTTATTTGGTTAGTTTACCAGAAGAAGAGTTCATGTACAATCTCTCCGTAATCTGACTATTTTTGCAGGTTGGACTACAATTTAATATAGTTCAACGGATTCCTTCGTCAACTAACAAATTTTTCTTCGTTTCTTTTTACCAACTTTTTCATTTGGTGCATTTTTAACCCATATTTTTGTTTAATTTTACCAACATTTTTCTTTCAGTGTAGCAAATGGAGTCAATAACTGGTTGGTAGAAAAAAAATGAAAACCCAGTTATTCTGTTTGTCGATGGGCATAAATCCCATTTAACCCTAGAGTTAGGCGAATTTTGTGATGACAATGGGATAATTTTGTATGCTCTTCCAACGAATACTACCCATACATTACAACCTGCAGACGTAATTGTGTTTAAACCTTTGTTTGAAAACGGAGTGGAAAGGTACTGTCGAGAATTGGGAGAAGCAACCGAACATAAAGCGCTAACAAAAATAAAATTTTGTCCACTTTTGGAAATTGTTTTGCATTAAAAGCTGGTTTCGAAAATGTGGACTGTTCCTCTTAAATTCGTGACGCTGTCGATTATGCAAAATGTGCGCAGAATTCCATCGAAAGCCTTAATTTACTTCAAGAAAGCATTTCTGAAAATGTACCGGCTACCAAATTTTATATAGCAGTTGAAGCCATTAACGGAGTGAGAGCGCATATAGAAAGCGAGGCAATTTCCTCAGATGCTCTCATCAATATATTAAAAAGAAAACGAAACGAAAATTTGGACAGCACATTAATGCAAGTAGACTTCAGTGATTATGAAAATGGCACCTGCGAATTAGCTGCAGATAGTTCTTCGGTGAGAATTTTAGATGATGCTGAAATGTAGCACCTAATTGACAGCAATGTAGCAACAGATGTTAGACTATCTGATTCTCCTTTATTAGAAGTAGATAATTCGTCGACCTTACTATCACCTTCAAATGTAGTAATATCAATAAAAGATCAAAGTCTTTTAAAAATTAACGAGGTATCAATGTCTTCAGCGAGTGCTTGTAGATTTCAACCTCTTATGCCCTAGTCATACAGCGGTCTTAATGAAGAAATAACTAAAAACTCATTAGTCTATAATGATTCATTATAAACTGCAGACACACAGCCATTTATTTAATTAAGTTGTAATGACAAACTGGCTTTGATAAATTTATGACATTAAAGAAGCAATATGGATCGAATTAGCGCAATAAACTTTGTTGTTATTTATTTTATTTTTAATTTAACAATTTGCAAATGAGAAGAACTTAAATTAAAAAGAATAAGTTTGTGACTTGCATTTCTTTGCATTTCTTCTTCTTATTTTTCAAATCGGCAGATACACTGCGGAGCTCCAGATTATGAAGGCGGAAAACACTTCATTAGTATACTTCATTATCATTTGATTTTCGAGCCATAATGACATATACTGTGTGACACACGACATTTTAATGAATAGTTAGTACTAATTATTGATTAGATCGTGCTGTGTGTCTAGGGTATAAGTCAACTTTAAGAATCATCTTCGACTGGATCTTTGCGTTCGGCAACGCCAATTGCAAAACTTTGGAAAAACAAACTACTCGAACAGAATGCTAGTCGTCACTGTTTTCTGTTCCCCAAGTCTACCCGAACATCTTTTCTAGCAAAAAAAAAAAAAAAAAAAAAAAAAAAAAAAAAAAAAAAAGGAGTCAAAAGAAAGAGCTTTAAGTGCGATTTCTTCTAGAGAATGGAAAAAATTCACGAGTACAAGAAACAGCAAAAGGAGGATAAATTTGTAGGCCTTACACAACGAAGAGAAGAGCGTTTAGAAAAGAAATTACTGATGGCTAAAAAGGAAATAGAAAGAATAAGTCTCCAAGAGGACTATCTTTATCTGCTAATGTAAAATGTTGGATGCGAGAAATGTTCAAAATGGTATCCTCTTACATCATCTTTTTGTTTTGTTTCATAATTACCTGTTTTATTACTCATGTGTTTATTAGGATTGAATGTCAAATTAATTTAGATTTATAATTTGATTTGTTATGTAAATAAGTGAAAAAGTATGAGAAAATTCATTGGAAATGTATTTCTCTTATATGTGAGATACAAAAAGAGGCTAAAAAGAAATAAAATATTTGAAAATAACGACAAGTTTCCTTATATTCTCATTAAGTTTAACTTGGCCGGGAATTGGATATTTTTTGGCCGGAATTAGAAGTTTTGTGGCCGGGATCTAAAATTTTTGCACGTTTTTGGAAAAACTCAAAAATTTTATGATAATAGTATTAATAGCATATTTTGATTGCACACTAAATACTAAGAATACAATTGTTTTCTCATATTAATAATATGTTTTGGACTTATACTTGCAAACCTTTTGTTATTTTATTGTTGTTTTGATAATTATGGCTGAAGATCTTTGTGCAAAGTGTAACGATGATCTCTTCGGCAAGAGAATTCTGCTTTTTTTGCAAGATTTATTATCACAAACGTTGCTCCAAGCTGGATGATAATGCAATTAAATTGTTGGAAAGTAATAGCAGTATTTGCTGGAAATGTACAACCTGTGCTAACGTCTCAATTGATGATTTGTGTAACAAAGTTTCAATTTTATTTAATGAAATATCATCATTAAAAACTGAAATGAAATGCGAGATTTCTGGATTAAGTGCATTAATTGCTTCAACCTCAATGGTGTCGACTGTACATTCAAAGCGGTCTGTTAATTCTTCTATTATCACACCAGGCCATGCTAGCGCGTCATTTAAAACCGACAATAAGTCATCTAATATTGTGACTGTACCAGAGTATGTAACTGGGGATATTGCAGCTGGTGTGAGGTCTTGTCTGTGAGTGGTAAGCATGCTTCGTCTTTGTCATCAGATGATCCAGTCACAATTACGGAAAACGAAGATAAGCAAAAACAAAAATACAATAATTACGATTCGATTGCTGTAGGTGATAAAAGGCGCCGAGGCCAAAAAATTATTGGTTCAGCCTATTCATCAAGTGGTCTATCTGTTGTGAATAACACTAAGTTTCCCCACATCTCACGTCTTCATCCCGATACAACGGAGGAAAAATTGATGAATTATGTTTCTGCTAGAACAGAGATTTCACTGTCCACAATAACTTGCAAACGTCTAACAAAAAAAGACTGTGACATATCATCTATGAGATTTGTTACTTTTAAGCCGGGAGTATTTATATTTAAAAATTCTTAAACCTGAGAGTTGGCCTGCTATGTAAGGAAATATTTAAATTATTCAAAAAACGCGGGAGATCTCGCTCCTCCAGTGCATGCGAAACTTTAATTCAGACCGTTTCTTCTTCTAATAATATCATCAACCCTAAAGGATTATCAATATATTATCAGAACATAAGAGGTTTGAGGACTAATGATAATTATTTCTATCTTTCTGTAATTGAAAATGACTACGACGTCATTGTTATCACAGAAACTTGGCTTGTGGAATCAATTCTTTCTAGTGAATTATTTGACGAATCAAAATATAATGTTTATAGAATAGATCGATGCCCTTTGGCGACAGGCCTTTCTAGAGGAGGTGGTGTAATGATTGCGGTTAAATCTTGTATTTCTAATGATAAAATTTCTTTAAATGATCAAAGAGGCGAAACTGAACAGCTATGGGTCCGAGTATCTAAAGCGGAGCCCAGTGATCAATATCTTATTATATGTGTCAGCTACATCTAGTGTTGCCAGGTGTCCCGATTTGCGCGGAACGTCCCGATTTTCAGGGGTCTGGGGACGCGTCCCAATTAGTACCTGATCGGGACGCTAAATGTCCCGATAAATCAAAAAATGAAAGAAAAAAAGTTTTTCATAAAAAATACATTTACGCTACGTAATTTTTTAAATTTTAAATTGCGCACATCAGCGTCATACACCACATCACATCACTAGCGCATCGCATGAACGAAAGAGCGCGAGCGTAATAAAAATAAATACTAAAGACTAGGCTGCATGGGCTTAAGCTCTTCGCCTTCCCTAAGGGAGAACATTAAAAAAAAAAGAAATGAGAGTGAGAGAGAGGAGTAGTGTGTATGCATTGCGAGTCGACTGACAGTTTTGTTCGGGCGGTTACTCAGGCTGTTAGTTAAAATAAAAATTGTAATTTAAAGCTTTGGAAACAACGATCGACAATTTAATCTAGGGGATTCTTTGCAGGTAAGAACTATGTGAATGTTTACGCAACAGCTTTTAACAATTATCTCGCATTTTGATATTCATACTATAATTTGCGTTTAGCGATTTTAGGTTATGTTTTTGGTGTTGGTTTTTGTTAGCTGGTTTTTGCTGTTGGATGTTTGTTTATTGACATAAATGTGAGTGCACGGCGTAAATATAGCAATTTTCAAGTGTTTTGCTTCATAAATAAACTCAGTACCTAATCTACGCGGGCGAAAGAGTTGATGTTATAAATATTTTATTTATGTCTGGGTGTTTGTTGGGTGATATTGGATTTCTTTATTTTCAGATTTCCTTAAAATGAGTGATCCGGAAACTGATTCGGAAGTAAAAACCGATGCTTCAACTTCGACTCCGAAAAAGAAACAGAGAAGAATGTGTTCTTTTCTTGATGTTTGGATGAAAAGTTATTCGTTCATCAAACCCGCTCCAAATAATAAGTTTAAGGCGCTTTGTACACTGTGCTTAAAAGAGTTTAGCATATCTCATGGTGGCAAGAATGATATAGAAAAGCACCAAAAATGTAATGAACACCAAAAAAGAGAGAGAAGTGCTAGTTTATCTACATCGCTGAAATTATTTTTGAAAACCGATCAAATGACTACTCAAGAAGAAAAAGTGATTGCCGCTGAAGTCACTAAAACTTACCACTCGGTGAAGCATTGTTTATCATTCAATTCATTAGATTGTGATACAAAACTAGACCATATTTTGTATGATGATTCTAAAATAGCTGATAAATTGACGCTTGGACGAACTAAGGCCAGTGCCATTGCACACAACGTTTTAGGACCAGCATCAACTCAAGAGGCCGTCGAAATTTTGCAAAACGACACATTTTATAGTGTAGCTACTGATGCGTCCAATCATGGTGCTATAAAAATGTTTCCACTGATGGTGAGATTTTACAGCCCAACTACAAATTTGAAAACGTGTGTTCTTGACTTTTATGAAGATGCAAATGAAACTGCATCAGCCATCCATACGAATTTAGTAACACGACTGAGAGAGTGCAATATTGATATTAAAAATCTTACTAGTTACTGTGCAGATAATGCAAATGTAAACTTTGGCTGCCGCAATTCAGTTTTTCAATTATTGCGCCATGATAATGAAAACATTTTATCAGTGGGATGTCCTGCACACATCTTACACAATAGTGTAAAGCATGGGCTGAGTAAGATTAACTTTGATTTAGAGAATTTCATTCTAAAACTTCATAACCATTTTTCATATTATGCAAAAAGAGTTGACGCTTTGAAAGATTTTTACGTTGATCACGAAGCTGAATTTGCTCCTGTCCTGCGACATGTGAAGACAAGATGGCTGTCACTTCTCCCTGCCGTGGAACGTGCTACTAAATCTTTCGATATCCTGAAAGATTATTTCATATCATTGGGAGAAGAGGAATGCCCCAGTGCACTGTGGCAATTTTTTAATTCTGACGAAACAGAACCTTGTTTGGCATTCTATCAAAATGCCCTGAAAGTCTTACAGGATGCAGTGATATGTCTTGAAAACGAAACATTGCTGTGTTTTGAAGGTCACAAAATAATGCTAGAAGTTAGTAAAAAATTGAGGCAGAGAATCGAAGATGAATTTATGGGATTTGCGTGCAGTAATTTGATAAAAAAGTTGCCTGCTGATAAAGTAACTAAAATAAAAAAAGACTGTTGTGCGTGGTACAAATATGTTCTTCATTACATAGAAACTAAATATGATCTCAAGGATAGCAGACTGGACATATTTAAACCATTTTCTCTCGAGGATGATTCATTTACTTACACGTCAATGGTAAACATTGTTGAAAACCTAAAAATTGATGCGTTTTTCGACATGGACCAACTTTATGAAGAAGTTTGTAATATCAAAGAATTATTGAAGGCAGCAGTGCAAAACAAAGATTTAACTCCGCTACAAAAATGGCACAACATTTTTAAAGACAATCAAGATTTTGTTAATCTGCAGAAAATATTTTCTTTTATGGCTTCAATTCCAGTATCAAACGCAACAACAGAAAGGGTATTTTCCCAGGCTAATTTAATTTGGTCTGAGAGGCGAAACCGTTTGACACTTGAGCACGTGAAAGCAGAAATTCAAATTAAAACCAACTTTCATATGACGTGCAATGAATTTTATAACTATGTTATAAAAAACAAGGCCATTCTAAAGGCGGCAAAGTCCAATGAAAAATATAATTTTAATAAAAATAAAAAAAATACATAAATAATTACTTTATTCTTCTGAAGTGCGTCAATTACGCTTAAAGTGCCATTTTATTTATAATTTCTACTAGTCCAGCTGCTGCTACCTACTCCAACAAGACTGATTACTTGTTATGTAAGATTAATGCATATTTAATTTAGGTAATATAATACAATACCTTGTACTAGTAGTTTAAAATGCAATAAATTAAACCCTGATTTAAAAACACCTTGTGTTTTGTTTACTGTCCCGATCTGCAACCCTAAATCCCGATTTTTTTGACCTCATGTACCGACCTAAACCAAATCGGACCTGGCACCACTAGCTACATCCCACCCTCTTAACCGGTTGATACTTACACTAATCATATAAATAATTTATTGGAATTATCTTTCTGTAATAAAAATGATTACTTTTGCTATTTTGGAGATTTCAACTTGAGCAACGTTCAGTGGATCTGGGATAATGATGAAAAGATGCTCATACCAAAAAATATGTCATCAGAATGTCAAAGGATAGTTGTTGATAAATTATTAGGTGCGGACCTAATGCAAGCAAATCATATATCTAATATGTTTGGAAAATTCTTAGATTTAGTGTTTCTAAACAGTGATATTTTATTTAGAGTTATTGAAACCGATTATCATTTATGTCCAAATGATTTACATTATAAAGCTATTATAGTTGATATATCATTTTATGACCTGGCTTCTAAACCGTCTAGTGTTGTTTTTAATTTTAATGGAGCAGATTTTAACAATTTAAATGATTACTTTTTTAACGTAGATTGGTCCCTTATAGATAGTTTTAACCTACATGAAGCATATATCAAGTTACTTGACGTGTTAAGAGAAGGAATGAATAGATTTATTCCTTCAAAACATTTATAAAGAACAAATCATCCTAAATGGTTCAATAGAGGTCTATTAAGACTTAAGAATGCTAAATCAAAGGCACATAAAAAATTGAAATTGTCTGAAAGTCCAGAAGATTTAACTAACTTCCAAAGATTACGAAGAGAATATGAATTTATCCATAGTTTTTTGTATAGGCAATATATTTGGTCTGTAGAGGCTGGTATATAATAGTAATACGTTTTGGTCTTTTATAAAGTCGAAACGAAAAACATCGGGCTTTCCTAACGTTTTGCATTATAACAATAATAAATCTTATATCCTTAAGAGCAGCTGTAACCTTTTTGCAGATTATTTTGAATCTATATATGATAATACTACTTATGGCTCTTTCAATAATGCTTCCCACTCTTTTGAAGGTAATTTATTGGAAATCGGCTGCATTTTACTTGATGATGCTGATGTACTTAATGCCCTCAAAGATTTGAAATGTAGTCCCAAGGTTGATGCTGAAGGAATTTGCTCATCTTTACTTCTTAATTGCGCTAATTCTTTGTCTTGCGGTCTAACCAAGATTTTTAATTTATCTCTAAGCACTGGTCAATTTTTAGATGAGTGGAAAGTTTCTTACATAACTCCAATATATATGTAAGTCTCGATCTAAAAATCTGGTATCCAATTGTCGGGGAGTATCCATTATGAATAATATTCCGAAAGAGTTTGATTCCTTGGTTAATTCAAAATTATTCTTTATAGTTAAAGAAATTATAGCGGCATAGTTTCTGGCAGATCATGTACATCTAATTTAGCCCTATTCTCGAAATACACTTTAAATGAAATTGAAGATCGTAATCAGGTTGATGCAGTTTACACTGATTTTACCAAGGCATTTGACAGGGTTTGTTTGTCGGTGTTGATTTTTAAATTTGGGTTGCTTGGTTTTCATTCATCTATTCTTGACTGGATTTCCTGATATTTAAGCGATCGGAAACAATATCTCAAAATTGGTCACGTTAAATCTAGAATAATCAATTTTAACTCACGTGTTCCTCAGGGTAGCCATTTGGGCCCTTTACTATTTGTATTATGTATTAATGATGTAGTTAATCATATTCATTTTTCCAACTTGCTAATTTTTGCTGATGATCTCAAACTTTATACTAGAATAACTTCTACAAATGATTTTATACTGCTTCATAGTGACATTGATAATTTTGTTTGTTTGGTGTGCTAATAATAAACTTGACCTTAATATTTCAAAATGTAAGATCGTGTCTTTCCATCGGAAGTTAAATCCAATCATATTTAATTATAAAATCAGTAATAATCCTCTTCGGAGAGTTAGTGAGGTGAAGGATTTGGGGGTTGCATTTGATAGAAAAATATCTTTTGTGACCCACATTGAAATGATCGTTTCTAGAGCAAACAGAAACCTGGGGTTCTTAAAACGGAGTTCTAAGGAATTTAGTGATTTGGGTACTTGGAAAGTCCTTTATTTTTCTTTAGGCTGTACTTGAGAATGCATCCGCTATTTGGTGTCCGTTTTATGGTAGTCATATATACTGAATTGAGTCTGTTCAGAGATCATTTTCTAAATTTGCTTTATTTAAGTCTCATTTTCGAACTAATACTACTCCTCAGTATCGTACAAGATGCCTGCTTTTGGGTATGTCGACTTCAGAACTCAGAAGACAAGTAAGCTGTGCACTTTTTATTAAAGATATTCTCTCATATAAAATAAAGTGCTCCCATTTCTTGTCATTAATTTTTATATACTCTCCAGAGAGACTTATACGTCCGGGGAACTTGCTTTATTAATCACATCATAAAACTAATTATGGTAGTTATGAAGTAATCTCAAATTGTATTTCTCAATTTAATTCGGTGTATCATCTTGTTGAATTGACAATGTCTAGTGCATTTTTCAAAAAAGTTATCTATGAGCATTATAACTCTTGAATTATGTATGCATATTTCATACTCAATTTTTGTTTTTTTTCTCTTCCTTTTATTTTTACACTGTTATTATTAAGTATTAAGATTGTAGTTAAGTACATGAAATGTCGGTAAGATTTATAACTCTGTAGACTATAAATAAATAAATAAATAATTTACAATTGAGTTCTTGTACTTTATCTAATTTTGAATGATTACTGGGCATGTAATTTCGAGGAAACGTTTGACGTACATATGATGCTACATAATAGAAGTTCGTTTATTCTAACAGAAACCCTGGTGGTTGGGGGAAATTTAAAATTTTGTTAAAGCATCCGACTAGGATTTATAAGACTTGAAGGTGAACAAAGGGCCTTTTAATCGCTCTCTAATTCATCTATACGATCATGCCACGAATACAGTGTATAAAGCCGTGACGAAATAAAGAATAATAATAAAAAATCCACTTGATTGAAGCTGTTCAAATTAAAAAGAGATCGACTACGATTTCTGTCGCTTTTTTTTTTGTCTTCAAACATGACATATGTAAGCTTCATAATGCTAATGGTAATTCTGTAGAAAATTCACAAAAGCTTCCCTTCTACAATGTCTTACAAATAAAGTTTGTACGTAAGGCCCTTCAAAATCATTCAAGCTATAAAATTTCCCATGATATCGTAAACAGCATCTCCGCTAATTTAATAATCAATACCAAACGTGTTAAATGAATCAGAACCGGGATACTTGATATAAACCATAACGTAACCATCTGGTTACGATGTGCACTTGACACTATACAAATTTTCCAATATATACGTACGTTTGTGTGCGGAGATAGGGGGTATCTACCATATGTAGGTATGTAGTACACAGCTACACCATACTTTGGAGCACTTATGAAAACATCAAAAGTTTAGTTTAGTCGACATTTTGCTAGATTTCCATAATAAATCTGCTTCGTCCTAACCCTTGACGTATACTTAACCCATTATACCGAAAGTGATCATCATCGTCATCATCGTCATCATCAGCATCATCATCGCGTTTCCCAGGCAATAATTATGGAAGCAGCATCGATTCCCTACACGAACATTTTTCAATTGAATCTTGTTGAGTCTCCTCTCTTTCAGGCTCCGCTTTTGAAAATTGCGTGTGCGAGCAGGTGTACGTATATATTTCACTGGCAACAGATTTTCTGTCAAATTTAATAATTTTCGAAACGCACATATTTGCTGTGTTGATATGCTTATGGAGAAGGAGCACAGCACACAGATGATAATTTCTCTATTAACCCAGTCGTATTTAGGGCGTAAAAATCGAAATTTATATGATGAAAGCTAATATTCAGGAAATGGCTGTTGAAAATTTCATGCTCTGATTCATGGTTGTTTGACGAACACAAAATTTCCACATCCACATTCAGAATAACATGAACATGCACGTCAGAAGGCAATTAATGTCTGAGTAATAAATTTAATATTTCGTTTATTTGGACAGTTTTGGATGCATTTGGAATTGAGTGGGCTCGGCAAAAATTATTGCCTTAAATGCAATTAGAGTAATTTTGAATTCCATTTGGTAGAGGATTTTGATGAATGGAAAATGTGTGTAACTACGATCCTAGTTTGTTTGGTATATGTATATAACCACTATGTAATGTATCATTTATGTGTGTTTCCAGTTGTTGAAATGGTAGAGGTTGGATATTATGATCGGAAATTGATTTCAGTAGAATTACTCAGCATGACATATTGTTGTAGAAAACTTAAAATGCGTGTACAAAATTAACGACCATATTATGGTCTGAAACTGAATTTGCTTGAGGATCGAATGCACGAATTGAAAGCAGCTGACGGGCTGTGAATATATAAATGTTTACATAAATCAAATTAAAAATTGGGGTAATTTTTAAATTGAGCGAAAAAATATATCCCAAGTAGCAATAAGCAGTTGTGGATTAGTTCGGAGAACAATTCCAAAGTTGCTTATAATTTCTTTGATCCGTTTACAATGGCCCCCACAAACGCGCTCACAACAATTAGGCAACCAATTTGGGGAAATATCTATTTTCGCACGAGCATGGGAAAATTAGTTTGGTTTCGAGTGAAAACCATTGCATAGTTGCGAGAGCTGGTTAGGATATTGTATTCGAACTGTATTAGAATATAGAGGAAACAGGAAGTGTTGATACCTATGTAAATAAGCGTTTACATGAGCGTGGCTTTTCTCAGAGATGCTTGAAGTAGGACAGACTATATTGAAGAAATAGATACTTCACAAAAAACGTGTGTTTAGCTACTTGATTTGCATAAATAGCTGAGAGACTGCTGAGGTGCTTGATGTAGTGGCAGCGACTAAGAAAATTTTTGGTGTGAGCAAGCGCAATATTTTTAAACTATTGCCCTGCTCGATAAGTTGATTCATCCTACACGAATGTACTGAGCTGTCACTATAGCGGCAACATATTCTAACACAACAAGAATTTGACTACGCTACATTTGGTTTATCAAACTTCCTAAAATTATTACTGCATTGACTTATTTTTGCAAACAAAAAATAAATAAATTAAAAACCACGGAAACTAAAATTAAAATCACGAAACCACAAAACAAACTAATCTCCGCACAGACAACTTACAGCTTTTAAGGCTGTGAAATCATTGGACGCGTTTACTGCCACCGAAATAGTGACTTTTTGTCGACTACGAGTCACTACCGAGCGTTCACTGCGCCAATTTTGACAGTAAACGACTACGCTTGACTACGACTATCGTTCACTGCGCACTTTGAATGTACCAAATAGTCGACTACATTCGACTACGCTCAGGAGGATAGTCGATTGTAGTCGGTTTGACAGAACTACACTACGACAACGACTACGCTACCAAAGTGGCAGTGAACGCGCCCATTGTTAGCCGTACTGTCATGTCATTGAAAATTTTGAAATGTTCGCATATTGCCACTTGCAATAAGTGGTCTACTGGAATGATACAGTAGCAGGTCGAGTTGGTAGCTAAGCTTCAAAAAGGAAGATGGCGGGTGGCTGACCACCTATAGAGCCAGCCAAGTAATCAGCTACTTGATTTTCTTGGCTATTACTGGCAAGATAAAATGTTTGGGTTATAACCCAAGCAAGGCAATTAGATTTTCCTGAAGAATATGTGTATTATCAAAGTAAAAATATTTTTCTAAAAGGTTGGAAAATAGTCAGTGAGCAATCGCGGTACATACAAGTAATCGTGGTAATGAGAAAATGTCCTAAATCCTCAATCCCACTAATAATAATTGCACCAACTTACTTGGAAACGTGTTGTGAACTTGTTGGGAATAACTTTTTAGCTAAATTTAATATGAGTTTTCATTTAAATGCTCTATAACTATATGGCTTAACTTCTTACATTCAGCAGGTACTATTAACATCTTCAGCGTTTGTTATTTGTGCTGGAAGGCTCTTGAGTGTAAATAAAATGAAAAAGTGCAATGAAAAGAAATGAGTTTATTACTGTTTTATGGCGGATTTGCGATTTCAATATGGATTTGAAAACTTTGTCCGAATATCAGCAACGAACTTTGAAAATTTATTACATCCCGTTACGTATTTTTTTCATGTTGCTTAACTAATTAAATTGTAGTACTTACTGAAAGAACGTTAGAATAAATAGTTTAGCCAGTACAACAAAATGTAGCGTTTTCACTTAAATGCACAAATCCAACCAACCAATTTCCCGGGTTTTTACAGCCAACATCGAACAAGTTGCCACCATGTGTCTGAATTGTCATATAGCGTTTCCAAGTTAACTATACAAAATTTGCCAACTTGTTTCAAAACTAGTTGGATAACAAAGTTTGTAATAATGGAAACGGGACTTAAGAGATATATTCAGGTATTGGGTAATTTCCATTGCCAAAATATTTTTCAGACAGACCTTTAAAATTTCTATAAGTAGATGAGTATTCATGCATTGGGTTATTACCAAGGTAAAAGTCTTTGAGAAAAAGTAACAATTGTCATGTCATTAGTCATACGAAAGGATTTGAATCGTTTTAAATTGGCTTAACATTGAAATGCATTTAACTTTGAATTAGCCTACACTTAGTTATTTTATTCAAAGACAATTTATACCGAATCTAAACTTGAACTTGAATTCAAGTTAAAATATTGATTTTTTTATACTTTGATGCTTACTTATTTGTTTTCGTTTCATTACAGATCCGAACGACTGTAATTGTTGAAATGTTTAAATTCAAAGGCAATAATAATAGTAAAAATTATATCAGCAAAAAATTTATTGTGTTGGACAAGTAAGAAAAAAATATCAATAAACGTATTTTAAACAGATAAAGTCTTGTTATTTACCGGCGGGTTGCATAAGAGGCCGCTAGAGATATAGTGCATTTAATTGCTTCCAATATGTAGAGAACGCTTGGAAAAAAAATTGTTTTATTATATCAAATAAGTACTCAAATTGGTCGCTAAAAGAAATTTTTTACCACCCCTGAATAATGTATAGGTATTGTCCACAAGTATTCATTTGTGGCTGACAACTACGGCGTTGTGTATCACAACTATTAGTTTTCTTTTGAGAGCTCCTGAGTTGACAATTAGAACTAAATAGTGCCCTTGAGAACTACGACTTGTATATCGCAGCTATGTAACTCTTTTGGGAGAGATAGAGCTGTAATTCATAACTACGTAATCGTTCTGTGAACTATAGAGTTGTGATTCAGAGCTACTAATTCGACTGTGATAAGAATATATTACTAACAAAAACACTTGTAGGTATCGACTGCAATACAAAATTCTTATTGTTGGTATCAACTGCAATAAAGTATCTTAATACGGGTGTCGACAGTAATAAAAAAATTACTAATCCAAAACACTTATTTGTGGGTATCGACTGGAATAAGGAAATTACTAACAAAAACACTTTATTCTGGGTATCGACTAAAATAAAGACTTGTTTTTGCAACCACAATATCCCAATCCCAAATCTTTATAAAATAGAAAGCCAATTGAATCAAGTGCCAATCATTGAGTTGGTAAGTACATAATCAGTTGTAACAAATTCTTTCTATAATTTCTATTTAGTTCTAGCTGTATTGTTTTAGCATTAATTGAATTTTGTATTATTATATTTTTACATATTGTTACGTGCCACATAGTGACACAAGCGACATCTGTTGGAAATGGAATCAACTTTAGGCTAGTGACATCTTAGTAAACCTTGAGTTCGGAAAACGGAATATTCTGGAAGGTTCTAGTATAATGTGTAGAGTATAAATACGGTGCTACTCACATCCAGGAGGCGGAGTCTTATTTCAGACAGTGAAGTGAACGAAGTAAACTATTAGGATTGTGGTAATTAAAAGTACAGTACTAGCGATAACTATAAAGTTAAATAAAGAAAGAACTTTTTAATTATATCTGAAATATTGCGTTTTAAATAACGAACTAAGACCACGCTCGTAACAATATATTCTATATTTATTAAGTCATAGTATTTGTCAAATTATGAAAATGTAGTTTGAGTGTGAGCTAAAGTATAATAGACTGTGTAAACAGGAGAATAGAACCGCGGAATTATTGACTTTAAACCATATTTTAATTTAGATTGCACCACATGTGTTTTCCTAATCAAGCACACATCTGGAAACGGAAATATATTACCTGTCTCTCCTTCCAATGTAAACTGCAGCTTCTCATTATAAAATTAAAGTTATTCACTACCGCGTCTATTTTATCCCTACGCACCACTAAAATAGCATAATCGCCATATAGCTTAAAGAATGGTATGGAAAATGTCACCGTATTCATAAGTAACGTTGGAAAAAAGAAAAAATCGCGTATCAGCTACGATTTGCAGTACTTTATTTAAACGAATTCACTTTTGCACGGTTTTTGAAATATGGGTTAAAAAAAACTGCAGTAATTTCTTAATTCCGTTCGCTTGGTCATCACATTGGCTCCTATATTTCTAGTCATTTTTTAATTCCATTAATGAAACAAACGATCGTGACAAGTGAGCGGGAAGAAGAAGAGTCTGATCCAGTTGCATTCACAGCAAAAAGCATCCATGAAGGACTTGAATTAGAGTGAAAATTGGGTAATCATTTTCTATAAACTAACCCAAAATAATAATGTTATCATATCCAAAAATCCAACGGTATTCCATTAATAAAACCCAATAACAGTTCTTGATCGTGATTTTTGGAGAAAAAAAAGCAATTATTGACAAAATGCGAACTTTGTAAACTTCTAAACGTTTTCCAATATAACGGGATTTTAAGATATTTCTGTATGTTTTCAAAGATTGCCCAGTAACTTCTGAATGTTATACACCCTATGATGTTAACTTAAACTTCAGTAGATTAATAATCGTTGGATATTTGAAATGGTCTCTAAGTTCTCCCTTTTCTTCTTTGTTTTAAAGTTATGGCTCGGCTCAACAACTCACTGAATATGTTCACGAAAAAGTGCAAGAAACTCAGAAAGGGCTACGTTTTAGATACAGAATATAATAGTTACTTTTAATCTCAAGCTGTTGGGAATCGAAAATCCAGTATGAAAAATTTCTGTTGACGACGTGTTTTTTGATTAAAATAGTAGCTAATTAAAAAAAACGAACTAAAATTCTTAAATTTAAATTTTGTTGAGCCAAATCTTTAAAACGGAAAAAGAAAGGAAAATTTTATAGGGCATTGGAAAGGTCCAACGATTTATTTATTTACCGAAGTTTATTATCATCATCATAGGATGTAAAATTCAGAAGTTACAGGGTGATCTATGAAAACACACCCAATTATCTCTAAGTTCAGTCATCTCCGAAACCATTAGGATCTCCTCCACCACTCACACAATTTTTTGCTTGGATGAGTATGACCTATCGATAGCCTTCAGGTTTCACCCAGGGGCGGATCCAGCTAGGGGCCGCGGGAGCGCGCCTCCGGCCCTGAAGACCACTGAGAAAATTGCAGTACATCTTTTAATTTTTTCCTAACAAAATGATTCACACATATTCTACTGCACCTTTTGCAGAAAACCTAACAATTTCTGGAAGCGTTCAATATAATACATTTAGGCATTCAGGCTTTAGTTAGCATCTTGGCATGGATACCTGTACATGAGCGTCGCTCTGCTCGAAGTGTTTGCATAGGACAGATCCTATTCATGTTAATAGGCTGGAAGGTTTGTTTTAATTCAAAACACCGGCCAAGGGGTCTTTGAGAAGCCTTCAGTGTAAAGGCGGCTTCTTAGAACATTATCGGTGCGCCGTGGCGAACAAACATTTAAAGAAACAATTATAACTCATAATTGGAAAAGTTCAGCGGAACTACATAACGGCGAACAAGTCATTGTGCACTGTTGTAGTGAGTGTTATTACATTTAAAGCAAGAAATTAATTTTTAAATAATTTTTTTTTATTATTTTGTAAAATGTAATAATTTTTATAGAATACTTAGCCCAAAACATTAAATAAAAACAAAATAAATCTGCAGATTGGCAAAGTCTCAATGAGTATCCTAGAGAATTTGATTGGTCAGTCTGTTTTGGTTCAATGGATGAATGCATATTTGAATTTAGTATAATTCTAAGTCTTGGGCATGCGCGAATACATTCAGTATTTGTATTTACACAGCAGATCTTAAGAACAGCAAAATCGCTCTTGATTTAACGATAAGTACAACCAAGCAATAAAAGCGAAATAGTCTGCTTTTTGCACCTATCAATTGTATCCATGTCCAGAACTGAAACACTATCCAAAGAGACAATTTTCTTTTTGACCAGAATGTTGGAATCTTGGCAACACGTAAAGGCAGCAAAGGTTCCTGGTCCCTGGTCAAAACCATCAGGAGTAACTTCACAATGAATAAAGGAAAGGGTAGCGATCCCTCAAATTATCGACCAATTACAATCACTTCAATTCTTTAAAAGGGCTTTGAATCTATCATTAACTACAAATTAATGAAGTATCTAGAAACTAGTCAAACCCACAACGATCGCCAATATGGCTTTTCTTTTCTGACTTTTCTTATGGATCGTTGAATCCGTAGTCTTTTCAATTTTGATGAGTCCAAAATCGTTGTCCTAGATATTTCAAAGGCCTATCATAGTGTCTGGAATTCAGCACTTTTAGCCAAACATAAAGCACTTGGCCTCTCTCGTCCTCTTCTATGTACTATGAATGTAAAGTGTTTTATCTGGTCGCTTAATACGGATTATATTAGATGGCGTTACATCTCAATCTCAGTCAATAAATGCCGGGATGCCTCAGGGCTCTGTTATCTCTCCATCTCTCTTCTCAATTTTCACTAATGATCTGCTTTCCTATATTTTCAATCCCACCCATTGTTTTGCCGATGACAGTACCCTTAATTTCGCTTACTCCATTGACACTCTTCCGGACTATAGAGGAAATGTCACATCTGTCAACCAGATTGCATGATTAGAACCTTCAATACCTACCTTCATAATATCCTCGCTTAGTGTAATCCGAATCGGAAGGAGAAGGTAGAGAAACAGCACACTACACACAAGAAAAAAACAAGAAAATTTCCTTTTTATTTTTTCCACAGCATTAATCACCGAATTGCTGAAGCGCGTCATCGCCGGGGATTATTGTGTAAGTACCAACACCGTTTTCGATCATATTATATTTTGTCGTGAGAGCGTAGTGTTGCAAAAAGAAAAGTAAAAAAAGAACGCCCTGTTTCGCTTGTCCTCTGATATTTCGAGTCCACATTATTAATTATAGTTAATCAGATTTGAGTATATCCATAAGACTAGTGTATTTTTTTTTGTTTTCTTGATTTAATTTATGCTTATGTCCATAATATCGTAAGATTTGTTTCCTACGGAGTTTATCACTTACCGGGTTTGCTAGTGTAAGAACTTTGTCTTTATGGTGTAAAACTTAATTTTTTTATATGTTTGCACATCATAATGGGTTACATCTAAATTGGTAGCTAAATGGTTGCGTAATAGCACCTTTGTAGCGATTTTGTTTCTATTAAATCTCTTAATATCGCAATGATCTACATACTCTTTGCTTCATATAGATGGTAGCGTAATGCCTTTGGTTATACGATTTTTTGTTTGTTTCTTTAATATATAGACATACATATTAGTATACTAACGAAATGGCTTTCTTTATCAATTACGTTTTTTTATAAATAGATTAGTTTAATGACGTAGTGACTTTTGTTACCCTAGCGATCTTAGTATTTTCTTAATTTTGTTACTGTGTTTCGTTTATATATATGTACATACATATATATATATACTATATATGATAAATGTATATTACCATCACAGCGATGCGTAGATAATTACTTTCCATATATTTTGGGGTGAAAACATAGAATTATACAATTTTTTTGTGCGTGTTATGTAAAATAAATTAAAACATGGCCATGGGCTAAGTATCTGTTTTTCTTTTGGTGCCAGGTTTGGTTGTGGCTCTGGGGAGGGTACAGAAGCCAGGAGGATGGTGTAACTGGCAATCTTTTCTACGAGTTTGGTTGGGCACATTCGCGGGTTGTGTAAGTGGTCCAGAGTGCCACATTACTCAGAGTGGTGTCTTTATTAATATCCTTCAGCCTTTCTCAATATTCTCAAAAAATCTTCTGTAATATTTCCATAGTATCCTTCTCCAGAAAGACGGTGTGGAACAATGCTCCTTAGCAAACAGTTAAACACAAGTGACTCGTTTTTTTTGTCTATTCTCATCATTCCTATAAAGCGGTACAGTAATAGGTGGTTGAACAGCGAGCAAGAACCTACCCCAGTCCTGAGCTCGAGCCGGCAAGAAGTTTGTACCGTACTCGCCGAAAGGTCAACCTCCATTGTCCCACAGTAACATCAAAAGGGACAAAAAGTAGCCACGACCAGCCATCTGTCTGGCTGAGTTAGACGGTCGAGAAGCCCACGGTCAGAGGTAGATATGACTGGCTAGCGGTTACAGTTGTTTTTATTTAAGTTGCTGAATAATGAAATTGATGCTTCTGACAGTATACCAAAAAATTCATTTTGTCGTACAACGCCAACTATTAGTATTTAATCCTGAATCACATCGCAAAAATATAAGATTGAAGTCTCCCAATGTTCGAATTCAAATGATTATTTCAATTAATTTGAACTCTTTCATTCTTGCCTCTCAACTTTTAAACGTACTGCCATGGATAAAGTGCTTTCTTAGAAGGAGATTTCCTTTTTTATATTTATTGATGTTTTATTTTGCTTCTTGCTCTCATTTTTATTTTAATTTATTTTCTTATATTTTCCTTCTTCCATTTTTTTTATTTCTTCTCCTAATATTATTATTGCTAGAGGTTTTTAATTTATTATTTATACTTTCATTGTATTTGATTGCGTTTAGTATAATTTTTTATTTGCTTACTTTTTATTATTAAGTATTCCATTGTTTATTTTTAGTTATCTCTTTTATTTTTTTGAATTTTTTAAAAAAAGTTTTTTCTCAAGTAGGTACTGTATTGTATTTTACTCTTTCAATTAGGTTTAGTCACTTTTTCTTATGATTAAATTTCTTTTCTCGATCTACTTTTTCAAATTAAGTCGGTAGTAATGGCGTAATTAAAACCTGTTCCGCAACTATATTTTATTACTTAGAGAATTAACTAAAACAAAAGAATGAACAATATACGATGAGTATAAAAATGTATACGAGTATATCTATATGCAGTATCTTTAAAAAGATATTCTTTAGGGTTGGACATTAATTTACCCTGTCTTTTCAACAATAGGAATGATGTAACTTCTTAAAAGCAGTTTTTGTTAAAAAGGAATAAGCATAAACAATACCTTTTGTACCAATCCTTTCATATAACAATCCACAACTTTTAATTTCATCGCCACAAGAGTCTTACGAATAAAACCAACACTTGAATCTGTTTTAAATTCCACTTTTTAATTAAGCGTGGTTAATACCCTATAGTCCCTACACACCTCTACCTTCTTACCTTACCGACATACAGTATTCAGCCCGCGGGCCTTCGAGAGAATAGTAATGGGAATGAAAAGAGCACAATTAAGCACGTCTACGAGGATAAAATAAGTTTTATACACAATTAGGGAAGCGCGATTCTCTTTGATGCTATGGTGTTTAGTGTAAGTTTATGGCTTTTTTCCCGTTCCAGGTGTTTCCCAATGTAGTACATGCATCTACCTACACATATAATGTCAGCAGAGATATAACATGACGTATATGAACGTATTTAAAAAGGGATGGAAAACACAATAAAAAGTTCAGCAGAGTCGTTTGCACCAATTTGATTTTGTTATCTACCATTAAGCCACCCACCCACGACATGACCCACCCTCCACATGACCCACCCACGCACGACATGACCCACCATCACCACCACCCTTGTTCAGACATTCTTCGTGTTTCCGCACCCATCAACCAAACCACCCCTCCACCCTGCTCCAATTACGCTTGCCAGGTCGCAACAGTCAACATTGTTCGCGTCTCCATTTTCCTACCAACTCTACTCCATGCAGTAAGTTCGCATAATTTAACCTACAATTCAGACAATCAACGAGATTTTGAATTCTTTTTCATCGCCCCTGAAGTTGATGAGGTACTAAAGGTGGAGGGGATAGATCCTGGCGGTAAGGTGGGTTTATGGAAGGTACATAAAAATGTAATAAAATATAAAATTGGATTTCCGGTGTAATAATACAATATTGTAGGCACCTTCTAGGTTGCGCTTGTTTGGCTTCATTCCAGAACTGCGGTGTTGGTAGATTACTACTGGTATAAATCATGGCACGACTAAATTTGATACTAGTAACCCCAAAAACAAGGGATAAAATAGGGGGTTTTAAACTATATTTTTTATTTAGCATTTCAATTATATGGGGTATGTTATAGTTACGGTAAAAAACTTACTGAACGTAATTTATTCCATACCAGTATTCTGGTTGTTCTACTAATAGTTAGTAGCCCCCCTTGTATTAACACAACAACAAAAAACACTGCCAATAATAATTCTCCACTCCTTTTACTCCTCAACAATAATGTATTCATGTGCACATACTCTTGAAAAAAGTAAATAAAACAAAAAATGCACAAAAGTTTCACCAGAAGTTTCAATAATTCCCACATAAAACTTTATTGTTTTCCTGAAGCTGGTTAAACCGATTCAAGGTTTTAGAGAAGATAAAAGCCGCCGACAGTCGCGGAGCATAAACAGAGAGAAAAAAAAACATCACTAGTACACTGGCAAACATACAATTCTCTTCTTTTAATTAGGTTCTATACACCAGTATTCTCTAACTTTGAGGTCATATTTTTTAACTGTTTTCCACATTTTAGAAGAACTTAATTCGCAAACTTTTAAAAACCGGACAGAACACCAAAAACTAAATAATGATTCTCGAACCCACATCAATTTTTTACACACTTCAGTGCCGGAAACTTATAAAGGACAATTCTTCACTTTTAGCTAACTTTAACTTAGTAAGCACTAAATTTCCGGCAAACACCTCCCATTAAATCACACAGTGACGAACAATGTTCGCGTCCTTATTCACCGACAGCAACACGACCACTGCTCGAGATGTTCTTGGCCCAGATCGTGACTTCAATTCCATGAATTTCCTTTTTCTGAGATTAGTAGAAGTGTAGTGCGCATGATTGCACCAATTCCATATTTCAATTCAAAAAGTCCAAACTAATTTCTTGGGGGTAGGTATAATAACAAATACGGGGAAGTTTTATCCCCAGGCTTTCCGGGTTTACATTCAAACGGTTTATGTTGTTTTTCTTTTCCCTTCCCTTTTTTTAGGAAAATACTGCTCATGACGGCTGGAGAAAACGCAGTATTCAAGTTCCCCGTGTGTAGGTACACACTTACGTTACGTTTGTTCTTTTATATTGGAAGATACTTCTTATATCTTTATGCTAGCTCTGCCTATGTAAATGCTTGCATATCCCATTTCGTTTTCTGTCTGCCAGAGCAATTGGGAATGAAAACATTCTCAACAATCGACAAGGAATGGAGAATTGGAGACTTATGTCTCTCTTTCTACGTGAATAGTGTTTTATCCTGTGACATGTAGGTGGGTTAGGTAAGCTCTAATCAGGTTACAAATGTTTTAAGTAGAGGCGGAACAGAAGAGCGCTGAGAAAATTGTTATCTTAACGGTCGGCATTTAATTTAGGCAGTAGACAAATTTATACTTTTGTATTGTTAGCATTGGTGAAATTAATTTTGCTCCTTCCCGTTTTTTTGTTTTGCTGTTCTGGATGCTTGTGTTTCTTATAGCCGTATAAAATCGGAATGGGTTTTAGATTTGGAGAACTAAGTATTTTAATTTTACTATTGGAAGCTTTTGGGGAAAAAATTGATCCTTTATTGTTGTATCTCTCATGTTGTTTTTTCTGTCAAGATTTCCTACTGTTATTGTTGAGTTGAGTATTTTTTTCTCATTTCAAATTTAGATATGGTGTTGATTTTTAATGCCCAGATTAATGTGAGGCATATGGTCAGTTGATATTTTGTAATTAATTTTTAATGTCTGCTAGTCGGGTTAAAACGTAAAAAAAAATCCAAAAATATATTTAGCAATCATACTTGGCAGGCATTTTTTCTGTTTTTTTTTATACTAAAGTCAGGTCATATCAATGAAAATTAAAAGAATTTGAGAACAGATTCTTACATATTTATTTTTTTTATTTTCTTACGCTCAATTTCAGGTTGAGTGCGAAATCTAGGAAGAAAATGTCCGGAATGCAAAAATTCAGAAAGGAAAAAATCCAGAAGGAACAATATCCACAATAGACAAAATCTAGAAGTGGCAAAATCCGACTTAAAATTAAAGTGACCACTTAAGTCTTCATCCGAGTATCCATGCCTCTCATAAGAGCGGTGCGCCCATTTTGCGGTATCTCTTACAATACCCTGAAGCTTGTATGTCTTGAAGAGGATGAAACATCGTAGTACATCTTATGAGAATGCGAGACCATCACAAATTATAGATTCTAGACTTGTGGCTCATACTTCTTAAAGCCTGCCGACTTTGAAGTAACTGTACCCAAGAACATACTGTGCTTCCTGGGAAGACAGGGATTGTCGGATGATCTATAAAGAAAGCAGTGTGTGGGCTATAACAATATACGGAAGATTCTTCCAGCAGCCGAGGGTATATTCTGGTTAAAATAATCAGCGGTTGCTAAACAATTACCTCGCAAAGTGGCCTTCGCTGAGTTTAGTGAAAAGCATACAAATTTGGCTCGGTTGCCCAAGGTCGTCAGCGCTGTGCAGCTGACGTTGTCAAGCCGCCACAAGGTAGAATAAATAATTTAATGTAATTTAATAATTTAAACAGGTACTCCTCGGTTGTCCTTTTAAGATGTTTTTTCATTAGATTGCAGCTGTTACGATGTTTAGCTAGTTTTTTTATCGGTATATTTTCAGCAATTGTCTAAAGACGACTGGCTCAAAGTTGCGGCTTCGGACGGAGACATTTACAAAAAGTTAGTCAATTGATTATGAAGTAGTTCACATTAGGACTATATACTGTTTTCCTTTTGAAGTAGTTGGAATCATTTTGAATATGAACACTGCCAATCTGTTGAACAATACATCAATGTTGCCAGTTTAGAGTAGCGCTCTTGATTTTGATAAAGTACTTTTCGCTGCTAACATATCTACCTGACATTTCTTATATCAATTCCGAACGTTATTTACAGAGACTTTCTCCTGCGCCTCTTTGACTCCTAAATGATTTCTAAGTTTGTCATTCCGTTTGTAACACCTCGAAATAATGATTGTAGAGCAAAATGGATTGGACACCCACTCATAATATTAAAAGTTATTTTAAATTTTGCATGTCCGTCCGTCTGTGCGCACGATAACTCGAGAACGCGTATACTTAGAGAGCTGAAATTTTGTACACGGACTTAAAAAATAAAAAAAATAAATTAAGTTCGAAAATCACACAAATCGGGCAACTGCTTCGTGGGGTTGCCATATAAAAATCTCGTTTTCCGCTATATATTTGGACACTGCCTGAGAACGCGTCGATGAAGAGAGCTGAAATTTCGTGCATAATGTTTTTACTACATTACCAAATAAAATGTAAAAAATGAACTAAAGCGGGCAACTTCTTCTTGGTGTTGCCATACAAAAATTTAGATTTTTTACGTATACTTTGAAAACGATCAGTCCAACACATTTGTATTGTACTAAAAGCTTCTGCAGAATACGAAATCCTATAAAATTGGTTATAATCATTTTTACTGTGCGACAAACCGTTCTAGAAATATATGCGAAAAACAACTTCAAAAATCAAACTTGAGTAGATCGGTGACCATACGAAATTTAATACGGGCATTCATCTAGGTTATCATAAGAATTGGTCTTAGACCAAGTCTTGCTTTTTTACTTGTTTCTGTTTGGTTTTGCCCTACCAGCGGATACCCTTTCCTTCGTCAGAAATAATTAGAGTAATATGATCTCTCAACCATAGTATTCTACGTACAGGGTGTTTGCCCGTAGGAGGTCAATAGAGCAGGAGGTAATAGTACTCACTTAGATGAACCAAAAATTGCATAGTTGGGGGGGGGGGGGGGGGGGAACCGAAAAAAATGGGCCGCAGTATAATAAAACCTTTCACAAAGCACATCTTAATTTGTGATGGTAAATACTACAATCTTACATATGCGCTCTTATAAGTCCACTAACCGTCATCCTATTTGTGAATTAATTTGACCTGGCTAAGAAGCATAAAATATATTCCGTTCTAATTCATGTTGGAAGTAGAGAATGAAAATCCTAGCATGTAGAGTACTCAAGAAGCAAGAGGAAACTAATTCATTACTACGTTCAAAGAAATAGCAATAATACTTTATTTGGTGCTGTACTGAAGATTACAATATCTTATTTTAGGACTACTACTAGGAAGTAACAAAGGAAATAACAAAATAAAATATTCAATATTCTTAAATGTACTAAACTAAACTACTACTACAGGCTACTAACTTCAAACTTACAATAGAGGGATATTCCAAATATTCCAAAATATGGGGGCCATTTCCATCAGGAACAAACCAAATAGTATTATTCTTTAACAAGTTGGAAAATCGATGAAGAATGTTCCTAGACGACCACTGTAAAGACAACCCCATAAGCCTCCACATATAGTATATGTTTTAATCAATTAAAATTTTTCCTTCTAATCATCTTTTGTTTCCTTCAAACTCATCGTAATTTTTGAAAATTTATAACCTCAAATAGAAGTTTTAATTTATACGCTATAGAAGGAGTTCCAAACAGAACATTTAAGGAACAAAAGCCTAGGCACAACGTGTGTTCGATGGGCACATCATACAAAACAATAAATTATTAACGGAGAATAATTAACGAATTTGTTCAAAAAGTTTTAAGTGCAACCAGCTGTAGAAACCCGAAGTAAAGCAGTAAAGCAGAACAATACTCATTTGTGATCTACCTCCAGAGACTGAGAGCTCCTTATCTATAGAAACAAGTGCAGACGACTCGGTGTACAAATGAAAATACAACCCTAAACATTTCGATAATATTATGCACTAACCTACAGGTGATTCACATTCGGAAACTAATGATATTTTTGTAAGGCAGAACAAAGGATTCTTGGTATTCTCACTTTGTATATATTTCTAAAAGCCTGGTGGAAACAAATGGCGACAATCAGGACATGTCCCTTAATAGTGTGCTTGCGATGTGAATGAAAGTTTGTAAAATGCAACGAGCAAAGAGTTGTCCTTTGAATAATTTATGACCATGTGAACCATGCAAGAAATGAATTATTCATGGATTTTTAAGAATGGCTGTAGTCGGTAGGCGATTTATATAACTACGAACCCATTATAAATCCCAGATTTGGTAGGACAGTTAGGAAACACAAAATCAAAGCTTAAATTTTTCTTAACATTTTTAGGCAAGTTGGAATACAACGAGAAAAACTAGAATGAACTGGAAATTTTTATATGAAAATATTTTAAATCCACCACATGGAGAGGAGGTTATATATCTTCATCGACCGAGACCTCGCTCATACTATCAATGAATTACTTACCGCGCTGTAGATACCCCGGTAAGGTAATTAAAACTGTTGCTGGAAAAACAGTAGTCCTGCACGCAACCCTTTTATTCCATTTTAATCAGCAAACAATTTATTTTCGAAGAAAATTGATTAATCGCGTGACTATAGACCATTAAATATGTTCAAGTCTTGTCCATTTGGTGACATCGAAACAACTAGTATAAGTGTCAAATGGGGTGCGAATGGTTGCACTTAGTACGAGTTCAGCTTTCTTTTTAGGGTAGTTGCCAGAGGGATTGCTCCCTTTGACTAAATATGTATAGGTATTCAGGTACAGGTATTTACTACATACTAGTCTTTCAGGAACAATTAGTTTTGCTTTTAACTTATCTGATTTGTCCGTGATGGGAAAATGTTCAGTATAATTGTATTTGAAAGCAAGTGAAAGTAAGATTCTCGACCATCTACTCCATGGGCAGAAACCATTACCTTATTAGGCTATAAAAAAAGGTTTAGTTCAAACCATCAAAAGTTATTAGTTAAAAGAGAATGGAAATCGGGAAGAACTGGGTAGTAGAAGAAAAAAACAAAACGAAATTTTGGATTGCAAGAATTGCTGAAAACTATTCTCTCTTAGTTTAAGACAAGCTATATCTAAACGTTCATCAACATCATACGACATACGATAGCCGAAGGTATATTTCGGAGAGAAATTCACTGACCAGCAAATTTAAGTCCAAATTTTGTTTACACCCACATTTTTTAATGTTGCCTTCTTGTTAGTAAATGATTCTCCATAATCATGTGTCATCCAGGGCATTAACGATTATCTTTAGCACTCGTTTCTTCAAGCGCGTTGGTATTGAGCTGTACACGAACGGTTCGAAATGTAGGTCGCCTTTTGAAAAAGAACCCAGGTTTGTAAGACATGAATTACATGTGCTTTTTCTACACGAAACTTAAAAGTTTGCACTTTTAGAGCCGATATGAGGACTTCCACGATTTTCCTAGAAACAGGGACATGAGCGTGTGGGTGGTGTGCAGGAGGGACCTGGTTAAATTAGTTATACGATGGGATTATTTGGAGTGCCGTAATAGATTGAGAGCGTATGATGCGAACGGGGGCTATTGGAACCCCTTTATACTGTGGTGGCATCTGAAAGAGCCCCTGTAAGCATTTTTTGACCTTTAAATAGTACTGAAGTAACCTAGACACTATGAGTGGTCTTTAACGAGCTTCACATTTTTAGACAACGTGAAGGAACAGAATCTACTCGATAATCTAAGCCTCTCCCTCGTTCACCAAACAGATTCACTTTCTTGATCATGCCCATATTTCTAGAAAAACATACAATACAGATCCTTTAAGCTGAGGTTTGAGGTGACTGCAGATAAAAGTCATGACAACGACCTTTAGCAGCTGCGCATTTACACAAATATTCTAAATAGTATGTAGTAATTGGACATTAGATGCACGTGTAGTTCGGGTTCGTGAGTTTAGGTCAATTTTTCTAAACACGGGTGTATCTACTTATGAATTAGGGAGCTCAAGATTCAATTTCTTCTTTTGTTTTTATCTCAGATAATGTTAATATTGTCCGGTTATCAACATGTCGCCTTATTGCCTTTTTTTCCATTACAGCTGTGATGTTCCATCCTCCACAATATTCTCTCTATAGCTGATTCCTAGTAAATCAAAGGCATGGACATATTAAGAAGTGGATCAGTTTAGGTATTTTTGAAGCTAAGATGTGGAAATTTCCTATGCATTTCTGCATACGAGGGTATTTGATGATTGCCGGCATGAATTAGGGTTGAGTGCTGTAAGGAGGGAAAGTACCTACTGGTGCTATTCGCTAAGTTCAACTGGGTTGTAACTATAGTCGGGTTTGTCACTTTGTCTTTCTCATTAAACGCTAATTTGACTAGATTCCGGAGTAATACCTCAGATCTAAGAATTACATTGAATTTGAAGCTCCTATTGTTGTATTTAGCAGATCGAATGACACTGTTGGTACACTTATTGTTCTAAAGCGCCACTCATATCAAGAACAACTTCAAAGATTTCAAAACACTGGCATTATCTTAGTCAAAAGAATTATAAGTAGTATCGACCTGGTACTACAAGAATGATGGGACTCAGTTAGGCTTACAATTGCATGTTAAATTGCAACTCATCTCATACAAATTTTGTCTCTTCATAATTGAAACCTTGAAAACCTGAAACTTAGATATCTAATGGTTTCTACGACGATGATATTCCTCCAAAGTAATAGTATTCTCGTTCACTACCTTTTCCGGTTATTCTGTGGTTTTACCCTGTATGCTGATTCAGACTCCCGCCGGCTGAAATCATAAAAAAAAAAAAATCACTTGTCGCAACCACTTGTTGCTGAATGTATTAGGGAGTTTTTTACCAATCGCGGTTAGCAGAGCAACGGTCTGATGACATTGACTGTCGTCCTAATTAACCACCTAATTAAAACAATTTTTTTCTTTGAATTTTTTTGAAGATTATTCTCTTGAATTTTTTGAACAAATTTTTTTTGCCAAATCCTTGTACATTTTTGCTTGACACATAATACAAAATTTGTATGCTTAAATCAACCAAACTACAAAAAAAAAACAAGAACAGACACGTCACGATTAGCAGACAATGAAATACGAAGGCTACGAGAAGAAGTAGAGACGCTAGGTTAAGCAAACAGTAAAGCCACAAGAACATTTCCTAGATTTTACCACATGGCTAAAGCGGTGGAGCATATAGAGAAATCCATAGTGTTTTACTTGTCATCCCTTTCAAACCTTGTATTTCAAATTCGAGCCTAACCCGGGAATTTCACGATATAGTACAGTTTTCATACAAATTGCATTGCACGTGTAATCCCTATTTCCATGCAGGTAGCTCAGCTTACAGCGAGTTTGAATGATGAAAAATCATGACAGATGAGGTGATAGTAATCTAACATCCTTCAGTTTTCAGGATGGCGTAAAAGAAATGCTTGAGATAATTTGAGATTTTCTGGGATCAGTTGCATTACAGCCATTACCAACACCTTCCTCTTCATTTTTTCTTTTGGTTTTATCTTCCGTTATTGCTATAACTTTCCAATATATGCTGCTGTGACTCAGGTACCTATGCCCTGAATCACTACCATAAGGTCAATACATCCATATACAATATATTGATGTATTGCTAATTTGACCCTGAAAAATAAAATTATCTCATTTAAAATTTCATCCAAAATTTTAATTGTACCTAAAAATGCATTTCTATGTAATAACAAAATGCACATTCTGGCGATATGCATACATACTTTTTCTTTTCCCTATGGGAGACTTTTTTCAAAATGTCGAGCAGGACAGTCAGTTATAATCTTATCGGAATAAGCATTTTAACTATTAATACCAAATTATTTCCTACAAATGTTATAAAATTATCGAAAAAAGTGTTTAATTATCGGCTCTATTATCGGAGAAAATAAATGTTACAAATTGATGCTGAGGTGTATTGACCAAATACTTTTCGTTAATGATAATACAAAACTATTGAATAAAAATTAACAAATTCATCTATCAGATTTGAGCCATACATTCACAGAGTTATTTTGGTGGAGAAGATCCTTTGAAAAGTGATAGACATCACGCTATTTTCATGTCTTATCTTTTTATTGCGCAAAATTCTCTCCGGAATAATATTGTATGAAAAATTATGTTGAAAAGACAATTCAAGAAGTCGGATTCACTTATGGCACATTTTCTGTCATTTTCTTAACTGAACACATATTGAGAGGCTGATATTCCTTGGATAAGCATGTATTAACGGCATATTCTCTGCCGTAGGAAACATAAAATCTGATGGCATTGAAAGAAAGCAACAAGAAAAGAAACTCATTTAGTGTGAGTTACAAAAGCATAAAACATAAGCATATTTGACATTTATAAATGAAGTGGAACGGTAATGAATTATTCATTTTATTTTTTGAATAAAATAAACATTGACACTGATAGTTTTCGGTAATTCTGATTTTTTTTTTTTTTACATAGAGACGAAGTTTGATAGCGACATTTCTTCGAAAAAATCTGTTCAAAAATTTTTTACTAGTTCCTGTACCTCGTCGGCGTCGCTGTCCTTTGGGAAATCAACATGCGGGTTCGGTTTAATTATATTTCAGAAGACATGGACTCTTTGAGTATCGCCCTTCTCTACTTGATGAATTGAATTAGCTCTTCGGAGAGCTCGTCGCATATTACTACAGATAAACTCATATTTTCAAATCTCATTTAATAGAGGATATGATATGGATATAAAGGATGCTCCATTTAAATTGCGCGCCATGTTTTTCTTTTATAAGGTTGGTGGCCCTAAAACTATGAAATTGGTTAATAGTTATTGCGATAATTAGTCATAAAATGATACAAAGAAGGGCCACCGCCTTCTTTATTGTTGTCATTGAGAAAATTATACGGAAATAGTTCTCAATGTTCGAGCAATTTTTGGACAACGGTGTACATTAAATCGGACAACAGTTTCCGAGATTGTAACCTTTGAAGAATCATTGATAATGGGCATTAAGGAAGTCGAATACGTTGTCAACATGTCAGGTTAATGGAGGTGAATATTACCACAGCAAATAAATATGTCGTCGTCGTGCGCGAAAATTGGACATAGAAGCTATTTGCAGCGAAATCCAATTGAAGTTATGAATACAAAATTTTGTTGACATAGGGAACTCAAGCCAGCAGATAATAATAAGCGCAAATTATCGTCAGCTGAGTTCTGAAGAGCTACACCATACACTGCTGGAAGAAAATAGGCCACTGCTAGTGACGTGCTTCACAAGAAGTCGTGCAGTATATGAAGGACAGTTTCATTTGAATTTCATGTAAATTAAATTAAATTAAAATATTTTTCATGGAAATAAGTTTCATCTATGAGTGCCATCTATGGGTGATTAATAGCGAATGAAAAGCTGTTTCTTCAGTCGATATCACATACAATTTCCTGTTAGTACGACACTTCTATCATTTGTTGTATCAGATTTGATTCAATTGAAAGGAAGTAGAGAAAAAGAAAGAAAATGACAAAATCATAGATTATCAACCAGTCTTATGTAATATTAAAATACAGCTAAGAAGCATAGGAAATAATTACGAGGCATCACCTTTTAAATAATTATTTCTTTATCATTTTGAAAATCACAGTTAGGGTGACTTAAAGATATTTTACAGAGAACATTACAAAACTTGAAAACCTTCAGTATTAGGAAACGATTCTAGTTTAGTGGTAAAGAAGTCTCGGATGAGCGGATTTCAAATGACAAATCCAAGGCTAACTGAAATCTGAGAAATCACACTTGACCAGTAATTTAAAGTACTTACTTTTAAGTCATTTATATGGGTATCTACATAGATCTCAGATCAGTTCATTTATATGGAGCAGACTGTGAATGGCACTTAAATTATTGAAAACTATTTAGGTATCATGCGAAAATTTTATATCCCTCGATTACTCATTAAATTTAGAAAATTGAGTTTGCTTTGAGTACTTTAGGTAGTATCTTAGCGCTGTACAGGAAGATTAAATAATTATATAATTACTCGATGCAAACGTTGGAAATCGAATGAGCATATCTCAGAAATATCCTCTTTCAAGAAATATATCCATAAACTTAATTGTGCCACTGACTACATCTAGACTTGTAGAAAGACTTTTCTCATCCGTTGGTTTGGTGAATTCTTCAAACAAAATTTCAAGAAATTAGTTTTAATAAAAGCTAACTCTGTATTTTTAAAAGAAAAGAAAAAATAGTAAAACATTTTTGGAATCGCATAATTAATTATTTGGGCACCCACTCCAGTACTTGATGTACTGATAAATTATTTCGGTACTTATGTACGTGGAACTTGGCATCTGTGCCCAAGTACTTAAGAAAGTGCTGGTACTTGATTTTTTTTCTAGTACCTGACCAGAGTATTGAAGTACAAGTATGGGTTCTGGAACTGATGCTAGTACTATAGCTCTTGCTACGTCAGTACAAAAACTGCTAACAAGAGAACAATATAAAGCAAACGACAAATTTTAAATTTTGTTATAACATGGCAAGAAGATTACGTTTACGATTTGTACACCGGAAGATCAAAAACTGGATATATAGAAATGCGAGGACATTTTTTAGGAGGGGTAATAATAAACTCGACTTCATAAAATACCTACATCGTGGCTTCTATTGGAAAATAGTAATATGAAAAACTTGGAATGAGGGGGTCAAAGGTCGTTGAAAAATAAAGTCCACCCGAAGAAATACATATTGGATTAAGACAACGCACACTGCCTACATCTTCATTCCAAAAGGATATTTGACTAAAACTGCTCCTAATGACCAGACATTAAACAAAGAATAGTACACAAGTTGGCCAGGATTGTCCGGATTCAACCTGTTGTGGCCTCTTATGACCTCATGTAACTCACTGGTGAATATCAAGACCTTGTAAACTTAAAATACCTTTATTGAAGTTATTTTGTTTATTTTTTCAACACAGTCAAATTGTATGTTATAATTTTTAAAACTAAATTTAACTTTAAATAACAGTATACTTAAAATTGCAGTCGTTCTGATCTGTAATGAAACAAAAAATACTAATAAGTAAAATTATTTCAAATCCTCACTTATGGTTAATATTTCAGGCACTGAAGAATTAAAAATAGGCTATCGCTCGTAAGGTCAAGGGGAGCTATAATTTCGTAGATTTCTACAGTTTGGCGTCTTCATTAATATTCCGAGCTTATGAGTTTGAGCGACCGATGCTCGCACCGCCATATTGGAAAAATGGTACTAAAAAACCAGTTTTTCGAAAACAGTTTTTTCCCCAGCGCCACCTGGGTTAAAAAAAGCTATTGACGAAATATGAATATCGCTATATTTTTTCTAAAAATTTCAGTTAATACCGATTACTTAATACTTACTATCGTTTTTAACACATTTCCGTAAAAAATGACGGTATTTATATAAGTTTCAGATTACATGGTATGATTTTCCTTTAGGACGAATATTAGTGAGCATTATTATTATTAGAGCAGGTCAACATTCTTTCAGTTAGCACCAATGCAAAGGTCATGCCATTCCCATTGATCTGCTATTGTTTATACCATTGATGAAATCTGTGATAGGTATACTAAGTTTGTTATTCCATTTGCAAAGCATAAAATAAATTCTGCTAGAACAAAATTGATTGAATACCCACGCATAATATTCAAAGTTAACTGCAATTATTTACACGGGGCTTTTGAAATAAAAAAAATTAAATTAAAAAATGAGACAAATCAAGCAACTCCTCTGTAGGGTAGCCATACATAAATTTCGTTTTTTTACTATATATTTGGACATAGCCTGAGAACGCGTTAATGTAGAGGCTGAAATTTCCATAAAGATTGTAAATATAATTTCAACAAGTAAAAAAGCTCGACTTGGTGCAAGACCAATCTTTATGATACCCTAGATAAATGCTAATATGAAAATTCGTATGGTCACCTCTCTGTACAAGTTTGATTTTTGAGGTCGTTTTTCCCGTATATTTCTAGAACGGTTAGTCGGACAGAAAAAATGATTATAACCAATTTTTGATATTTTATTTGCTATTGCTATGGAAACAGCATGTAGCAAACTCCAGCTCTCTATGTCGATGCGTTCTCATCGAGTATCCAAACATATAGTGGAAAAACAAAATTTTTGTATGGCAACCCCACGAACGAGTTGCCCTATATGTCTCATTTTCGAACTTCATTTTACTTTTTTTCAAAGTCCGTGTACAAAATTTCAGTTCTTTAAGTATACGAGCTCTCGGTTATCGTGCGCACAGGCTGACAGACAGATGGACGGACGGACATGTAAAAATCAAAATAACTTTTAATATTATACGTGGGTTGTCCCATCCATTTTAGTAGTTAGGGTATGCGCAGCGTAACTACTCGTTTACTCAATCAGCATTATTTCTATGCGTTACAAACGGAATGACAATCTTAATATACCTTAGAGATTTCATCCACGGTATAAAAGTTGGCTAAGTGGGTTAACCGCTTCTTGTTTTTGCTATTCAAAAATTTAGGGTTTTTACGTATACTGTGAAAACGATAAGAGCTAGATATTTTAATTGTACTGAAAAGTTCTTTATAATATGAAATCCAATAAAATAATATTTGCTGTTCGACGAACCATTCCAGAAATGTATGCGAAAAACCACTCCGAAAATCAAACTTGGACATACATATACGAATTTTCATACGGGCATTCAGCTAGAGTTTCGTAAGAATTGGTCTTAGACCAATTCTGGCTTTTTAACTTGTTATATCAACTCTAGCAGAGTGCTTGTCCTGCCCACAGCACTTGCAATGATTCCTGAGGCGGGAGAAGTCCCGTTGTGTTTGCTAAACAATTAAACTGCAAAAGGCATTTCGAATCAGGAAGAACTTAATACTCTTCAGTACGGCTGGTTTCTGCTTGCCATATATGCCTGAACAAAGCCAGTATTTTTCTGTATAAATTATTCTAGTCCCGCTTTTCCTTTAGATCGGTTTAGCGAAGAGGGAATGCGCAAGGGCACAAAAATTGTCATTCTAAAAATCTGTTACGCCTGTTGCAGACGATTTTGAACTCGGAAGTAGCATTAATGTCATACATTGTGGATATCTGGTGCAAAGACGGTTCTAACACAGTTGTTGTTTTTTACGCTTATCCAATTAACGCAGCTACCAAAAGTACAAGGAGTGCAGACAAATTTCGTCGTTCAAATATATAAACTTCCGCTGACTTACATATATTTCGACGAGACATGTTTCCGAAAAAAACTTTTCTGAAACGAAACAAATAAAACTCACTTAATTTCGGAGCTAATGAAGAAATTCGAGAATTCGATCTTCACAGTAAAACAGGTTCGTGGTGCGAAAATGAGTATAAAACGGTAGTAAAGACGTATTAAGCAATATGTATTTACTGAAATTTCAAGAAAAATTGTAGCGATGTTGCGAATTGAAGAAATTAGCTGAGCTTAACTCTGCCGTAGCTCGTGAGTTGTAGCAAATTTAATGATCTATAATTTTTTAAGATTTTTCCAATATGTCAGCGCGAGTGGCAGTCGCTCAAGGTTGACAATTCGAAATATGAATGGGGACACCAAACTGTACAAATCTCAGAAACTGGAGTTCTCCTTGAACTTTTGTAAGTCAGAACCACTGACATATATATAAACGGACTGCCCGTTGAACCAAAATTGCATGAAAGCAACTGGCACCATTTTCATATTCTTATTTCGCACTGAACTGTAACTAGATATTGCTTATGGTTTAGCGATATTTGCTGAGCTTTCCTATCAATCTCGCCTTGTAAAAAACACTTCCTTCGACTCATAATAAAAATTTGAGAACAAATATAGCCCGAAATACTTTTGTGGTAAGTTCGGTAAATTCCACTGATATGTATATAAGTAAACAATCAGTTGGTAGCATTGAGAGTGTGAGCATATTTTCAGAAATCAAAACTGGTGCCACAAAAAAAAAGGAGATTACTTAGTCCATTTACATATATGTATCTCAGTAGTCAGAACATACTCACTGCCTGGCCTATTATGAAATCAAAGTTGTTAGTTTTCCCAAATACTTAAAAAATATTTTTACTTTAGTAATAACCCAACGCATGAATACTCCTCTATTTTTTGGAATTTTCAAAGTTCTGTCAGAAAAGTATTTTTGAACTGGTTATAACCCAATACCTGAATAACTTTCTGAGAACACTCTCCCATTATCAAAATTTATATATTGTAAACTGATTACCCAATGTTTAGTTTCAAACTTTTCAGAAAAATACATTTTTTCCTTGGTAATGTCCCAAGCCAAGAAATATTTTAGAGAACTATTCTTGTATTAGTAATGTGACTATCAGAACCAGCTTAACACAAGTAGTAGTACAAATAGTAATAAACCCAATTCCCGAATATCGCTCTGAAATATAACCCCAAAACATTAAAATATAAGCACAAGTCTGTTCAGAATTTTTAAGAAAAATAGTGACTGCCTACTTGGCTTGTTCTGCTGCTTTATATAGCAGATCAGCCGTTCGCCATATTGTTACCAATTTGACCAATCATTGCATTGATATTTAGGCCATTTATATTTCCGTACTACAGTTCGATGATCAAGTGAAAATTTCCGAAAATTTCCATATTTTTCCATGACATGACAGTAATACTTACCATGATTTGACAGTTGTGCTAGTTGTCATGTGCCTTTTTATGGTGCGAGTACGTCACACGGGGCCATGTAAGAAGTATTTATTTTAATTAACTCTGGGATAATTTTTGTTTCCTCTTTCTATTTTTCAGGTAAGCAGCTTTGGATTTATTGTGGCAGGCTGCAACACATCCAGAATACCGAAATAAATGAGAACGTCACAATTCAAATGCCCTCGAAGTAATTTTTATAAGAGATTTTAAAGGATGTTGTATTTTTGTATTACTACTGATGGAATGTTGTTGGAATAATCAATACCCGAAAAAGCCCAACTTGGTACGATGTACTTGGTACTTGGTGTCCTATGAGCATCCATTTTTCCTTAAAAGTTTGTGTAATCTCTAATCAACAACAGCAGACAATACTCACTGGTAAACAATATTCAGTTTAATTTTAATAAAATCATATCAAGAGGTCAATTCGGACAATTGACAAATATCACCTTCAGATGGAGCAATTTGCATTCTTAGGAAAATAAGTAAACTGGCTGACGAACTGACTAGGCACGGTTCGGACCTTCAACAATTTTTCGTTCTAGGGAAGTTTCTCTGTTATCTATAAAAAAAAAATTTAACTCCTCGAGAAAACGCAAATGTTGTTACATGAGTAATATTCACAAATATTTAGTAAATATAAAGGCTGTCTTTTTAACTTAAATAGAACTTTCGATAGGGATGATTCTGACAGATCTATTTAACATTTATGTTCGGTATATAGTCTGCATAGACTCATGGGTGGGTAACGGTTAAGAATTATCGATATTTTCTTTGAAAATTAGCCGTTTCTTCGCGACAACTTCTCGATTTTTATGGCGTAAACGTCCATCTAGGTAAGGCATCCCTCAAACTGTGAATAAATCTTGTACCATAGACCCTTTCCAAAATGGAACAACTACAAAAAGTAATCGTAACGTGCGTACTAAAGCAAATATTGTTCTTGTCAAGGAATGTGTGCAAGCGTTTAGTAAGATTAGAAGCCGTCGTGATGCAAGACTACAAGCCTGATTCCCTATAATTCAAATTGGTGTAACTGCAATGGTGTTGGTGTTTGCGACCGAAGAATTTAAAAAAATATCTTCATTATCCAGAAAGTTTAGTTCATACTGTTAATTTTAAAAGCTTTATAGAAAATCATAATTTCTAAAAAAAAAAAAATTCAGTACCTATGTTCATTATTCACTATTGCAATTTTTTACTTTGGTCCTTCGAGCCGGAGAATTAGATTAATATTTATGTCCTACGCAAGTCACACCTTGTGCTGATTTTCTCAAGTTCAATTTTCTACTTTTAGTCCATTAAGCATTGTTTGAGGTTGTCAAGGTATAATTTGGAAGGGACTATAAACTTTCTGAGATAATGAACTCAAGGTAAATTTCCCATAATTTTAGGTATACAATTAGTTAAATAACATATCCGGATCGAAGGAATAGTTACAAAATACCTGGGTGGATGCAAGGGCAGAGGTATTGACAATGATTTACGTTTAAAGAATTTCTGGATATATTTTACGATAAGTCTAAAGAATTATAAACGAAATACTTTTGGGTAAGGAGCAAGTACAACATCCAATTTGCATTATTTCCCTATTGTGCATACTTATAAATTCAATGTGACTCACTCTCAATGTATAAAACTATCTAAAATCTTTCCTGATGATTTGCAAAGGCGCTTAACTATCAACCGTTCGTTTCCTTTAGAAAATTTATCAAGATAAATTATAAAATTATGATTTTAGCAATGATCACGTTAAAGCTGTATAAATTTTTTTGTAGAGACTAGTATTAAAATTAGAAACGCATCGGAAACCTTTAAAACAATTATTCTAATGATAATGACAATGATGATGATCTTTTGACATAATTACAGGAACAGTTTTGTCAGTATTAAAAGAGAACTTTATAAAAAAACGTTCCTAAAATAAACCATTATGTGGATAAATGCATAGCAGCACGCAATTTGCTCATATTACAAGATTTCCAACTCATTATTGCATTAATTACCATAATTTTTCAAATGCCTAATAAAGTAATTAATTGTTGTTCCGTATCGAATTAACAAACAAAAGTTATAATCAACAATGGAAATGGTAAAATTTATTGACTTTTTCTTGAATTTGCTTTGTTCACTTTTTATAGAGCTTTTTTTTACAAGCAACATTTTCTGTCCTTACCACGCCTAAGCTAAAGATATCAAGAATTGCCCAGAATCACCCCAGTTTTTTTCATATCTAATTAACTGAGAATGTACACTTTAATCTGTGTCTTTCAGAGTGCCGAACAGTAGCAAAAACAGAATCACATTTTCACAGTTTCTTCACCGTAATCCCTGCGTTCGCGGCTATCAATAAATGCCAACCTGTTTAGCTTTTCCCTGAGAGACGGGTGTCTAGTGTGGATTAACACTAAAGTTCGTTTACAAGGCTAATTAATTTATCCTCAATAGTTGTTGCGTTATATTTCTTATCTGTTTTAATTTTCTTTTAATTTCGGAGGCCAACCCAAAACAGAGCATTTGAGGTGAGTTGTTTTGGTATAATCTAAATTTTGGAGAATACTGACTCTTCGCTTCATACCTGGTATCTATAAAATAATAAGAAAAGGAACCTGGATTCCTTGAAAAGCCAAGCTTCTCTCAAGGCCTTAATAAAAATATGTAATGGAGTGTCAAAGTATCCTGAAATACTTTGACACTCAAATACGTATTTTTATTAAGGCCTTGAGAGAAGCTTGGCTTTTCAAGCGGATAGCAATCTCGTTATTTTTTCTTCTAGAGTTCAACATGACATATTGTGTCAAGATCTTCTAGATATATGTTCAGTGCAAACCACGTTCTTCGAATAAATCGCATTCTAAAATATTTCCCTGCGATTTGGCGCCTTCTGTGTAAAATTTCCCATTATACCATCGAAGGGATTTTCCTCATGAAATTGACCCGTAGCATAATTCGAGTTTTCTGGTAAAATCAGGCTCCCGGAATTCAAAGAATTATCAGACCCCTAGTTCAATTTGAAAATTCACTGAAATAATTTTCAATGAATTTCAGTGTTTAGACGAGATATTTAACACTTTGGTAACACTTCATTCTTAATACGTTTTGTGTTGGATATATATATTTAGAATTACCTAAGGCGCTTGAGAATCAGAAAAGCAGTGTCACATACTCTAAGGAGCAAATTATCTGTACCGAGTCGACTGTTTTTCGATAATTGGTAAAATCTGTTGCTTTTTATCATAGATGCTACAACTCCAAAGGTTACCTAAGGCGCTTGAGAATCAGAAAAGCAGTGTCACATACTCTAAGGAGCAAATTATCTGTTTGTTTGGCGTTTTATCTAGAAGTATGCTTTCCCTTTCTAGTACGGGTGGTGGTAAGCTTCTCCTTTTCTCTTCCTTTTCTGATGTGCTTGGTAAACTATTTTTATCTAACCTTACCACCTTGTACCCTAAATCACCATTAAGTACCTTTTTCGAACTGCTTTCTTTAAATCATAGCCTTAATTGGTTTTGGTGTCTTTTTCTCCTTTCCCCCAAATTTTCTAAGCTAACAATATAGGTCCGGTTACCCTTAACTTCCTCAATTTTCCCTGAGGCCCAAGACTTTTTATTTCCTGTAAACTCTCGAATCCACACATTTTCCCCTACTTCAAAAGAGTGTCTTCTCTTTCCCCCATAATTGTTTACTTGTCTGTTTTGCGCTTTCCACACCCTCTTCCGTATCTTGGTATTACTCTTTCTGTCTAATGGATTGCTGTCTTTAGGCTTGATTAAATCTAATCGTGTTCTAAGCTGCCTTCCAAAAATTAACTTAGCTCGTTTTTCACCAGTCGTATAATGAGGAGTCGTTCTATAGTTAAAAATAAAACGACTTAGAGCGACCGGCAGATTTTTGTCTTCTGCCATAATTTTTTTTATCGATATTTTAAACGATTTGACACAGTTTTCCGCTTGTTCATTAGATTCTGGATGATGCACCCCTCCCGTTAAATGTTTTATACCATTTATTTGGCAGAACCATTGGAATTACTCCGATGTAAAAGCTGTGTCATTATCTGAAATGAGAGTCTTCGGAATTCCCATTCTACAAAAAATGTCTCTAAGCTTCTAAACGGTAGTTGTTGAAGTTAGGTTAGGGACTGGCATTACTTCTGGCCATTTACCGAAACTGTCTATACATACCAGGAAATGTCTTCCCATAAATGGGCCGCAGTGTATTCTATCCCATGGTGCCTTAGGCCATGACCAAGGACGTAAGGTAGCTTCTGGTGGATCGGCCTGGTTCATAGCATAAATGGTGCAATTCCTGGCCAGCTGCTCTATGTCTTGATCAATTCCCGGCCAATATACATAGCTGCGCGCCAAAGATTTAATTTTTACTACCCCAAAATGGAAGAATGCAATTCTTGTAACACTTTATTCTGCAAGCGTTTAGGAATCACTACCCTAAATCCCCGAAGGATACAATCCTTTTCAATCGACAGTTCATTACGAATTTTATAAAAGGGCAAAACTTCATTATTGCTTACTCCTCTTGGCCAACCCTCAAACACAAATTGTTTTACCATTTGTAATATATTATCACTTCCCGTTTCCTAAGCAGTCAACTTTGCGTCAACCGGCAATTGTTGCTCCTTACTTATTAAATTTAAATATAAATCTTGTATTTCATTTTCACTGTCCCTTGTTTCTTTATACTGTAAAGGGGCTCGCGAAAGAAAATCTGCGTTATTTTCTGTGGTCTTGACATATTTGATATCAAAATCATATCCTGATAAAAATAATGCATATCGTTGCAATCTATGTGCTGCCATTTGAGGAATTCCAGCTTTACTCCCAAATATGTAAATTAAAGGTTTGCAGTGTGTTTTCAAAACGAATTTACGCCCATACAAATATTGATGGAAGTATTTTACTCCGATAAATATTGCTAGAGCTTCGCGATTGGCTTGACATTCCCATTTTCATATACATGAGATAAGATTGCCCCCAGGCCATAACTACTTGGATCTACTGGTAATTGTATTGGCAAAGAAGAATTATAATGAAGCAACACATTAGCAAATAAAAGCATTTCCTTTACATGATTGAACGCTCTTTCGCACTTATTTGTCCACGACCAAGGAACATTCTTCTTTAAAAGACTGTAGAACGGATTTAGTTCCTCAGCTACATTCGGAAGAAATTTCCGATAGTAATTTAACATCCCCAAAAAAAATTTTAATTGTGTCACATCTCTTGGAGAATTTACTTCTCTAATCGCCTGCAGCTTATTCGGGCAAGTTTTTAACCCTTCTCCACAAATGATGAATCCTAAATAACGGGCTGATTCTTTTAAAAACTCACATTTTGGTGCTTTAACTGTTAAACCTGCACCCTTTAAACGATGAAGTACCTTTTCTAACACTTGCATGTGTTCGCTCATGTCTCTAACTTCCTATCACTATGTCATCCATAAATACGGCAACTCCGTGCAAACCCGCCAATACCGTTTCGATTTTCTTTTGAAAAATACCCGGTAGGGTCTTGATACCGTACGGACACCTGGTATATTTAAATAGTCCTAGATGAGTAGAGATAGTCGTCAGTGTTTGACTATTCTCTTCTAACTCTATTTGCTGATAGGCGGTAGCTAAATCTATTTTCGAGAAAATCGTACTATCCGTTAATTTCTCGAAAAGATTTTCGATTCTCGGTAATATATACCTTTCATTTAGTAACACCTTATTCAAAGTAATCTTGTAATCACCACATATCCTGACTGTACCGTCGGATTTTAAAATAGGGACAATAGGTGTACCCCAATCTGAGAATTTGACAGGTACTAACACACCCATTCTTTCTTATTTTCTTAATTCCGTCTCCACCTTACCTTTTAGACTGAATGGTAGTGGCCTTGGTGTAAAAAATTTTGGTAGAGCATTTCTTTTACATGTAGTTTCATCTTGCCGTACTTAAACTTGCCTAACTCATCCGAAAAGACTTCAGGAAATCTTCTAATTAACAACCCGATTTCCTTTCTTTCTAAGTGATCTACCTGAGAACCAATACCGAAATCGCACATAAAATCTCGACCTAATAAGGTAACTGATCCGCCCTTTACAACATAGAGCTCTACTTTGCGAGTTTTGTCGGCGTTCTGTACATTTAACTTGCATTTCCCTACTGGAGACATTTGTGAGCCATTGTAGCTTAATAACTTCATATCTGTGGCTTCTAATTTTACCTTGCTAAATTTTTGATGATATACAAACAAATTTAAGCAACTTATAGCTGCACCACTATCCAATTCTGTAAGTGTAAACAACTTGCCTTCAACAGGCTGAGACGACACGTAATTCGTTTTCTCATTTTTATTTTCCCGAACTACAACCGTTGTTTTAATTGGGCATATTTTTTGTAAATTCCCTTTATAGCCACATTTATTGCGAACACAATTTTTGTACCTAAAATTTTGTGATAAATGGTTAGTATAACCACAAAAAATGCATGCAATTTTATTATTTTTTATTTTGTTATTGAAATATGAAATATTTTTGTTATTATAAGTCTGCTTACCTACTAAGTTACCTGGTGTCATAGTTTTAATTCTATTTACAGGTTCTTGTTTGACCCTAACCTGAAAACTATTACCTACAGTAGTTAATGCTGCTTCTGTCTCCAGTGCTATTGTTACTGCTTTTGTAAAGAAAAGATATGCTGTTTGTGTGAAGAGTTTGTCTCTTACTGGTACCTTTTTTAATCCTAGGATGAATTTATCTCGCATCGTTGACTCCAATGCATTTTTGAACTCACATGTTACTGCCAATTTTCGGACTTCTCTCTCCCATTCCTGAATTGTTTGGTGATCTTTCATTGCTGCCGAATGAAAGTTTTCTCGTTCTACAATAATTGAAACGGCTGTCTGTAAGTGTGTATCCGGCACTTTAGTGAGGTTCTCAAATGTGACTTCCTCCAGCTCACTTGGGTAACACAAATCCTTTAATAATTTATATGAGTGCTCCGTTAACATTGTTAGCAACACCGCACGTTTATGTTCTTCCAATTTGATGTCATTCGCCTGTAGATATTGTAGGAGTCTCTTCTTATGAACTTTCCACTCCATTCCAACGTGATCGAATTCCCTTAATAAACCAATTCTTCCGAATTGTTCTTGCTGCGGTTTCTTACTGTCGTCTTCGTTTCCCATTTTTGTCGTGCAATCCGCTGATTTTCCTTGTCGCCAATGAAATATTTTTGTTGCTGGGTAGTTTAGATATTGTAACGCGCCACAAAGTGATACAAGCGACATCTATTGGAAATGGAAACAACTTTAGGATAGTGACATCCTAGTAAACTGGGTTTGGAGAATGGAATATTCAGGAAGGTTCTAGGATAATTCGTAGAGTATAAATACGGCGCTGCTCACATCGAAGAGGGGAGTATTATTTCAGACAGCGAAGTGAATGAAGTAAACTATTTGGATTGCGATAATTAGAAGTACAGTACTAGCGATAAATAAAGAGTTGATTTGATAATTATTTGTGAATTTGTGAGAGTAAACAGTAAAGTTAAATAAAGAAAGAACTTTTGAATTATATCTGAAATATTGTGTTTTAAATAACGAATTAAGGCCACGCTCGTAACAACTGGTGTCAGAAGTAAAATAAAATCGCGAAATAAAGTGGTGGCATTTGACTTTGAAATTCAAAGAGTCATTAATTTTGTGAAATCGCGCAAGAATGGGACGCAAACTAGAGGAGCTTCGCATACAGGAATTGAAAGTGGAGTTGGGGAAGCGGTCATTGCAAACGACAGGTCTAAAGAATGTTCTAGTCGATACATACGTTTTCGAGGAAGAACCAGAAACTGAAGAAGAGCCTGCGATGAACATAGAACAGCTTTTGGGTACTTTAATGACCAAAATGGAGCTTTCAACCCTGCAATTGAAAAATGCTCTTGAGGAACAACAGAATTCTCTAGAAGCCCGTTTGGACGATCAAAAGAATGCCCTTGAGGAACAAAAGAATGCTTTTGAGGATCAAAAGAATTCTTTAGAAGCGCGTTTGGATGAACAAAAGAATTCTCTGGAATCCCGTCTAGATGAACAAAAGAATTCTCTAGAAGCCCGTTTGGACGATCAAAAGAATGCCCGTGAGGAACAAAAGAATGCTTTTGAAGAACAAAGGAATGTTTTTGAGGAACAAAAGAATTCTCTGGAATCCCGTCTAGATGAACAAAAGAATTCTCTAGAAGCCCGTTGGGATGAACAAAAGTGTTCTTTGCAGAATTGTCTAGAAACCTGTTTGGAGGAACAGAAGACTTTTCTTAAAAATTCATTAGACGAGCAAAATGTAAAAATTGAAGGAATCCAGCAGGAAGTGCTGGAAGTTCAACAGCAAGTGTCGGAAGTGCAACAAAATGTTACGGAGAAGCTTGACAACGTTAAAGCAGATTTGGACAGAATGAAGTATCCACAACCTTGGCACGAAGGAACTGAAATATCCGGTGCAGGCAGAATGAAACCTCCAATATTTGATGGACAAAATTCGTGGCATATTATCAAGAGACAGTTTGAGGCAGCTTCCGAAGTAAATGGATGGAATGACGCAGATAAAGCTACAGCTCTGGTATTAGCACTTCGAGGTCCTGCGTCAGAGTTATTACAAACTATTCAGATTGAAAAGCAACGTGATTACATTTCACTAGTACAGGCGATAGAATTATGTTATGGAGATGAACACATGCAACAAGTATATCGCCTGCAGTTACGCAACAGGACTCAAAAGCATGGCGAGTCACTACAACAACTGCAGGCTGATGTGGAAAGATTAGCTTATCTTTCGTACTCTAGCGTAAATGCGGATTTCCTTAATGAAGTGGCAACAGAAGCATTCGTGAACGCCATTGCAGATCAAAATTTACAACAAGCGTTAAGGCTAGCAGGAAAGAAATCAACAGCAGAAGCACTAGCGTATGCATTAGCGTATGAATCTGCCAGGCAAGCTTCTCGAAGTGCAGTACGAGTGAGAGAAATTTCGGTGGAGGAATGTACTTGTAATAGAATGCAGCCATCACAGAGCAATTCTTCACGCGGTATTCTGCGATGCTGGAATTGTAATAGACCAGGACACCTCCAAAGGGACTGCAGAAAACGCTGTCGAACAGAATCACCAGAAGAGGAGGACAGAAAAGAATGCCAAAGATGTCGAGCCAGGGAGCAAGCTATTCGGGGAGAGCCTAGAAATCAAACAGCGGCTAGTCGCATCAGTTCCCCTGTTCAGCAGTCGAAAAACATGTAAAAACCAACTTCGGGGGGGGGGGGGGGGGGGGGGGGGGGAGGCAGAAGTTGGTTGGTAAAGTCGACAGCCCCGAATTCATCATTCAGATAGCCCAGTTGCAGAGAAATAATAGCAGTCTTGTTATATATGGAAGTGTAGGAAAAAATGACTGCGTTGTCACTATCGGCACTGGAGCTTCGAGATCAATTATTAGAGCGGATCTTGTCAAGAACAAATGGCTTCACAATACCACCAAATATTTACTAAGAACAGCAACTGGAGCCGCAGCACAAGTTTTTGGAGAATTAACTTTGATTCAACTAGGTGAACTACTATTTCCTCACAATTTCCTAGTTTCAGACATAATGGATGAATGCATCATTGGAGTAGACTTTATGACCACATATAAAATAAATTTAGATGTCGGAGAACGAATACTCAAATATGGCAACATAGAAATTCCTATGAGACTAGGAGGAGGAACAGATTATCCTGCAAAAATGAGGACGATGGTCTGTGAGAATATGACTCTCTCTGCATTCTCGGAGACGCTAGTATGGATAAAGCTTACTGATGACATCGGGACCTGCCGATTCTATCTGGTGGAGCCTAACCCTACAAAAGTAACATCGAACATCATCGTGGGTAAGACTTTAGTGAAGGCAGAAGGCGCAACATTAATTCCAGTCAGAGTGCTCAACACATCCGTAAATGAGGTACAACTAAAAGAAGGTGCTATAATTGGAAATTGTGACCCTGTTTATCAGATTGTTAATTTGGAAAATAGTAGTAATATTAAGGAGGTAATACGTATACCAGCTACTACTCAACAGGTTCAGAAACTTCTTTCATCTAGTGCCTTAAGTGAACAGCAATACAACGATGCCAAAGAGATGATCGATGAATTTTCGGAATTATTTGCAATGAATTATGATGATTTCGGCAAAACAAATCTTGTCCAGCATCGGATCAATACAGGAGATTCTAGGCCCATTCGGCAACCACCACGAAGACTACCATTAGCCAAACAACCAGAAGTTGCAGATATGATAAATTCCATGAAAGAACAAGGCATAATTGAGGAATCTAACAGCCCTTGGACATCGCCAGTTGTTTTGGTCAGGAAAAAGGATGGCAGCACCCGATTCTGTGTGGACTACCGCCAACTAAATAATGTAACAAGAAAGGATAGCTATCCGTTACCAAGGATTGATGACACGTTGGACACCCTTTCCGGAGCGCAATGGTATTCCACATTGGATTTGAAGAGCGGTTACTGGGAAGTGGAAATACATCCCGAGTATCGAGACAAAACTGCTTTCTCAGTTGGAAGTGGCTTATGGCAATTCAAAGTTATGCCATTTGGATTGTGTAATGCTCCAGCCACATTCGAACGACTCATGGAATGTGTTTTACGAGGATTAACCTGGAAAATATGTCTTGTCTACTTAGATTACATAATTGTGATCGGAAGGACATTCGAGGAACATAAAAACAACTTACGGGACGTACTTCAAAGACTGAGATATGCGAAACTGAAACTCAGTACGAATAAATGTGCTCTATTCAAGAATGAAGTAAAATATTTGGGGCATATAGTTTCATCACAAGGAATAAGAACTGATCCAGAGAAGATAAGAGCTGTGAAAAATTGGCCTGTTCCAAAGGACAAACATCAATTAAGGAGTTTTATTGGATTGGCTACCTACTACAGGCGATTCGTAAAAGGTTTTGCAGATATAGCAAGGAGCCTACATCAACTTACAGAAAAAGAAAACCGTACATATGGTCCGATAAATGTAACGAGAGTTTTACAAATTTGAAGCAACAGCTCTGTGGAACTCCAGTGCTTCACTATCCAAAGCTGGGAAAAACTTTTATATTGGACACGGATGCCAGCAATGTAGGTATTGGTGCAGTGCTTTCACAGGTAGAGGATGGTCAAGAGGTGCCAGTAGCTTATTTTAGCAAAGCACTCTCAAAATCAGAGAGAAATTATTGTGCTACAAGGAAAGAGCTACTTGCCATTGTAAACTCAACCAAGCATTTCCATAAATATCTCTACGGGCAGAAATTTATCCTCCGCACTGACCATGCAGCGCTTAAATGGCTTTTGCAGTTTAAGAACCCTGAGGGGCAAGTGGCGAGATGGATAGAGCGACTCCAAGCTTATCACTTTGAAATCCAACACCGAAGAGGACGTATCCATGGAAATGCAGACGCCCTTTCACGACGTCCATGCAAAGTTGAATGCAAACATTGCGTTCGGCTGGAGGAAAAAGAAACAAAAGCAACAATAAAGCTGATGACGCTGGAACCATCGACAGGTTGGAACAACGAGAGCTTGCGAACAGCACAACGGGAAGACCCAGACATATCACCTATTCTTGCTTGGAAAGAAGACATGGAAAGACCACAATGGCAAGATATCTTGGAGAGGAGTGAGAAACTGAAGAGCTACTCGGCTCAATGGAACTCTCTTCACGTTGAATGTGGTATATTAAAGCGCAAGTGGGAATCAACTAACGGCGAGTCATTCCGAATGCAGATAGTCGTGCCAGCTACCCAGATCAAAGATGTTCTAGAAGAAATGCACGGTGGATCATCTGGAGGACATTTGGGGGTGAATAAAACAATTTCCAAAATACGTGAACGGTTTTATTGGTTACACATGCGAGAGGATGTTGAGGAATGGTGCCGGAGATGCACTATCTGTGCTTCTTGCAAAGGACCACCACACAGAAATAGAGGAGAAATGCATAAGTATAATGTAGGAGCCCCATTTGAAAGGATAGCCGTAGACATCGCTGGACCTTTTCCAGAAACAGATAACGGTAACCGTTATATATTAGTTGCTATTGACTATTTCAGTAAATGGCCTGAAGCTTATGCAATCCCTAATCAAGAGTCTACCACAGTAGCGGATCAAGTAGTAATGAATTGGGTCAGTAGATTTGGTGTTCCTCATGAACTTCATTCGGACCAAGGACGGAACTTCGAATCACGGACTTTCCAAGAGATGTGTAACATTCTGGGAATAAGATAAACCAGAACAACTCCTCTGCATCCGCAATCTGATGGCATAGTAGAGCGCTTCAACAGAACATTGGTCGAACATCTAAAGAAAGTAGTCGACTATCACCAACGCGATTGGGATCGATATATTGCCATGTTCTTAATGGCCTATCGATCAGCTGTACACAACACGACCGGACAAACTCCAGCAAAAGTGATATTCGGAAAGGAAATGCGTTTACCTAGCGATCTTAAGTTTGGTATACCCAGCGGTGAACAAAAGTTACCAGACGATTATGTATCGGAACTTAGACAACGATTAGCTGATGTACACGAAGTCACGAGATCAAAATTAGCAATAAATACCGATCGGATGAAGACCCGCTATGACTTACGTGCTAACTCAGCAGGATATAATGAAGGTGACCTTGTTTGGCTGTACAACGCGAAACGACGTAAGGGACGTTCTCCCAAATTACAACAACACTGGGAAGGACCGTATTCAGTAGTGACTAGAATAAATGACGTAGTATATAGGACTCAGCGGGGTACAAGAGGCAAACGGAAAATCGTTCATCTAGATCGTTTATGTCAATACTGCGAGCCTCAAGACCGTGGATCACCTGTTGTTCGGGACGAACAATTTTAAGAAGGGGGCAGTGTAACGCGCCACAAAGTGATACAAGCGACATCTATTGGAAATGGAAACAACTTTAGGTTAGTGACATCCTAGTAAACTGGGTTTGGAGAATGGAATATTCAGGAAGGTTCTAGGATAATTCATAGAGTATAAATACGGCGCTGCTCACATCCAGGAGGCGAGTATTATTTCAGACAGCGAAGTGAATGAAGTAAACTATTTGGATTGCGATAATTAGAAGTACAGTACTAGCGATAAATAAAGAGTTGATTTGATAATTATTTGTGAATTTGTGAGAGTAAACAGTAAAGTTAAATAAAGAAAGAACTTTTGAATTATATCTGAAATATTGGGTTTTAAATAACGAATTAAGGCCACGCTCGTAACAATATGTAAAACAGCCGATATTTTAACTTCACGATTTATTTAATCGTACAGGTTACACAAATATAAAAATACAATATGCGTCTGACAATTTAGCACTCTTAATTAATCCAGAACATGTGTCATCACTGTTGCCAGTGAAGCTGGCTCCGATGTCTCGCAAACTCACTGAACTGCATTCAGCGTTACGTACCGAGCTGCATTCAGCGTTAGACATTACATGTCCAGAGGATCCCTTCACGCATTACAACCCACTGCTTCTTCTATTATTCTTCGACACATAGCGAAAACGTAATTAGCCTGCGCATGTGAGGAACTAGGCTAAAGAATTGCAAGATCATTTTCGGCAACCAACTCTAATTGGTCCTATCCAGGTCTATAAATGCTTGCACAAAATCCGTAAACATCCTTTTTCAGATCGGTATTTTTGCTCAGCTATCTTTATATATTATTATAGTCATCTTAGAGTATTTGATTCGAATCTAATAATTTCGATGAATTACTTCTCAGCGGTAAACGTACATGTTCCAATTCCAGTTTCAGTAAGATATCAGTGCATATGAGCTTAATACATTCCATTAATCGGAAACAGTTACTGGAGCCGATTCATTTGATTATTTAATATTGTTCTAAAACTCTTCTTTATCGCTTATTCTTTTGAGCTTGAGCCTTCATTTGAATTACAGATCCTGGTGAGTCAACCGATAACTAATCGACACATGTCCCATTAACGAATCTTTTATTTTTGTAGTTTATGGTAGGTCTGCAAGATCTAAGTTATATATTCCAATCATGACACTAAGATAATAAAATGGTTGACATCATATAAAACGGTAGTAGGAACCATTCTTCTGTGATTAAAAATGGCTGTAATCTTTGATTCTACTTTACAAGTACAATTAATACGACCTTAAATTTTGAGATTATTTGAACGGTTGTAGTGCCAATTTCTCATGAGATGACAGAATGTGGTGACTTTTTTTTTTGTTTTGTTGCAGGGCAGGAAGTTGAATGATCCCACGGAGGCCAAGGAGTGCGAACAAGCTGAGTAGCAGAAGGTAGAGAGTTATATAAATCGAAAAGCAAGCAGGTAGGAGAAAAAACACAGGACCGTGTCGAGATTTGATTCGAACCCACAACTCCTGGGATGGCAGTCAGAGTAAGTGCTCGCTATACGCGTCACCTTACACCCTAGTTACTTCACGTGACATCATTAACATCCCTCGTTGGCGTTATCTGTTAATTACCCCTGAAATTCAAAACATTTTCATCTCACTAGCATTAAAATCCTAAAACATGCATCGCACTAGCATGAAACCAATAAATTTCTTTCCTAAATTATCTTGGTTACTTTTTCTCACAAAATTTCTCCAAAGCAAATGTTAGTATCTCGGATTTCACCTTCTAAATTATTTACGCCAACGTAAACAATTTCCTCGCGATGAGTTTAAAGTACTTGAACGCATATGAATTATGCGATTTTAAAATATTTTTGTCACGAAAACCAATAATGCCGACGCAAGCGATTTACGTTTTTTGTGATGAGTTCAAAGTACTTGAACTCATACGATTTAATCACTTTTCCCCTTAAATCGATTCTTGCTGAGAATAGCATCTTTTTCACTTATCGAAGAAATTGATTGGCCGATAGATTTTTACTTTGAATTTTTTCAATAAATCGATGGAGGGAGAACTTAAATAAATTCAGTTGATGTTGCTAGGAACAAGCAGAGTTTTCCTAACTTTAAAAGTGATCTGAAGAGTCCCCCTACCAGAGGTAAGGCCTTCAGATCTCTAGAAAAAGAAAGTCTAAAAGTTAAATAAAAATTTGTTGTATTAAGTGTACAAAGTTGATTAATAAAGTTCATACATAGTGTACAAAAGTTACAAAAGTGTTTAAACAATAAAATTGGGACTGGTGATCTTCTCTGTAGAAAGCACTCCCCAGTCCTTGGGTATTTCATAAAAACCCAGAACATTTTGGTGGCAGCGGTTGAGGATCTTTATTAAAATAAAAATACGATCCCAGCTACTCCAATTAAGGTAACCTAAGCCAGGCGCTCAGAGGTTATCCAACGTTGTCTAAGACAACCCAATCTCAAGACAGGCTCTAGAGATTATGCAAAAAATTTTGAGTAAAAAGAACTCAGTAAACAACCTAGAAGGAAACAATTATCAATGGACCCCCAGGAGGAAGCTCGCCAAATTGATGAGCAGCTAAAAGAATTTTACAAACCAGCTGGAGAGGACGACGAAACAAAAGATTTCACGGAGTTCATCACATTAAAAAAACGACTGGAAGAACTTAAAATGTAAGGTGTTTGTTTGTATTGCATATTTTTCAAATATATTTAGTATATCTCACATTAAATTTGCTTAAACTTGCCTAGATGCAAAAAAATATACATATATATATATATAATTAAGAGTGCAGAATTCAGAAAATTTAAGAAAGGTTGCGGAAATTTTAAGTGAATTTGTTTAAGAAAAAAGTGTAATGATTGCGTACTATCTTTTGTGAGTCCCAAGAGTGTACTTACTCGAGTTGTTTTTGTCTAAATAAGTGAGTGGGTTTTTTTTTCTTTTTACAATTCATCAAGTGATTCGGTCTTAAAGTAAAATTCCATTGTTGTCTATCCAATTGTCTCAAAAAGAATAAAGAACGGCACCATACGAACCCGACGGAATAGTTACACTAACCGGCAGCCTGCTTTTGCTAACGCGAAACGCAAAAGGCGAAGCTTTAGTTGTCCTCCGGCTACTCAGGCCCCCCAATTAAAAATGGCTGAAATAAAAATTTCTCTTTCCGATGCCCGGAATATGATACCGGATTTCGATGGCAGCCCCAATGAATTAGATCGATTCATTAATTGCTGCAAGATTCTCTTTGACACCACAGAGGGGGAAGCTGATAAAAAGCTTTTTCTTAGTGTCGTGAAAACCAGAATAATCGGTCCTGCATACGAAGCATTGAAGCATCGAAATTTTAAAGATTGGGTAACTCTAAGGGAATTCCTTGAGGACCAATTCTTAGATAGACGCCCAAGAGTAACGGTTCAGGCCGAGCTCCTGCGTCTCAAACAAAACTCCAGGGAAAGCATCGATGAATTCGCACAAAGGTTAAGTAAACTTTTGTGTGAACTAAATAACGTCACATCCCAGAACGTAACCGACGCGGTAGCAAAAAAGTTTTTATTAGAAGAGAATGAGTTAAATGCAATCAAGACCTTCGAAGACGGCCTGCGAAGTGAACAGTTACGTGTAATTGTTAAGTCCAAAGGCAAGACAACTTTACGTAAACTCGTCCTTTATGCTTCAGAGCATGCAATACGTCTCATGCAATACGTCTCGAAAATTTTGCAAAGTCCAGTGAAACAAACAAGTCAATTCCAACTTGCGATATTTGTGGCAAAAAAGGCCACACGAAGAACACCTGTTTCCGTAACAAGGTCATCCCATCATTTCACCCTACTGGTCCTCACATAAAGAGGGAAGTTCATCGATTGAACTGCAGTTATTGCAAAAAAACCTAATCACCATAGGAGTGAATGTAGAACTCGGATTCAAGACGAAAGAAACAGAAACCAAGAGATATATAGATCTAATAATAATAATCAAACACGAATATTTCCCGCTTCTCGGAATATACATCCGACTCCAGCTAGGCAGGTCAGATGGAATATGTTAATGGATTATGGATCGGAAAACGATCAACCGCGGATGGAGGGCACCGGCGACTCCACCCGTGTAACAAAAGCCGTGATACACCAAAACTCAGAACACTGATTCGAGTTCCAATAATAATTTCGAGAAATGCAATTCTCATTACATTGCCCTTATCAAACTCAAGAAAAAAATACTCCACCCTTCTAATAGACACTGGAGCTGACGTCAGTCTTTATAAACTCAAATTGGTGACAGACTCTACCCCAATATATCAAGACCTCAAGTGCGAAATTACTACTCTTTCCGGGAATAGCCTTAATTCAGTAGGAATTTCATACTGCAATTTAAAAATGCAAAATAATTCTATACAGCACCCATTTCATCTCATTAAGGAAGACATTTTAATCCCCTACGATGGATTACTAGGAAACGATTTTCTAACGCGACACAGATGTGTAATAAGCTACGAAGAAAGCTACTTGGAGCTCAGTATAATCAACGAAACACACAACGGGTGTACTCAGACTGGCAAATTACAACCAGCAAAAATAGCCTCAGAAGGCAAAACAAATTTAAAATTCGCGGAAATTCGAAATTCGGAATGTAAAAATTCAAACGAAAATTTCACTACCCATGTAAATGCTGACATTTTGGTTAATACAGACCCTTTTAAGCCCGAATCGGACTCGAGGAAATTACGTTCGGTAAATAGGAATCCAAAGAGAACAGACATCTCAAACCAAATGGTGGATTCCATTGCCTATGTGAACTGTAATTTACAACCTATGTCCAAGACCCATGGAATAGAAACCGAGGATACTACAAGTGGTTTAAACATATCTCTTCCACCAAGATCCCAAAAGGTTGTAGAAATCCCTTTAGAAAAACAAACAAATTTATTTTGTGTGCACAAAGAAATTAAACCCGGAGTATATTTGGGTAATGTTCTAACCAAGCCAAGAAATGGGAAAGTACGAATTCTATTATTAAATTTAAATGAAAATGAAATCACTCTCCCTTCGAGCGAAGTAAATCCTGAGTGGGAAGATCCACAGGATTATGATTTACTCCCAATAGGCCCTGATAATACTATCGGCCATGACCGCCTCAAGAAACTAGAGGAAATTATTCATTTAAATCACTGTAATAAGGAAGAAAGGCTATCCGTTCTAGATATATGCCGTCGTTACAATGAAATATTCTTCCTACCAGGAGACCAACTCTCTTGTACTGAGGTTACTTCACATAAGATACCAACGTTATCTGATAAACCTCCTATATACATAAAGCCATATAGACTTCCGGAGTCACAGAGGCAAGAAATAAACCGCCAATAGACCAGATGCTGGAAGAAGAAATAATAAGCCCCAGTAAAAGCCCATGGAATTCCCCGCTCCTTCTAGTTCCCAAAAAATCAGATAGTGAAGGGAACAAGAAATGGAGAGTCGTAGTGGATTTCCGAAGGCTTAATGATATAACAATGGGAGATGCTTACCCTCTGCCCAACATAACTGATATATTGGACCAACTCGGAAGATCCAAATATTTCAGTACGTTAGATTTAGCCAATGGGTTCCATCAAATACCCATGGACGAAGAAAGTAAGGAAAAAACGGCATTCAGCACCCCATACGGGCACTATCAATATAACAGAATGCCTTTTGGATTGAAAGGAGCTCCAGCCACCTTCCAAAGGCTTATGAACTCTGTACTTACGGGACTGCAGGGCTTACACTGCTTCGTGTATCTTGACGACATAGTCATTTACGGATACAACTTGAGGGATCATAATAAAAAACTAACTGAAGTTTTCGAAAGACTTCGAGAAAGTAACCTCAAGCTGCAGCCCGAGAAATGTCATTTTCTCCAAAGAGAAATCGCTTACTTGGGACATGTCGTTTGCTCAGATGGCATACATCCTGATCCATCAAAGATCGAAGCCGTAAAAACATATCCTACCCCAAAGAAAGCAAAAGATATCAAAGCATTTCTGGGTTTCGTAGGCTACTATAGGCGATTTATCTCTAACTTTGCAAAAATTGCACAGCCTCTCACTAAGCTACTAAAAAAGGATACTCCCTTCAAATGGGACTCCTTCTGCGAGGAATCCTTCAAAATATTAAAGAAAAATCTCATAACCGCTCCAATCCTCGCATATCCGCAGTTCGATAAAAATTTTTTTATCACTACCGATACAAGCGATATAGATTTAGGAGCCGTCCTGTCGCAGCAGGGAATAGATGGAGAACATCCTATATGTTATGCAAGTAGGACCCTAAACCCCGCTGAAACTCGGTACTCTACCATAGAAAAGGAACTGCTCGCCATCGTGTACGCTGTAGAGCAGTTCAGACCTTATGTATATGGCAGAACGTTTACCATTCTAACCGATCACAAGCCCTTAGTCTGGCTAATGAACCTAAAGGACTGCTCCTCCCGACTTATGCGCTGGAGGATACGGCTAGAGGAGTACGATTACGAAATTTCTTATAAGGCAGGAAAGCTCAACAGAAATGCCGATGCACTGAGCCAAATTATACCGGAAAACGAGAGAGAAATTCAAAATAAAGTAGTAAATATGTTGACCAGACAACAAGCAAAGTGTGCGAAGAATGACGGAAGTGACACCGACATCGATGAATGGTTCAATAATTACTTAACGTCAATTCACTCTGAGGAAGATGCCCCCATAATAGTGAACACAAGCCATTTAACGGATGTTAAAAATGTCAAATACAAATATTATCTTCTATCAGACAACGATCAGAAAGAGATATTGTCTCTTAAGAAGGAAATTCCCCAGTTGGAAAAAAAATTGAAAGAGAAAACTTTTATAATAGAACCAACGAAGAAGTGCACATATGTATTAGCGCTAATTAAACTACCTCTCAAGACGAAATCTGATTCAACGACACTTCTAAAAGCTTGCAGAAAAATACAGGATTTTCATACCCAACAAAAACTTAAGGAAATGCACATATATATTTCACACACAGACTCAAACACCTTTTCTGAGATAAAAACTGTACTCAGGCATACATTTCAAACAGTCAACATAACAATATATCTATCCGAGGTATTAACTCTGACAAACCCCAAAGATATTACGGATGTCCTAAAAACTTATCATGAGTCCCCTTTTGGTGGACACCAGGGAATAGAAAGGACCATAAAACGGATTCGGAAATCCTATAACTGGGCAAGCTTACGGAGGGACGTTGAAGAATTCATAAAAAAATGCCCCTCATGCCAGACCAATAAGTTAACACGGAATACAAAGATCCCTATAAAAATAACGACAACCAGTTCAAGGCCATTCGAAAAAATTTTTCTGGACATAGTTGGTCCTCTTCCTATTAGTCATAATGGAAACAAATATTTGCTCACCTTCCAAGACGATCTTACCAAGTATTCTGATGCCATCCCTTTGGCAAGTATAGAAGCACGAGTCGTCGCAGAAGCCTACATTACAAAAATAATCTGCCGACATGGTGTGCCAGACTCTATCTTAACAGATCAAGGTTCGAATTTCATGAGCGAGATGTTTTCAGAAGTATGTAAATTATTGAAGATCAAAAAACTTCAAACTACACCTTATCACCCCCAAAGCAACGGAGCTCTGGAACGGTCCCACAGAACCCTCGCTGAATATTTGCGACACTACGTCAACAGAGACGTATCAACTTGGGATTCTTGGATACCCTATTCTATGTTCGTATATAATACGACACCACATTCAAGTACCAACTACACCCCACACGAGCTTCTCTATGGTTTCGCAGCTACCATTCCATCACCACTGAAGTCCGAACCAAAAACCTGTTATAATTATGAGAACTATGCAAATGAGTTAAAGGCCCGGCTACAGCACGGCTACAGGATAGCTAAAGTCAAAAGGAAAAGAGCAAATCCAATTATGACAAATATTCAAAACCAAAAAACTTTCAGTATCGGAGAAAAAGTGCTCTTAAAAAAACTACGCTCGTAAGAACAAATTCGATCCTCTTTGGTCCGGCCCTTACGAGATAATACAAATAATTTCTAGTGAAAACACGACAATCAAAGTTAAAAATAAAAATAAAGCAGTGCATAACAACAATCTTAAGGCATTTATTGACTGAATAAACAAAGAAAAACATATTGCAGGTCAATAATATTCATCCTCCTCACCATTATTGGGAGCGTATCCATGGTATGTGCAGAAGACCCCGTGACAATTACGAAGCTTAACACTAACTCCGGCATCTACTTCGAAGAAGTGGGAGACGTTGGGCTATACAGCTATGAATGGAAAGCCATTGTCTACTTCGATTTAAAAAACTTGCTGTATGAAACCACACTTCTAAAGAAATATGCGTCACATATTTCCACACTTTGTGGTAATATAGGCTCACAGGTGGAAGAGCTAAGATACTGTCAAGGAGTAGCGCAAATTATTAATACAACAATGTCTGATATTGGGCTCAGGGAACAATTGCTAAAACCAGGTAACACGCGAACAAAAAGAGGGCTATTTAACGCTATAGGGAGTGTAAGCAAAACCTTATTTGGAACATTAGATGAGAACGATGCAAAGAATTATGAGGAAAAGATAAATAATTTAACTTATAACAATAATTACCTATTAGACCTTATCAAAAACCAAACCCTTATTTTGGAAAGCACAACAAACGTCTTTAATAAAACTAGATTTAACATCAAAAACCAGGTCGATCACATCGAGGAAAAACTAAAAAGGTTTAGGGACACCCTAGTTACATTCAATAAAGAGGTTGACACACATAGGGTAGTAATCGAATGGGAGACTTTAGTCTCTCATGTCACTCTCGTTCTAATGCGTCACCAATACACACTTAACCACCTCGTGGACCTATTAATAGACGTTAGACACGGCAAACTGCATCCTTCCATAATTACACCTATCCAAATCAAACAGTTGCTCCTTGATATACAAGACAATTTACCTCCAAACACTATTTTGCCGATTTCCCAAACTGAAAATCAAATTGTACAACTTTACCAAATTAGCCATGTCAGTACAGCAACTATAAATAATAAAATATTTTTGAAATTAAAATACCACTCCCATCTACTACTAGCTACCAACTATTTAAAGTCATACCATTGCCAATTCCCAATACAAAACAACATATATTTAATTATATCCAACCATCAGTAGAATATCTGCTCATTGATCTTAGCCGTGAACACTATTACCCTCTCAACAAACTCGATTTGAGTAATTGTGTGACCAATAATCTTGCTTACTATCTTTGCCGTATAATACACCCTATATTTAACTCACGCTCAACCCAAAGTCTGTGCGAAGTAAAACTTCTTCAACATGTAACTAAAATACCTCAAGATTGCGATATTCGCAGTTTGCCCGCGACAAACTATTTGATACAGTTATCACAACCGAACCATTGGCTTTTTGTTCTCAACGCGCAAAACACCCTCGATGCCATATGCGGAAATACAGTCACTCCAATACATATCAACGGAAGCGGTATATTAAAAATAACGCCAGGTTGTTATATTAGGAGAATTAACTCTTGAATCACACAATACCCAGACATCTCGTACAAATAGCTTCTACCTACCCTCTATAAATATTTCGCAAAATATATCGGTCATCCCTGACCTAAATCAACATCTCATATCAAATGAATACCCAACACAAGTGCTGAAATACCATAATGACAACGACCTCAAAGCAATAAGCGAAGCTCTCGCAAAACAAAAGCAATATGAGAACCAGGGATTCCCCATGCCCACAAAACATGACGTACATCAATACACGATAAGCTACATTACCGTGGCAGCAATTATTGCCCTTACAATTATGATATTATGGAAGAAACTGACGTGTAATTGTCTAAAGAAAACAAAAAACTCACTAGATATGAAACCTGAACCTTTTCCCGGCTCTAGCCAACCACTTAAATTAACATTGGAAAGAAAAACGAGTAAGAGCACTGGGACAGATAAGCCGTAATGTAAACAACGTTACACATATATATATTCATATTATTAAATTTACGTACATATCTATATATCTAGCTATTTGAAATAAAAAAAAAAAAACAAAAAAAAAAAAAAAGAGGTAGAAGAAAGCCCGATTTTTCATACATATATATTCATATTATCATACTTACATACATTTATATATCATAGCGATAATTTTCGATTTAATTAAATGGTATTAGAAGAAAAAAAAAACAACAGAAAATTTTTTACGTAAACCTTATTATTGTTTGTTGATTTAATTTACTATAGTTAGTTTAAAATATAAATATATCATTAGTCATTTCAATACTTACTCTTAAAAAAAAAAAAAAATGTACAATATATTAGAAAACATCAGCTGAATTTTGCGGATTCTTCCTCTAATCCGTAACACAAGTACATTCATTTAATTTTATTCCTTTTTATTCTTGGCAACGAAAGTTCATTCACAGAATGCAACTTTCTTTTCTAAGGGGGATGGTGTTGTAAGTGCTCGCTATACGCGTCACCTTACACCCTAGTTACTTCACGTGACATCATTAACATCCCTCGTTGGCGTTATCTGTTAATTACCCTGAAATTCAAAACATTTTCATCTCACTAGCATTAAAATCCTAAAACATGCATCGCACTAGCATGAAACCAATAAATTTCTTTCCTAAATTATCTTGGTTACTTTTTCTCACAAAATTTCTCCAAAGCAAATGTTAGTATCTCGGATTTCACCTTCTAAATTATTTACGCCAACGTAAACAATTTCCTCGCGATGAGTTTAAAGTACTTGAACGCATATGAATTATGCGATTTTAAAATATTTTTGTCACGAAAACCAATAATGCCGACGCAAGCGATTTACGTTTTTTGTGATGAGTTCAAAGTACTTGAACTCATACGATTTAATCACTTTTCCCCTTAAATCGATTCTTGCTGAGAATAGCATCTTTTTCACTTATCGAAGAAATTGATTGGCCGATAGATTTTTACTTTGAATTTTTTCAATAAATCGATGGAGGGAGAACTTAAATAAATTCAGTTGATGTTGCTAGGAACAAGCAGAGTTTTCCTAACTTTAAAAGTGATCTGAAGAGTCCCCCTACCAGAGGTAAGGCCTTCAGATCTCTAGAAAAAGAAAGTCTAAAAGTTAAATAAAAATTTGTTGTATTAAGTGTACAAAGTTGATTAATAAAGTTCATATATAGTGTACAAAAGTTACAAAAGTGTTTAAACAAATAAAATTGGGACTGGTGATCTTCTCTGTAGAAAGCACTCCCCAGTCCTTGGGTATTTCATAAAAACCCAGAACAAGAGCATATCAACTGAACTACCGAGTCACACAAATATCTCTTTAGACAGTTCTCAATTTTTTCATTTTTCCATTTCTTTTGTTTGTTCTAATTTTTCATTTGTTTTTCAAGTCACTCAATTTCGCTATTTGGGACCTGTTGATGAGTCAAACCAAGACTGGAAACTTGTCACCCAAAGTATAACGAGTTGTGTAATGAAATAACAAATTAAAAACATTTTTTAGCTTTTCCTATATACCGCAGAATCCAAAAAATGTTCCTTCTTCAGCAAATATTTAGACAGTACAAAATTTAAGTCGAATTAGGCACATTTCCTATTAATATTCAACTTTATCTAGGCGTACTTGTAACCGAAATAGAGCGACGATTCTTCCTGCTCTCTTTCTAAAAACGCTACCGGTCTCGCACTTTTATTTTTAGTGGCATGAATCCGAAAATATTGTAACATCTGCAGAAAAATTTATTTTCTCCTCCAAATATGACGATAAATTTTGCACTGGCGAAGTTTTTTATGGTCTATATCAGCCTGAGTTAGTGTTGCCATTTAGAAGTTAAATATTAAATTTTCAGCAAGAACAAAATAACTGAAAATTTAAAGCAATTATTTCAGTGATGACTGGGAATTAAATTATAGCTCAATTCATCATCCCTACTCAAACAATTTTTGTAATCTATGACTCTCTTAAAACTCCACTCACAGCTAATGCTAAGTAGCTAGTGAATTTTATTTCTTACTCAAAGTCGGAGGATTCTTCCAAGCTCCTATCATTGCTGTCCTATGAAATGTGTCGTGTATCATCCGACCCAAAAAAGCTGAAGAAATTATCCTTTTTGAATAAGTGCTTAATATTTAATTTATAAAAAAAAAAATAATTTATATTTTTCTGAGAACACTCATAGAACAGGAAGCGTTGCAGAAAGCATAAGTGCACGTTTGCATTTTCAAACATTATCTATGATGGTCGTAACTTAGGTTTTAAGTAATAAAAATTTAAGGAAATTCAAGCTTATCAGCCTTGCTAGATGGGGCAGGGGTATCTAAACAACCCCTCGAAGAAACGTAATTTTCGCAATCCTATCAAGATAAGAAATTCATTACTGAAGCCAAGTAATTCCAATATAAAAGCTGCAGAGGAATTTTTTTTCGCTTACCGTCGCTTTATTACCGATGAGAATAGGAGAGAGGGTAAAATAAAATTCCCGTAGGTAGGTATATACTGAAATTTGTGTTTACGAAACGTAATTTGATTATGTGGAGGCGTTAACTATTTTATTATATAAGCGAAACACATAATGGGAACTCATGTCATATATGCTCTGATTACATAAGCAAAGTAGACTTAAGCTTGATTCAGATTGCTCGACAGCGACAGCAACAGCAACGTAAGCAACAGTTTTGCTGTCGAGTGTATCAGATTGCATTGCAGCAGCACAAGCCCGCGAGCAGAATATTATGACATTTCTGTAAACGTAAATTGCGGATTTTGGTTTATGGTTGTTTGATTCAACAAAAAAATGATAATGTAATGACTATCTATTTAGTTTATTGCAAGTATATAAGACTATTTAATATTAGGACGAGGATATGGACAAGAGAAATGTTTTTGGAAAATGAGCGCGAGAGAGATCTTTCAATAGATTACATAAACCAAAATTAAACCAACTTAAATAGGAACCAAGATTACACTTTATTTAAAATAAAATAAAACAAAAAGTTCAGTCTTATTTCACATTTTGCACTTTATTAATTTCTTAATGGACCAGTGTCATTAAGTCGAAGCTTTCATCAAAAAGTATGGACCCGTCTTCATCCATTTCCATTTCCATTCTAAACATGTTCTTACGTTCGCTGCCATATCTATCTCGAAGTGTCTTCCACCGCTTTTGTATGATGACAGCAATTGCTGCCTATGAAAACAGCAGATTAGATTAGATTTGTGAAGGGGTGTATAGGCGTTAGCCTCGCAATCACTGCGACCTGAAAGATCTATTGTGAGTCCCCGTTGAATTTGCTCCATTTATAGGTTTAGACTGTAAATAAAGTGTAGAGCCATTCTGGGCTTGAGGTTCCATACGTAACTTGGTGGAAGAAAAGCATGTTCAAGGTGGAGTAATCTCCGCCTGGCCAATGCTTCGCAGTTGCAGAGCAAGTGCTCCGAGGTTTCGTGAGCATCCTAACAGAAGCGGCAGGATGAAGTCGCAGCCAAACCCAGCTTGTTTAGGTGAAACCTCAAGGGGCAATGGCCTGAGAAGAGCTCAGTGATCATTTTGAGCCTGTTCTTCTAAGGAGTAGGAGTTCTTTAGTTTTTCCGCCAGAGGTGTCGATAAACTTTTTTGCCTGACGAAGTCCTTGTAGCCTTTCCCAATACAGGGTTTTTTGTTTATTCTCCCAGTTATTTAGGGTAGCTTTGAGGTAACACTTTGAAGTGCCACAAAATGGCTCTGGTCCGACAAACTTAGTTTCCGCTCCTCTTTTGGCTAGGCCGTCCGCAATATCATTGCCTTTGTGGCCCTCATGTGCAGGTACCCACATGAGGATAACTTTGTTTCTCCTTGATAGATTTTTGAGGGTTTGTAGACATTCCCAGACTATCCCTGACTTGACAGTGTAAGACTTTAAGGCCTTAAGGGCAGCTTGACTGTCCGAGAGGATATTAATGGTTGAGCCATTTATGGCTCTTTTAATACAGGTATTGGCGCATTCTTCTATGGCCAATACCTCGGCTTGGAATGCGGTAGGGGTAGAGTCTAGAGCCTTTGATATATGGCATCTGGGGCCGTATACACCCAATCCGACCCCACTGTTTGTTTTTGAGCCGTCTGTATACCACACCATCGATCCTTTAGAATTTGAGATGACTCGACACCACGACGTTTTTGCTGCTGTCACTCAATCAGCTGATCGCTCTCAACCAATGAAAACGATTTGCTGTTGCTGTTGCTGCCGCTGTCATGGCAATCTAATTCAGGCTTTAAAGTTGAAGAAATTTCCTGGACTCATAATTTAAATTCACTCTGCAAGGGAGGAAGATATCATTAGAAGCCGACTTGCCGGATATAAATTTTTTCTGATATTAATAAATATTAAGATCAAGGAAAATTGGTTTAAAATTGTTTTTATATGTGAAATATCTAGATACAGGGTGTTCTACTATATATATAGGTGTGTGACAATTGGCCAGCCTAAGATGTAGTTTCATGAGACAGATAATTATTTATTTATGGAAGGGGAAGGGAATCAAAAATATTTGGAATTTTCTCTGGGATTAATAATTCACACATTTCTCTTCCTCTATTGCGTAGTTACAGCTGTAGCGGCTCAGTGAAAAGTAATTTTAATAGATTTTTTTTCTCCGAAGAGAAGATGAATAATTACAAATAGTGTGGATTGGGGATTATGTGTTCACATGCGATTACTTCTTATACAGAATACCAAATGGACACGAGTGGACGGTCATGCTTATATAGCTTTTTTTTCATCTCCAGGATGTTTCCCCCATAGTGGTCGATAGAGCAGGAGGTGATAGTACTCACCTAGACGAACAAAAAATTGTAACCTATGCTGGTCATGTCGAAATAAAACGATATTTTTTTTTAAATGACGTGTTTCAGTCAGCAAGGGAACAAATTATTTTTGAAATTAGGTTAGGGAATAGCTTTGGGTATCTATAGGTTATGAGATAAAAACTCTTTAACGGTTGATATGGTCGCCGTGCCATACAATTTTTTGGTTTTCTAGTTGAGTTCTATCACCTTTCGCTCTATAGATCACCATGGAGGAAACACCCTATTTATCTACATATTAGAGTTGGCCAGTTGTTAATTATTCTAGAGCAAAAATACGGTAAAACAATAGTAGTTAATTACGATGGAACATACAACGCTCCGAATGTTAGCACGGAGAAAAAATGAAAAAAAATCCGAAAATCCGAAAATCTGAAAGATCAAAATTGGGAAAAAATTTCCGATATACAATTCTGAAAATAATCCGAAAAACCGAAACTATTCGAGTGGAATACGGCTATAAAATAGTATTGAAAAAATTCAGTTGGAATAAGTAGCATACAAGGGATGCAAAACTAAAATAGAATATTCGAACAAGTGATAAGTAATTATATGAAAAGTTCTCGAGGCGAACAGACATGTAAAATACAAGGACCATCGTAAGAAAAGCAAGCAAATAGAACAAGATTTATAAGCAAAAAAAAGAAAAAATAAATAAAAGAAGTGGTCCAAGATAAGGTGGTGAATTTGGGACATTTCTTTTATAAATTTGGTTTGTATATAAAGAAATCTTACGATAATTTTTTCATAAAGCCGATCCCTGGTTAATAAATTCCTGGGAATATATTCATACGAAACGATTCCAAACATTAAAAAGGCCATTTAGATATTTCTCTATCGAAGGCTCCATTAAGACCCGTAAAGATTCAGTCAACTATAACGTTCTAGGGCGTCGCGACAAAAGGTTACAAATTAGACGTTGTTCATTTCGAGTAAATTTCATCGTAGATAATTTTCGCAGTTAGTTATGATAGATACAAGTATATTTTTGTTTTTTTAAGAATTTAAAATATATACAAAGTTTTCCAAATTTTAGAGCAAACAACAGTAGTAATGTAATGATTTAGATAATTTAGAGATTTATCAGATATCAGTTGGATTGTTGTACATTCAACACCCGCATTCCATTTAAGCATTTCTGCTATTTATTCCTAAGGAACTGCCTACACCCATAAGCTTTGTAAAGCTATGCTCGCGAAACAGAAAATGTAAAACATATAGAGCTATTCACTTTGAAATAATTTCGAGCGGTTAATTATTATACGTTAGACAAAACTGTTAACGTCTGACTGACGTATTGTAACGCAAAAGCGTGTCAGGCAACATATCTACCTACATTCACTTGTACCTGAATGTAGATACATACTGCAGCCGACACCTCTTTGTTACAAAATCATCGCGGGATTAGCGTGGGTGGCTGCACAGCAAAATATGCCGCTAGCCATCAGCCGGCTTGGGGTGCTTCTTGCCACCCACATCCCTTGATGCTTGTTAAGCTGTGCAAACTTGTCAACATAACTGATCAGACAGACGGACGGACAGTAAAAATAAAGGAATTGTAGTCGTGACTGCAGACGGACAGACAGACAAAAAAAAAGATCTAATGCAGGCTTCCTTCTCATGATGGAACCTGAAAGCCTTGAGAGAAGAAAATTGATTTTATTTATATGCTGCAAAAAGAAGGAGAATAGAAGGCCTCAGCAACGCCGAACAAGTGCTAATTCACCCGGAGAGTTTACAACGCTGGCCAATGGACGATTGAGAGAGATTGAGAGAACTGTGAGGGGTCTCTGATGTTGTTGAGACCCCGGCTTTGGGTAATGTTGGGCCCAATCGCCCCCATCCACCGTGGCTAAGCCTCCAAATGCGTATCGAAATGCTCAGCCCCATTATGAAAATGCGTGTGCTAAAGGCGTACCTCCACAAATCGATCCGCCATGCCACTTCCAAAGTTAGCCACTCCATCACGTTGAGGCTATTACCTGTAGCTATGCGTTCCATGCCCGCCGGTATGAGTGGTCTGCCTACCCCACGAAGGGTGGACGATAGATAACGGTGGTTGAACAGGGCTACTAGTTAAGAAATGGAGTACACGGCTTCGTAAGCTCACAAAATATTTAATAGTAATCTCATCCCACGATTCTCCATACAAAAGCAGCTGTACTAAATAGGTATGCACAAAAAAAAATTAACTATAATATAAAAGCCTTGCTTTTATCATTTCTTCCCTGTCTGTACGTTAATGAGAAAACTATATTCATATACATATAGGCCCAGCTTAGAATAAGCTGTACCTATACTTAGGACTAAGATTCATGCAAGAAATACACTATTATCAAACTTTGGACCTCTACTGGCCACGACTTGAGACAAAAGATACCTTTTTTTTTGTTCCTCTTCTTAGGATAACATTTCGAGCCCTTGGGCCTCTGCCGGCCAACATTCAAAACCAAAAGATATCTTTTATTTTCAAGACAATATTAAATACTATACCGTGGACCTCTACCAGGACAGATAAGAGGCGGACGGAGTCCCTCGAAGACATATACTAGAGTTGACTGGGTGCACCCTTTCGTTGACAGGACTATAGGCTGATCGGTGTTGTGTTTGTGGGTACATTGACCTATTTTTTTTTATTTATTAATATAATTGTAATATATATATTTTTCCATTTTTTTTCTTTTCTTCTTTATTTGTGTTTTTCTTTTTTTTTTATTACGCACTCAGCCTTCAATATTACAAAGCTGTGATATGTATAGCGAATAATGGGAATACGGAACTTGAAAAAGAAAGTTCGCTAGAGTCCCTGATTAACCAAAATTTTCCTTTTGAATACAACTGTAGGGCGTGAAAATTAATGAACCACATTACACAGGTAATTCACGAAAGATCTATCACTTGAGTTACTGATTAATTAAATTTTCCTAGTCAGGTACACCCTTTTGGCGTGGAAATTAACGAATGGCACCACACAGGTAATTCATAAAAGATCTATCACAAGAGTTTCTGAATAATTAACACGTTATTCCCAGATATGCCTCCACGGTGTCGAAATCATCGAAGAAAGCCTTACAAAAAAAAATCCATAGGACCAGAGTCACTAACTAATCAAACTTTCCCTTTTCAGGTATGCCCTCATGGCAGGAAAGTTCCACGAAGAAAAATTTTCACAGGTAATACATAAAACAACTTATAACACTAGAGTCACTAATTAATCAAAATTTTCATTTTTCACGTATGCTCTACGCAGGTAATCCATATAACACTAGAGTCACTAACTAATCAAAAATTTTCTTTTTCAGATATGCTCTCATGGCATGAAAATTCCACAAAGAAAAATTTACACAGGTAATCCATAAAAATCAATAATAACACTAGAGTCACTAATTAATCAAAATTTTCCTTTTCAGGTATGCTCTCATGGCATGAAAATTCCACAAAGAGAAATTTACACAGGTAATCCATACAAATCGAAATTTCCCTATTTTCAGATAAGCCTACACGGCACGAGAACTCCACAAAGAAAAATTTACACAGGTAATCCATAAAAAAACAACCTATAACACTAGAGTCACTAATTAATCAAAATTTTCCTTTTCAGGTATGCTCTCACGGCATGAAAATTCCACAAAAACAAATATACACAGGTAATCCATAAAAAATCAAAATTTTCCTTGTTTCAGATATGCCTTCACTGCACGGAAATTCCGCAAAGAAAAATTACACAGGTAATCTATTAAAAACAACTTATAACACTAGAGTCACTAACTAATCAAAAATTTTCTTTTCAGGTATGCTCTCATGGCATGAAAATTTCACATCACGCAGGTAATCCATAAAAACAACCTATAACACTAGAGTCACTAACTACTCAAAAATTTCCTTTTTCAGATATGCTCTCATGTCATGAAAATTCCACAAAGAAAAATTTACGCAGGTAATCCATAAAAATCACTTATAACACTAGTGACTAATTAATCAAAATTTTACTTTTCAGGTATGCTCTCATAGCATGAAAATTTCACATCACGCAGGTAATCCATTAAAATAACTTATAAAACTAGTGTCACTAATTAGTCAAAATTTTCCTTTTCAGATATGCTCTCATGGAATGAAAATTCCACAAAGAAAACTTTACGCAGGTAATCCATAAAATCACTTATAGCACTAGAGTCGCAAATTAATCAAAATTTTCCTTTTCAGGTATACTCTCATGGCACGAAAATACCACAAAGAAAACTTTACGCAGGTAATACATAAAAATCACTTATAACACTAGTCACTAATTAATCAAAATTTTCCTTTTCAGGTATACTCTCATAGCATGAAAATTCCACAAAGGAGAATTTACGGTAATCTATTAAAATAACTTATAACATTCGAGTCACTAATTAGTCAATATTTTCTTTTTCGGGAAAAGCCATAAACCGGTTGAGAATCGCGAAAGTCCCATGATCTGATCTTCTTCCACGACCGTTCCGAATCAACAATTAACCAACCAAAAAAAACTGTTTACTACTGTGCGCGCGCGGTTTCTCCCTAGTCGCCTGCTCAGAATCAACTAACTCAACTCTCGCAGTCTGCCTACATTTCATCCATACTGTCTTCCGTCCGACTGACCGAAGAGCGCTTTTCGTCTCGAAAAACCACAATGCCTGCCACAGCTGGCGTACATTCGAGCTCAAACTTCCTAGGAATCTCGGGCGAACCTGCTGTAATGCATGGCGTGATGGTATCGCGTGATGCTTTACAGCTAGGCGACTTACCGTTTTCGTCGTCTCGATGTGGGTGACTAGTGGTAAGTTTTGCATGATAAATTGTAAGTTGTGCGCGCTTTGCACAATTTAGGATTTTTGTTTTTTTGTTTGAAAGAAAAAAATATTTCTTTGTTGTTGGGTTATGTACTCTACAGGTTTTCAGGAATTCTTTTTTAATATGGAGCAGTAGCGTAGGGTTACTTCTCGGAAATCTCTAACTTTACATTTTTTTTATCTTTTCAGGAATTTTTGTAATATGGAGAAGTAGCATAGGGCTACTTCTCGGAAATCCCTACATTTTATTTTTACCCTAGGTACCTCTGGGAAATCATGGGTGTTTCTCTACAGAAGTAGAGAAGCCAGACAGAAAAAAGGTAGCGTAAAGGGGGTATACGCTACAGTATGAAAGTTTATGTTTTAAATTTTTAAATTTTTTAAAAAAAATGGAGAATAAAAGTGCACGAACGAATTACTTCAACTAAGTAGTTTACGCCGATCCCTATATCGTCGAAAATATACGTAAGTCAAGGTTCAAACAATTTTACTCATCACATTGTATAGGCGATTTCGTGCGACTTAAATAAACAATTTTAATTTAACCATCTTTTGAAAGGAGTCTTCTACTACTATTGCGTAATGAAAGATGGCTCACTGTATCAAATCTCTCCATTGGAGCTTTTCGCTGAACTCAGATAAAGGTAAAATGCAACAAAAATCTCCAAAATTTATCAAATATATTTTAAATCATCGTTGTATGGTATATCATACACATAGCAGCTCCTGGAGGATTCATAAAGTATCAATAAGTAAACCTAACACATTAAAAATGCTACCCAACTACTCCGGTCCGATTTTTCTTTGTTGTCTCATGGATATTGGGATCTACCCATCACTTTTAGTACCCCGGTTAGATTGGTATATGGCATTTAATACATACTCGTATGCGTGCAATTAATAGCTATGGTAAAAGATGAGCGACAACTTTTTTTGGAGGGAGGAATTAGGGAAGTCGACATTAATATTGAAGAAGTGTGGGAACTCATATCACCAGATAATTGCACAGGTTTAGCAAAAGAAATGACTGTACGCACTAAAGCTGTAATAAAAAGAAAAGAGCGAATAAAGGGATATCCACAAACAGGTTCTCTCAATATTGTGACGATAATAAATAAATGTTGACTACTCGTTTCCTCTTTCCTCTATTTTCCGCATCTTTTACACCGGTTAAAATTTCTCGATAAATTTTGTATGACATAATACTTTTGACACTCAGTTCACATTGTTACGTACCTGTTGTTTACTGGGTTACTGGGTGATGTATCTAAGTAAAACACTCGAAATATCCATTGCTAATTTACTATCGATATTTATTATCATACATTTTATTACACAGATTTTATTACTTTCTTTACACTAATTATACACTTAGCGGCTTTAGCCGTCTTATATTACACTTTGCTTTACACAGACCTTATTAGACCATTCCGCTTTTTTTTTTCATTAATCACAAACTCCTCGGCTTTTGCCGCCGTATATTTCTGCTTAGAATCTTCTCTTCTCATAGTATCAATCCTCCTTATATTCTTCCTATTAGTACTTTTTTTAACCACCGAACCGATTTTGACCGAACCAACCGTTTTTCCGTTTTTTAAAATCCAACTCGCTTTCGTTATAAAACTCGACTGCGCTCTTGATCACTTCCATCGCGATCAAGAGCCGTCGTTCAGGGTAGAAAAGTATGCATTTCTACCCTGAGAAAAATTTTCATTTATTCTGGACTTTATTAAACAAATCCAGAATATTTTTTGATGGACGGCGGCTTGAAAAAATGCAATTTGATGTTTTTATAATCAGCCACCGTCCCGTCGTTTGAAATTGCGGCGCGCGTATACATGTAATGTATTTCCGCGACACGCATTTCTTATTGCGAAAGCTTTTTGTTCGTAATATGTATGTACGTCTGTACCCAGTCGATTTATTTGTAAGCGCGAAAAAAACTGAAGTACTGAAGTGCTTGTTGATACGCGCTTATATGAACAAACAAAATTCAGCAACTTCCATCAGCTTCAGTCAACGAAATGCTTATAAGCCCCGATTTGCTGGCTGTATTCGTGAATCAACTTTTTCCTGTAGAATTCGTACCAAAAAAACCTCAGGATAGATTTCGGAAGATAAAGAAAAACACAATTTCCACTGTATATTGAACAACTATGTTTATATATTTACGGAATTATCAATTTATAATCTTTATTTTACAAATCTGTAATTATCATAAATCGTTGGTTTCTCTTTAGAGTAAACCATCACACTTATATATATGCTTTATTTATCTCTATAGTAAAACTGACACAATTGTATATTATTTGCTGAAGTTTTTCTTTAAAAAGTCACGAACTAAATCACGGCGGTCTTAAGACTGAATTCTGGTTTCTTTTAATTCTAAAATTCTCTTAGTTAAAACTGCTTACCTAATCATTGTTCCCACGATAAGCTTTTTATTAAATTGTCTCTTTTCTGTCTATTTTGCAGGTAAGTCTGGGAATGTGGGAAAATGTGGAAAATATGGAGGAATGGATCAGGTTCGTATAGGAATTTTATTTAGTGTCGGTTTCCTCGCGCGCCCTAAGAATATAATTTATTTACCATGTGTTTGCTTACACATTTCGCTGATAATCTCAGCTCAGCTCAGATCAGCTCCGCTTTCTGTACTTAAATTTACTTTATTTTAAAAGTCAGTGTGCAAAATTTCAGTTCTCTAAGTGAGCGCGTTCTGGAGTTATCGTGAAGACGGATATACAGACGGTCGGACATGCAAAAATCAACATAACTTTTAATATTATGCGTGCGTATCCAATCCATTTTGCTCTATCATCATTATTTCTATGCTTTACAAAAGGAGTGACGAACTTTATGATTTCATCATCTAAGGTATAATAACTGCTCAAGCTCGCTCCAGGAATCATGATTTCTACTGAAGTAGGCATGCGCCCATTTCATTAATGTCTTGTCTTTTCAACAACCAGTTTGATTATTTTATATATAAAAATCAAATAACGGCACCAACTGATTGAAATAATCGTCAAAATTTGTAGTACAAAATCATTCAAATAAATGCCACAGAATCGAACGTTATTGCAGCCTACGATGTGTTCCACAATATTCCAGAAATTTCCGTTATCTTGTTGTGCGCAAACTTTGCCCCCCATTTCCAGAACGAAAACTATTCTAAGGCGAATAAATATATAAATCTCGTCTTAGAGAGAACCGTATTTCCTTAAGTGTTACCCTTCACAGAATGAGCACATCCTTCTGCTTCCTATTTTTTCTTTGGCAGCTATAAACATCCTCCAGGACCATTGAGCATGTTGAGAATTTTATTATTCACTTTTGCTTTGCGGGGGGGGGGGGGGGGGCTGACAAGAAGGAAATAGGCTTGCAGCTGTTACTGCTGCTGATACTGCTCTTGCTTTAGTGAGATCTAGAGTTCCACAACCGAAATAATGTAGGTAGCCGGAAATTGAATAATCTCAATAGCATCAAAGATAGAGTTTTGGGTTGAATTTGTTCTCTTGACCGAATCTTTATAAGTGTGCAAGACTGGAATTTATACGCGTATTATGCTATCCAAAAGTGTTTGACGATTCCCTATCTTTTATCAAGGAGCAATTGAATGAGACGCGACGAATGGGAATGGGATTCTGTTATTATTCAACATCTATATCTCAGAATGTCGCTGGGTTTTCTTTCAAAGTTCAAATATTCGACAGCAGGGGTTCTTAGTACAGAGAACGAGATTGGGGGGGGGGGGGGGGGTATAAAATGGTAAATTATTAATTTGAGATCCTAAAACTTATTTATTTGGATATCGGAAATTGTAACTTTTTCTCGCATTATTTATTGACCAGTTCATGTTATTGACGAAATGAAGTGGAAAATGTTTCTGAGATACCTTGTAAAATCTAACGATTTTATCTATTTCATTTCATTTGCCTAAAGTCAATACATCTGTGACTTGTCTCTAAGTATAGTGTGTCTCAGAGTTTTAAGAAAATCTTATCGCCTTGAGAATGTATGCAATATGAGTCTCATATTATCCATACTTTCATACTTATGTAAGAAATAAGGTCCTTGAGAGAGTATCTAGTCTGAAACAAAAATTTAAGTTTTTTTTAAAAACTATGCAGACTGCTTGCAATATTCTTCAGGTGGGGCTGGTCTATAATTTACTCTCGTATATAATATACTTTAAGCTTTGAAGTATTTTTGCACGTGTTTTTTGAAGTATATTACACAGAAACTTGAAAGTTAATAAAGTGAGAAAAGAAAAAAGAATGATAATCTCAAGAAAAAGGAACTGCATGAAGAAAAAGGACGAGTGTGGTAAGGACGAGTGTGGTAATTTCTTAAAATGTATATCTGGAAAATCTTTCTTTTAAGATAAACCTTTTCGATGATGTATGCATGTATGTATGTATATGATGTACGTATATGTAAATGTTTTGTAATGTAGCGGCAATTGAACAACTGCAGCTATATTACGGCACTTTTAGGAAGGTTAGTGTAGCGGTGTATGAAAATAAAAGAATGAGTGCTTGTGTTCACTGTCACTTTATTGACTAATAAATTCCTAAATTACGCCTTATTCTACGTTAATCAACTTTGAGCATGTATGCAAATAGCTTAATTGCATATAATGCGTATGCTCCACTTGATATTTTATGCCGTTTCCTTTTTTTCCACTATACTTATACTATTTAATTAGTGTCTGCTCACATGTATCGCTAACATAACAAATCGTGACATAGAATTCAGATTAAAATTCACTCTTATTTTTAAACACTCTTAATCATAACTTAACTTAATGTGTTTCTCTAGATGTAGCAATAAAATGTCAGGCTAGCATGTAAATACTGGTTATGTAAAGAAACCTAATCTAAATTATTCTGCCACCAAAAATTAATTAATTCACACATAAACCAGAAATACTTAGCTGGATTCCTTGACCAAACCAATAAAATGTAAAATAAATAAAAAATGTAAAATATTGTACCTGGGTACTTTATATTTATGCTAATATCTAAGACCACTGATTATCACTATTTAAACCTTGGGAAATTCTTCCACTTGATCTTATGCGTTTTGGATTTATGATTGCTGTCCACTGACTTATAATCAGTGTTGGGAACTTTTCAATCTCGAAAATCCCACATATTGCCCAAATTTTTCCCACATTTCCCACAGTTCGAAAGCTGAAATTACCACAAAAATCCCACCATATACCTATATACTTATTAGTTTAAATTTAAATAAAAAATGATACATTTCAATGTACTACTGTAAAAATGTGCATGAATGTATAGCAGAAGATCTCGCACCAAATTATCCGTCCACAAATCGATAAAACTCTTCTAAGAATTTCTAAAAATCCAACAGAGCAACTCAGACCTTTTAGTATAAAACTCTTCTAGGAAAATTTTGGTGACGAATTTTCCCACAAATTGTTTTTGTACTCTTCTAAGGATTTCTAAAAATCCAACGGACCAACTCGGAACTTTTAATATAATACTCTTCTAGGAAAATTTTGGGAATGAATTTTCCCACAAATTCTTCTACTGTAAAAATGTTTTCCCTTTTTCCCACAGTGATGATTTAGAGGGCAGAAATTCCCACAAAATGGGATTTTACCCACAAGTTCCCAACACTGCTTATAACAAATAATGGACTGAGCGTATTGTCATTTTCCTATAGGAAAGCATGGCACAAGTTTTATAGTTCTCTCTTTCGCCCTATGGCAGAGTTGGAGCTACCAACACAAAATATTGCATGCAGGAACATTTGCTTATGCCATTTGATGTTTTTATGTTGGCTACAGATGTAATCAGCGTAGAAGGAATAAGGTAAAGATAGTGTTTACCATGCTCCGTCTCTCTTGCCCATAAGCAGGATTCAGTTAAGAATAACTTTTGAAAATTAAAGCCGAAATGAGTTTAATTCCTTATAAGCGATTAAAATATCACTTGGGCACAAGAAAATATATTTTTTTAATTTAATTCGATTTTCGGATGTAAAATTTCATATGATTGGTTGAGTTTTACATGTTTTTTATGTAATCGTTTTAAAGGGTGCTCTAACGGTGATATCCAGAAACGAAATATTTTTTGTGCCACATCAAATAGCAAATCGCTCAGTCCATTGTTATAAGTCAGTGTCGCTGTCAAATTAATGAGAGTTTGTTCAGGGGGAACCTCCTTTATATAGGCTCTGAGCGGCCATTTTGACATGAGTGCCACACGAAAAATGCAAATTTAACATATTTTTCGTGCTCGACTGACTTATACAATTATGTCCACATAAGCCAAATTATCTCAATTAATTTATTTTCTATTATCCAGGAATTTTCCTCATGTATCTATTTAAATATTTTAATTTTTCTGACAATTATCAATATGGCGGCGCCCTGCCATATTATGACAGTTTCCTATGTGGAACGCAAATTTTCTCTCAAGTTTCCCCTGTCTCGCTCCCACATCTTTCTCTTTCCCACTCATTATGGGAATTAATTTCACCTTTTTTTTCTTAAATATTGCTTACCTGGTGAATTTCGCGTTTTCTAAGTATCACCACAAAATTATTCATGTTGTACAAGTTTTTCAAAAACTGTCAACAATGGCAAAAGTTGTTAAATTTTGTTAAGAATAGTGTATGTGCATGCTGCTAATTCATTTATTCTGCATTTTTAAACATGTTTGCATATTTTGCAAATGGTTATTATCCGGAGCATATGAACTTTGCGAAGAAATAGTAATGTTTGTAATTTGCCTGTTTTTGTTGTTGCACTGCCAAGAAATTTATTTTCTTGTCAGTCTTGCATGAAAACTGCCTGTATACAAGCTTTTGTAATGTTTTATCTAATTGATTCTTAAACTAATATATAATCTTTCCTTCTTTTTCAATTTCAGCTGAGTTGATTGGATCTGGAGGACCCTTTTGGAGACACTGGATCGGATACATCTTTGGGAAGTAATAACTACATAGTGTATAATATTCTAATTCTTTATTTTCTTTTAGCTGTGTTCAACAGTAACCATGTAAACAATGTATATGAACACATGCAACTATGTGAATTTTAGTTTTTTAACCATTTATAGAAACCTATGGATATTAATAAGATAGTTTGTATTGTCATGATTGTACTCTATTGAAATATACTGAATATAGTAAAAACAAATCAAAGCAAAATCGATATGAAATGAGTCATATTTTTTTGGGCAATATTGCACCGTATTATTAAAAAGTAAACACAGATTATAAAAAAAAAACAAAATAAAATTATGTCAATCGATTTCAAAAGTGTCAATATATGTAGCACACTTTTAAAACTCACAACGTAGAGGAGGAGATAGAGCTGGAACATCTGGATAGTTTTCTAAATTTGCTAATATTTCGCATATGGAAAACTTATTATTTTGTTATTATTCAATTATCATTAAGAAGTAAAACCACTCTAACGGAAGAGAGTCAGGCTTAACTTTGACAATTTATTTTGAAAGCGTTTATTTAACACATATTAACCCGACGCACATGACGAGAAAATAATATACTAATAATAATTTTAATAAGTATTTATTTAATAAGCGTTCTTTCCATATGTGGTAAAATAAAGATAATACCAATGTATTCTATAATCCAAACTATCATTAGCTTCCTCAATAACACATGCAAAATCAACTTTGAAAACTAACGTTAATTTTTTCTTTTTTAATTTTTTGACGCTGGGTCATATTTACCAGTTTTTACTTGACGCAGGGATATCTCATTGCGCAGACAGCGTCGCACTGAGAAAATTGAAGATAGGACTGGATGGGGGCTATACCTCCAGCTACACAGCGTAAAGGCAAAATATCACCGTATTATATTGCTTCGAGTCAATATGACCCGGGGTCATTAACGCTGGGTTAAAGTATAAAGAAAATTATTATACTTTTATTTTTATACCATATGGCGGCGACAGAGCCCATCCTTAAAAGCGTGCTTTTTACAAATAGTTATACCGGAGGACGGTCTTCTCGTATACTTGACTTGGAGCAACAAAAAAAAAAAAGTTACAATCTATATATTATTGACTACGTAAGGGTTTTTTTTTTATTAAATTTTGAAAAGACGGTGCCTTTCGAAGAAATATCGCAAATTTTTCCCAAAAACTAAGCAGTAAATTGTTTATAAAACAAAAAGTTTACATACAATATACAGAAAACGGCTCCAATAGAGAATGCAGTTATGAACCTGCTATCAAAATTTGAAATCGATCCATGCAGAGGTGTTCGAGTAATTCGTCCCCCCCCCCCCCCCCCGTTTGAAAAAAAGGCGCTTCGAGATAAAAGCAATTAAAGTGGTACCATCACTTAAAATTGTATTTACCTTTAATTTGCAATGCCTGCACCATACATTGCTGGGTTAACTATTATAGTATTTGCTCACCTTGGTGAATGGTGGTGAGCTCAGCACGCGAGTTACGTTTTAACCCTTTTTAGTATTTAAAAACAAAAAAAAAATATATAAAATAATATTTCAATAAAAGGCTCGTCTGGTTACAACACTCTTCCTTTATTCAATGAATAACACTTTACAGTACAACTAAGGATACCACACTTATAAAATCTTTTGTTCCTGAGGTTGCTTCTACTGATAATATGTTATTTCCTCTGTGTAAAAATTATGAACTCGGCTTTTTAGAATGTGGGAAAATAAGAATTTAAAATGATGACGATAATCATTTTCTAATGTCTTTGAGCAATGAATTTTTGATATGCTGTAGGATTTCTGTATGAAGGTTTAGATTATGTGGTTAAAAAGATATTTAGGCTGGATACATAGCTCGCACTATGAGGCGCTGCGGCAAAATCGATAATTGAACCTTCTAAAAAATTGTTTTCGCTACACGACCAACCGCATATTGTTTTTATGACCAAAAGGTGGTTTAAGAAAAAATCGATTTTTCCAAAATCCTAGAGTGGTATTACTCCTTAAGAATTGAACTAACATTTTGGAAGTCGGTGGCAAAGATGTCTTATATCACACTTAGTTTATGAAATATTATGCCAATGCCAGCAGTCACACTTGCTACATGGGGATAAATCAGTAGATTTGAACATCGATAAAAAAAATGCAATTTGACTATAAATCACTAATTCACCGTGAAACTTTTTTCGCTCAAAATTCTTCCTGCAACTGTCCTAAAACACTTACTAGAAACCACAACTATGACAATCCCCTTGTTTTCAAATCCATAGATTAGAACTAGCAAAAATTATATGTAAATAAAATACTAATGGAAAGAATCAGTTTTCCCTTCCAAGACGAAAATTTAAAAAAGTTTGATGCCGCTCTCTTCAAAATCAAAGAAACATAAATTCGATTGATTTCCTTAATTTTGAACAAAGATAGCTAATACAGCTACATCGATTTTGCTCAATATAAAATTTGGGGAAGCTCCTTTTTTATATTTAGTTACTAGGAATTAAAATATTGTACAAGTATTATTCAACCTCCTTAATAGACATGTTTTCATGACTTGCATAGTAATCTGCAGTAGCCAGTGTTAGAAGGGTACTAGAAGAGAGTCGCAGTCGCCGAAGTCCAGCAAATATTTTTGATATGTTCTTACCAATATTGGAACAGAATTTAATCCTGGAATTAAGAAGTACACGCAACTTACGCATCCTTTCCATATACCGCAGTGATGTGGCTTTGAACGTAATATTGGTGAGGTTAAATCATCAATTCGGGAGTGCAACCTTATGATTTGTAATTTCCCTGCGTGGATTCTCTGTTGGTTGACTCGTTCAATCGTGCAAACTTTAATTAGACCGATTAGACCACTTACACCGCTCCGGCTCAGCAAATTAAACGCTGTCAGATATTTATTTATATAAGATTAATTTTTCAATTACCTTCTTATGAAAGGAAGCACAACAAACTAATGGGGCGAAAGTCTAATAAGTTTTTGGGTTGGGAGAAGGTTTTTTTAGAATTAGTACTACTTAGAAATCTTCCACGAAACTGCAAATGTAGACATAGTGAGGGACGTATAGAATATATGGAGCATTGGCCAAATGATCTAGGGCAAGGTATAAGTCTGACAAATTTCGGCGAGATATTATCTGCAGCAGCGTCGAAACGGTCGCTATTCGTGAAACGATGATTTTGATCCAATGGATAGGTAACCGGAAACGATCTTTCAAAAAATTCGGAATCTAGAGATCGACTTCGAAGTTGTGGACCACTTTTTATAGGAATTTTATACGATTTTTTCTAATCGACTACCTTCCTATGATTAATTGAAAGTAGTACGCTGTCCTTTCGAAGAAAGGCGACAAGAGAGAACAAAATGCCAAAATTTGGTAAAAGAATCAGTAAAGAGCTAGGTTACACGTTGTGAATTGAAAATGGTTTAAAAGCACTTAACAAAACCTCAAAAATTGATATTGAGCTAGGGGCGACTCTAGATTTCCATTTTGACCTTTAATGCAGTTCAGAAATTTTTAAGCTTCTCTTGTATGCCTATATATTTGTTGCAGAGTTTCCTTGGCTTTTAAATCTGTCGTCGAAAAGTTTTTCTGTGAAATGTGGTACTTTTAGTTTATTTATGAATTATGCAAGAAATTATCGCTTTAAATCCGCGAAATTTTACCGCAGCAGTTTTTGTTTTTTTATACAAGCTATGCTAGAGCGTTCATTCTTATTTGATCAAAACTTTCTTAATAAACTTCATTGTTCTTCTTGTACGTCCTCCTAGGTATGTCGACATACATAATTTAGAGTAAACTTCTAGCAAGTTTGTGAATTATTCAAACTTAAAATTATAACTATATGTGTGCAGTAATAATGACATGAACACGTCAAAATACAGATTTTCCTCCATGCTGTTTGGATGTGAAGCTGCGGCTATTTGACACGAATTACTTCAGCACAGTTATAAAATAATTAAAAATGAATTTTCTGACAGATTTGAGCAATTCAAAACCAACAAAACCGCTCTAGCATTCATAGTAAATCCTCTCAACACAAATAGTAACGAAATCCACATTGAGCCATTTGGAATTGATACTGGATTTGTGGAAATACAATTGATCCATTTAAAAAGTAAAGCTTTGTGGAATGGAAAATTTACAGAGGTGAAAAGCAAGTTGGAAGAGTTGGAGGTCCAAAAATGTATGTACGTAACGCAACAAAAGTGGACAGCTTTAAAAGAAATGCCGCGAGTTGAGACGAGTTCGAAGCATGGAATAGTCTGCCAGATTGCGGTGAAGAAGTTGGCATTTGGAGTGCTGACTGTCTTCGGATCGACATATTCGTGCGAGCAAGCGTTCTCTTGCATGAATATAATTAAAAGTAAAGTAAGAAGCCAACTAACAAATGAAAATTTAGAGTCGTGTTTGAAACTTAAACCAACAAGTTATGAAATACAAGTTAGTGTTGTAAGTAAATGTTTAATTGTTTTAATTTTTTACTTAAATAATAAGTAATTATCTAATAATGCCATATATATTGTTGTGAAAAACACTAATTATATATGAATAACTAGATTTTTTTCTTATGAATAAATAGATTTTTTTCTTATAAATAAATGGATTTGTTTTTTTATCAAAAAACTTTATTTATGCGAGTACTATTTATTGTTGGCAAGAAAAATTTGTGTGGCTCTTTAAAAACTTTGAAATTTTGTAAATTGTAATTTTTGACTCTTCCGACTCAAAACGCTGCCGAGCCTTGTACTAAGAGAACAAATTATCGTTGAGAATAGCTTTGAAAATAGTTTTCAGAATAGGTTTAGAGCTAATAACTCTGAAAGGGCTTTAGATAGCACATTGGGTGTAATAGGCGAGTCTACAGTTTCCAGTTTTTATAAAAAAAAAGGTATGTTAACGACCGTTTTGCAAAAATAATAGAGGTTAAATTTAAAAAAAAGGTAAGAAAATCCGAAATATTCAGTTTAGACAACCATAGTTCTTAAGGGGACAGTGGTGCGTGGCTAGTTGAGCGATCGTTGGAAAGGTCATGAAGTTCTGCATACAATGAGCTCTTAACTGGGACCGTACGCACTGTACTTTTAAATATACAGGGTGATTTGTAAAAAAACTAGCTTTTTTTTATAATCACCCTGTAACTCCTAAACGGTTGATATGCCCCCCCCCCCCCCCCTCCCATACTATTTTTGGTTTTCCTAGGTGAGTACTATCACCTCCCGCTCTACTGACCTCCTAGTGGGAAGCACCCTGTATATATGTATATAGTATATACATAGGTATATATATGTATATATTCACAATTTTTAATAAGTGTTGGTTATAAAAATATAGCCAAAAATTTGGGAAAAATACCGTTCCCAACGTATTTACTAATGTCCAAGCGGAATTTGGTACAACTCCTTAAATTCTGCACAAAAAAACACAGCCCTTGAAGCGAAGAATTCCGGTCGACTTTGATCAATGCACAAAACTTCAAGGAAAAAATTTCCTGTAAAATTCTAAAAAAAAATTGTGACCTCGTCTTCAACGAGTCGAAGCAACGTTGATTTTAAATTGGAGCGAGCCACTGCTGGTGTACCCTTTGGTTACGTCATCAAGTGCAAGTCGAGGCATAGTAGATTTTATATTCGAGAAAAGCGTTGCAGCTTGCATATTTTTGTCCTACTTGTCCAGTCTTTGTATGGCCTTCCTTACATACAATCTGCGAAGATTCAATACTTTCCCTGTCTCCTTCCTGCCATACTGTGCTTTACATCATAGGGTATCCCCTGAACTTGGCTTAATAATATTTATATATTTCTGTTATCAACAATAGAAACTAACAGCTGATGAAAGTTATTTAATAAATAATACATATAAAAAGTTATAAATTGTAGTATTGAAAAATTTTGCGTAAAATTTATATCCAAATTGAATAAATTTACAACAATGCCATCAATTTGATTAAAACTCTTATCTCATGTGATCAAAAGTGCATTCTTCATACAATTTCAAATTAATCTTCCCACACAGAATTTTCATACGAAAAAAAAACAAAAAGAAATAAATAAAAAATTGCAAAAAACCGAAAGACTTTAGAAGTTAAGCGGAAAATTTAACGCAGAAAAAACAAAAAAATTTCCGCTTCACAATGTTTAAGGGAAATTTATTTCTTTGCTATTCATTGCCCCCTTGGCAGCAATCCGTTTGTTTCTGAATGGAGCACTTCTATAACACTTTTATATCCTTCAGCTTTGTTATTTGACGTACCCCTTTGTCAGGACGAAATATATACCCTGTAATGGATAAAATGGATAAAATAAGGAAGTCAAAGATTTCTGGTGGAACTGGAAATGCTAACACGGTTTTGCATTTCATTGTAGTTACTTATGTATTATATATGTATGTAGTATATGTACAGTACACGTAAACCTCTGTACTTGGAATACTTACCTCATCCCAATACTTTTAGTGCTCCTCTTCCTTTGACTCCTGCATCATCATGCTCCTTCTTTTCTATACTACAGAACTCTGTCTTCAGTGATATTTTTCCCTATCATTTCGATTTTGTCTTGTTTTGTTTTTTTTTTTTTCATTCGATAGCAGTTGGAAAAACAATTTGCTTGCAAAGAACTCTATCGTCAGGTGGTAGTAAATATACAAATTGATTTAAAGTAGACGCAGTACGCTGTGAAATGGTAGACCGAAGAGATTTGTAAAGTTCCTTGGAATTTGTGATACTTTCGTATGACTGGTATTTAGTAGAAATCTGTTTCGCTGGTGGAACAGAATGTAATTTCAGTCTACTTAGAATGCTTTAGGTTTGTGTGAATTGATGAAGTCATTGTATTTATGTTTTTATATCAGTTGGCAACTTTATTGGTTGGTGCTTTTCAAATTTGAGAATGGAGATAAATGTATATTTATATTTTATGTTTAAATTAAGCTGAACTAATGCCCTTTGTGCTGCAGCTATTTATTTATTTATTAATATTTATTAATATATTATTTATTTCTATTAATTTACTAATTACTTCGAAGTCGGTAGGCTTTAGAAAGTGTAATCCATTGCCTAAATCATGCTTCGATGTTTCATTCGTTTTGATACATATTCTGAATACATCAATGGATAATGTTCCTATTGAATGCAACATTTGTTGAGTTTACAGTTGTTCAATTAAGTGTCCCGAAATAATTCTAAGCAGTTTCCAAGATAGTCTCAAAAGATCCAAGCTCAATTTTTGGGAAAGATCACGTATCCCAACAAATATTTGGAGGACAAAAACGGATTGCCAATTAACCGTCTTTTGGTCGAAAGCCCAAAACTGGTCAGAGCCCAATAGACATTTAAATGGCGCCTGTTCAATGTCTAACTGTCGACAGTCTTCCATTTGTACACCAACAAAAGGCTCTCTGTGTATTTATAGACGTCGCTAAAAGCTATTAATGATGGTTATTCAACGTCTTATTGTGAACAAGTGCACCACCAAAATGTCGTCTGAATCTAGCCATTTTGTGCATATATTAAACGTTTGCGTTGAACAACAATGACGCCAGTTTAACGTATTCGAAAATTAATACGGTAATATTTCTATAAATAGTAGAAAAAAAAAAGTACGTTGAACTACTGGATAGATCGCAAATATGCAAATAAATCATTGCGAAAACTACGGGTGTTAATGCTCTTCCTTAGATGAATATTGGAAGAGAGCTTCAAACCTTGGTGGTGCGGATAAGATTTGGTTCTTACAAGTACGCGAGCAGAGCCGCCGCATAGACAATGATAATGGTTTCGCAGATTCAGTAAAGCTTAATTTATTGTAAAGGTACTTTGGCTGTTTGGTTACGATGAAATTGCGAAGAAACATTACAGTTCGAAACTTAAGGTAACATTCCAAGTTAGAGCCCAGAATAAATGTGGAATACGCGGTAATATGACTGAAACATCATAGACGTTATTAAGGGGACTAGTAATGATTTCACTGGAATTACATGGGTATCAACAGGTGTTAAGGCCTCAGATTCTTCACAAGTTTGCTAATTGGAATGGCAGTATTGATAAGCATTACTTTAGAAAAGGTGGAAGTACCTAACCGGGTTTTGTATACAATTATATCGTCAGGTGTGGCTGCGTTTAAGCGGAGCGAATTATCAACTGCCCATTTGGTGATTATTGTAAGATCCTCATTCATTCTGTACACAGCAACCTCTGTAAGTCCTAAAGGTGTACACAGATATATAGTTGAATGTCACCTATTTACATATGAGAATTATAATCACGCGAGTTAATTATTTTCCTATTTTTCCGGAGAAAAAAAAGGGAAAAGAAATCGATTTGTATTCTAAACTTTATTCAAGAAATATTTCTACATTAGTTTTTTGTTTTACCCCGCGCCGTGATGATTATAAGAGTCCCGACATTCAGTTAAAGCTTTCATAGACTGATCTTCTCTTGTTAAAAGTTCATTTTCTAGTTTTTTTACTTTCTGCAAACATCAGCGTTTTTACAAGCTGTGTGAAATTAATTTGATATTTTTATTGTTATGATATGCTGTCGGTGCAGCATAAAAGTTGGGAACTTGTTATATTTGAGAGTTTATACCTTACCAAGCCATTGGCTTCGGTTTCTTTGGAATTTTATAAGTTTCTGGTAAATCATGGGAATTGATATATATAACTAGCGGGAAAAGTGAGCCGTCGTAAATAAAAATGGAAAATAGGGCTGGGAATATATCCTTGGGGCACTCCACTAAAAAGAGTAGAAAATGAGAGGCAATATCCCTACAAACCACGCTTTGTATTCGTCCGCTTAGGTATTCCCGAATAAATTTGCAGGCAGGATTAGAGAAAGTAAATATTGTATGCATTTTATGTAACTTGTGGTTAACCTTATTAAAAGCTTTTGAGCAAGAAGTTCTGATATCGTCGATGATTTTTAACAATGCTATGGTGCAGCTGCGCTTTGCTCTAAATCCCAATTACAGGCTGGACAGGAAGTTTCTACTCTTTAAAAAACCGATCGTGTGACTTTATGTCATTGGATAAGAAGGGTAATATGCTGATATCGCGATACACAGGAGAGTTTCAAGACCTTTTGGGAATTGGTATAGATTTGGAGAGTTTCTACACAGAAAAATGGAGGATCCTAAGTTATAACGGGTAGTCAAATTTTAACAAACTTTGGGCGGACTTCGTCAAGTCCAAGTGGATTTGATTTCATACAGATCACTACTGCACACATCCATCTCATTGACCGGAGAAAATCCTTAAGATTGATCAAAACAATTAAAAATGCTTGATAAATAATCGGTCGTATCAGAACCATCAACTTCAGCAGGATAATTATGAAGAGGATGAAAACATTGAACCCATTAGCCCACACCAATGTGTCCTGAGTGACGACACAGAATTTTAGAAGATAGCGTTGTGATACTTCCTTATGTTTCAAAATCATTTTTGTTCGTTCGCATCCTTGGTAAGCCATATGTAGGTTATAATACCTTAACTATTACTTTATGCGCGTCACTTGACAACATAACCCTGGTTTTCTTTGGTCAAACATTTTCGACAAAAAATGTACCCAGTTTCATAAGATTTTGGATTTTCTTTTTGTGTTCATGGACTTCAAAACTAAAAATATATACTACGTGCAAGTTCTCTGTAGAGTATTATATACATCTGTAGCTGCAAATTAGACCTTGGGTACGTTTAAAAGTAAATTAATCCATTGGAACCCCTCTAAATCTTTATTATTTAAGGGTAGTACTCAGAGGTAACCATTTCTTAAGTTGTGTACACTTTATGACGTACTAACAAAAATTTATTCTAAATCAGAGTCACTCATACACTAAAATATGGTGTGGCCTTATGTGAATGATATTAGTAACTTTTCCTTTTATATTTTATTTGGCTGGTTTGTATTTTGCCAGCTGTATTTTCTTATCGCAATCCCTAGATCGATATATCACTTTTTCCAAACTTTCCATCATTTTCCGACAACAAATAATACTCCTAGAGAAACCTCATAAGCACTACTTTTAAAATCAACTTTAGGTCAATACTCAACATTGGTCACAGATGAGATGAAAAACCTTCCACATAGACATTTTCCTATTTGGACGAATTTGGCAAGCATAGAACGACATCAAACATATTTGTCCCCGTGATTTGTTGTTGTGCTTGTTTGATTTTATCCTTCTTCTGGATTGTAGGGTCTCCCGAGAATTTCAATTCTTCTCGTTCCCTGAGGTATTGTAGGTTGCTCTAAATTCCATATTACAGCTCAAATTATTTTATTTGCCATAGTTCGCTTTATCTAAAGGCTCAATTTAAACATCAGATTACCAGAAAGACTGGTTTTCTATTCTAATTATGTAAATTATTAATTTTCTATTAAAACTTTTTTTTTATATTTACCATGTCCAGTACGGGATTCGAACTCAAAATTTTTAGAATAGGTCATAGATGGAATAGAAAAAGTAGCACGGAAAACGGAGTTTCCGTCTTCAAAACCCGGACGAGTCGGCTGTTTTTTCGTGTAGTTATTAATTTAATTTAGAATCGTAAAAATAAAAAGTACTCTAAAATTCTTCTATTCCAATTTTTTTTATGTAGTAATTTGTTTGTTGATGAGCCGAAATCTATAAATAAATAAATATTCGTTTTTAAATTTATGCTTCGTTTAGCAAACCTTAAAATCGATATGTATGCAATAGTTTCAAAAAACAGCACTGTTTTGATACACGATGTTTTCATATTGATTTTGTACGAGAATAACCAGCCAGGAGCTATGCAAGAATAAATAAAAATTGTAAAGGGAAAAAATCAAGTGTTTGATACATTAAGGGTTCAATTACTTAAAGGTTTTGGAAAGGTTGCAACACCTTTAGACAAATTAATTCAATTTTAATAATTTTCGTATGCGATATTTAGCTCCACATTTGGCCTCTTTTCTCACTTCTCGTATATCTAGTCAGTTCAAAAAAACATGTCGATTCGCACTAACTCGATATTCTCATTTATAATTTCATTTTTATATTATTGTGCGAAATATTTAGATCTGACGATTTTTAATTTGAATACGGATGGATATTTAATTGAACATTCCTCGGCCTCTATTGTGTACAGCGGCTTTTTATGTGGATTTCTTTTTATCACAAGTCTCCCCGGTCTTATTATTTGTGTTGCAGCAATTGTAATGAAAACTCCTAAAAACTTTATATTAGTTTTTCGTATTTGAAATCAACTCAGGACTATACGAACATCATATTAAGTCTAATACAACAAATTATCGAACGCAAATCTAGGGTATCCATACTAAATCGGATGATTAGAAATGTCAGAGAAACTCGTAATTGTCTAGAAGAGCAGAACTTTATCGATTTAAAATATTTAATGGTTGTCGTGTTGAAGCTTATTTTAAGTGTGATAAGATTCTTAATTCTACCACTCTACACTTTTGAGTATAAAGTTTTGCCATCGCCATCAGTTCTTAGTTATTGTACCGCCATTGTACAACTATATGTTCGATTACTGGCAATTGTTTTGTTCGACTTGTGTTTTTTAGCTCTTGTTGTGGTGACATTACAATTTAAACATTTCAATATTTACGTGAAAATGATTTGCAACGAAATCAATCTATTCGATAACCAGCAAAAAAGTTTAAGAATTAATCAAATTTCTGATGTTAAAAGCAGTAGAACTGCGCAATTTTCAAAACTATATTTCAAACTTTGTGAAATTGTTGATGATTTTCATTATATTTTCAAAATTCCAATTTTCTTTATCGCTACCACAAGGCTTTTACAATGCTTTGGTTGATGTGTTCTTCATTTTAATCACTGGAAAGTCGATTTTGTTGTTTACCGACGTATTTTTAGAGCTAGTAGAAGTTATCATGTTCATTTTTTTGGCAGAACTATTGTTGGCAAAATCGAAATTTCCATTTGAACTTCAAGGGAATCATAAATCTCGTTTTAACAAAAAAATTGAAGAAAATGTAAGTTGATGAATTTAAGATTGATGTTATTGATGTTATATGTTGATGAATAGTTATTATTATTTTATTTACAGGTTGAAATGTTGTATATTGCGACTACATTAAAAGAACCTAAAATCTGTATTTGTGGATTCTTTCAATTAAATAATGGAATCGTTTTAGGATTTTTCTCTACGGCGTCAACAATGTTAATTACATTAATTCAATATTGGTCAGAATATAGCGAAATATAATTGAATTGTCAAAACAAAAGGAATGTTAGTATATAAATTTCTATACAATGAAAATTTATTATTGAAAGTTTTTTTACAAAGCTACCCTCCTCTGTAGTATTATTTGTTCAAGTAGTGCTTTCCTTCTCCGGTACAAACGAAAAATAAAAGAAGGAAAGTTTTTTTTATTTGTTCGTTCGCACAATTATTTATTTTCAAGCCTTAGTTCGACTCATTAAGTGGACCCCCAACCACAAATTAAGTGACTCGTAAAAACAACTAAAAATGGAAAAAAATATATAGAAAGAATAAGAAGGCAAAAAAAAATAGACAAATTTAGAACTATGAGAAAATTCCGGATTATATCAAAGTGAATTGATCTGTATAAGCCTAGAATGGGCTGAAAAGTAACCATTTCGTATCAGCAGAAATCTCAATACTTCTTCAGTATGGCTGGGTGTCTGCCTAACGTAGACGCAAAAGATCAAACTCTAATCTCATATAAACTCAGAATGCATTCTGTGAATGAATTATTTTAGGCAAACTCTCCAACGAAACGCTTGCTTTTCAATCAATTGTTGGCTGATAAAGACCAAATCACTTTGAATTACTCTGAATTTTTTCCAATCTTCTATATTTTTATATTTTTTTATTTATTTTTTCTAGTCTTCTTATTTTTTCTATTATCATTTGTTTTTTCGAGTCATTTAATTTCTTGTTTGGGGACCTGCTGAGGAGTCGCACTAAAAGTAGACACTTTGTCGCCCCAAATAAAATAATTGTGTGATAAAATAAATAACACAAATTTCCTTCTTTTCGCTTTGCGTTTGTACCGGAGAATCCCAAAAATGTCAAGTAGGCATTTATAAAATATAAACCCGATAAAAAATATAAAATTATTTTCAATACAATATATATATTGTTTTTTGTAAATGTAGAAGATGAATTTAGCAGTCGAATTTGCACTCGAGACGAACTCTGTTAATTTAGTAAATTATATCACTAACTATAGTACCTATCGAAATTTGGAGATTGGGGTTATCCTCGAGCTTGTTTTTGAAATATATATGTTTTCGTATATAAAATATGCAAATGATTGGGTATGGATAGATCTAAAAATGCTATAGAAGCTGATATGCATTAATGGCTAAATGCTACATTAATCCCTGCAGTAACAGAACATGTCGAGAGGAACATAATATTTTATTGGAATTTAGTGAAAGGTAAGGATTTTCCTTCAAATATTTATAATGTTTCACCCTATAACAATTAAAACATGCAATCTATGATGATTATTAAAAATGTTATTATATAGATATTCTCAAGAGATTCCTAATGATTTGTAACTTGTTCTCTTTCTCCCCTCCGTTTTAAAGAAATGACCCTTGTTTCCTTTACGCGTAATCAAATTTCTTTGTATTTGCATACTAGAAGTCACTATGATCTATACACGAGTGGAATATAAAACCTTGGATGAATGGATGGGTTGAGAACAGGTTGAGATCTTTAGTTGGTACCTTTTAGTAGTCTCCCTTCCCAGTACGTCCCTCCACAATCCAGTGGTGGATCCAGCTAGAAGGCATGGGGAGCGCGCGACCCTCCCTGAAGATCGCAACAAAATTGCAGTAAATCTTCTGAATTCTTCTACTACACTTTTTTGCAAAAGACATACAAATTTCTGGAAACGTTCAATTTAAAGCAGAACTTATTCGGGTAAAAGCGATGGGAGATTTGTTTTAATTGAAAGCACAACGACAAACAAATCATTGTATATTGATGTAGTGAGTTATTACATTTAAAGCAAATTTGTTTTGGAAAAACAATTTTATTATTTCGTAAAATGCAACAGTAGAATATTTAGCTAAAACCTTAAAAAAAAAATTAATTGCTGATTGGGAAATTCTAAATCAGAACCTTAGAGAAGTCTTGGCATGTGTGAATACATTCCGTATTCTTACAGCAGATCTCAATAACAGTAAAATCGCTCTTGGTTTAACGATAAGTTCAACCAAGTAATGTAAGAAAGGCGAAAGAGTATGCTTTTCGCGCGTATCAATTGCATTCATGTCTAGAATTGAAACAAGTCGTCAAGTCTGCACAGAATACCTAGAAGTCCATTAATTGGAGAGAAAAATTTCCTTTTGATCGGAATGTTGGCTAGCCGCAAAGATAGAAAAGGCTACTGGTCCCCGGTCAAGACCATCAAGAACAACTTCTAGTATCTTCACTATTAGATTCGCTTCAAATTCTCTATAAAACAGCCAATACACATCCGTAAGAGGGATGTATTCAAGGTCCTTAAGGGGATCAACGTCTCCAAAGCCGTAGGTCTTGATGGTTTCTCCCCTCTGTTAATTAAACACTGTGCCTCATCTTTGGCTAAAACTTTGCGCAAACAATTCTACTTGTCTTATTCGACAGGAAAATTTTCAAATGGTTGGAAAATAGCTTACTTTCAGCCTATTCTCAAGAAAGGTGGGGGCGACGCCTCAAATTATCGACCAATCGCAATCACTTCGATTCTTTCAAAGCTTTTTGAATATATCATTAACTCCAAATTAATGAAGTTGTTCTGCCCACTGAGAACAATCAAGAAAAATATTAATAAGGATGTGGATTGTAAATAAGAACGCCGAGGAATAATTTTAAAGTCAGTGGTTTATTGGACACATAAGTAAAACTTATGTACAACTTTACAACTAGAACTAAAATTAACAGAATTCAATTTCACTTCTATTATTTGAATAACGACACTTAAGAACTAAACTTCAATTGATTTAATAAAATCGCTTACTCACTAGTTTCCCTTATGTTTCTAATTTTAATCTCAATACAATATTGTCAAAGCTGAGACAACTTTGAACAATGGCATTATATATATATAAATATAATAGTCAATATGAACTATAATATATGTTTAATCAAAAAATGTACTCACCAATATAAAACTATGGAATCGAATTTATGGCGTTGGTAATTAAATAGTTAGTGATTATTTTGTTCTAGTCGTTCCCCGGAACAAGATACTTTACTTCAGTCGATACCGAAAGCAAAGGCGTAATTTGATTAGTAGAATTCTTGTTCTAGTCGTTCCCCGGAACAAGATACTTTACTTCAGGCAAGACCCAAAGCAAAGTTGCATTAGTCGTGTTTATTCTAGTCGGTACCCAGAATAAATATCTTTATCTCAGTCGAGACCCAAGATAAAGGTTTGAGATTAGTGAGTGTTATTTTAGTCGCTACCCGGAATAACTATATTTATCTCAGTCGAGACCCAAGATAAAGGTTTGAGTTATTCTGTGTTATTCTAGTCGCTACCCAGAATAACTATCTTTATCTCAGTCGCTACCCAAGATAAAGGTATTGAGTTAATAAAATCTATTCCAGTCGAGACCCAGAATATGTATCTTTATCTCAGTCGGTACCCAAGATAAAGTTATTAGGTTAGTAAATGTTATTACAGAATATTACAGAATATTACAGAATAAATATCTTTATCTCAGTCGGTACCCAAGAGAAAATTGTTGAGTTAGTAAGATTTGTTCTAGTCGAGACCCAGAATAAATATCTTTATCTCAGTCGGTACCCAAGATAAAGTTGTTATGTTAGTAGAATTTATTCCAGTCGAGACCCAGAATAAATATCTTTATCTCAGTCGGTACCCAAGATAAAGTTATTAGGTTAGTAAATTTTATTCCAGTCGAGACCCAGAATAAATATCATTATCTCAGTCGGTACTAAAGGTAAAGATATTAGGTTAGTAAATTTTATTCCAGTCGAGACCCAGAAAAAAATCTTTATCTCAGTCGATACCCAAGATAAAGGTATTGAGTTAGTAAAATCTATTCCAGTCGAGACCCAGAATATGTATCTTTATCTCAGTCGGTAACCAAGATAAAGTTATTAGGTTAGTAAATTTTATTCCCGTCGAGATCCAGAATAAATATCTTTATCTCAGTCGGTACCCAAGATAAAATTGCTGAGTTAGTAAGATTTGTTCCAGTCGAGACGAAGAATAAATATCTTTATCTCAGTCGGTACCCAAGATAAAGTTGTTATGTTAGTAAATTTTATTCCAGTCGAGACCCAGAATAAATATCTTTATTTCAGTCGGTACCCAAGATAAAGTTATTAGGTTAGTAAATTTTATTCCAGTCGCGACCCAGAATAAATACCTTTATATCAGTCGGTACCCAAGATAAAGTTATTAGGTTAGTAAATTTTATACCAGTCGAGACCCTGTAACGGCTATAATCTCTCTATCAGGAAGAAATATCTACCTTTTTTTTCTTGGGGTTTAATCATTCATTATTGGTCAGACCCATTTTAATCCAGACTCTGATTAATTAACTAACTTGCTTTTTTTTTAATGAAAAAAAAAGAGAGAAACTAAATTCGTTTTCGCATCGAAATGCTAAATAATTGAGTGCAAGCGGAAATTAAATTTAAAACTCAGCAAAGAAAATATATTTTTCTGCCCCTCAGAAATCACGCATTAAATGGGCTTTGTTAAGAAAAACTGCGCTTAAAAAAAGTGCAATTCGAGAGGCACTTGCGATCACCCAACAAAAAGTGCTGATCGATAAAGTGCAGTGCTCTTTAGAACATTTCCCCCGTATCGCTTCTTTGCGGAATCAAGACATGCGACGATCGAGATCCTCACATTGTAAAGTGAGTCGTTGGTAATAAGAACTTCCCCGGGAACAACTCAAGCCTCCGAATTTGGGTTTTTTTTAATTGTCGCTCATCCAAACCTGGCACGCGGCTAGCAATTTATTATCAAAGAAAAATAGTTGAAGTGAATGTTTAAATCGCACAAAGTACCATAATAAATTCGGTTCTGCTTGTGAATAAAAACCGGAATTCGGGCTTCTGTGCGTGTGTGTAAAACTTTCAAGACTCTCAGTACTAGTATACGGCACGGGAAGTTCATTAAAATCCATTTGTTTTGTGGTTGCACCTAACGATCACCAAGCGTGATATAAGCCTTCTTTTTTAGCTACAAGGTGAGGTGAAATTACTTTTCTATCGAGAGTGTAATTCCTCAGTGAAGTTTTTTTTTCAACTGGACCGGCATTATGGGGAGCAGTGAATTAGAGGAATCCAAGAAAGCAAAATCGTCAGTGAAGTGCGCCGGAACTTACTTGAGACCAAATATCGCACCCACCTACCTGAGCCCTCAAGCTTTCGCGGATTTATTTCTCTCCATAGATCAACCGATCTGTTAGTCACCGTCGCGGGAAGATAGGGGATCAGTTAGGGAACGAGAAGAAAAAAAAGAAGGAAAAGAAAGGCAACAATAGCAACACGAATATACTCTTTGGTTTTTTTTTTGTTAATTTTTTTCAGCAATATCACCAGGTCGCTGAAGCGCTTCATCGCCGGGGGACTGTTATGTAAGTACCAAGCACTTATCATTTGCGAAATAAGAGAATAGTCGGTTTTTTTTTTGTTTTTCTCCCTTCTTATCTTCGTATAGAATATATGTCCCGATATTAATAGGCTATAATAGTGAAATTTTCTGTCTGAGTTTTATTGTTTTATACATATATAATGTGTAACCTGTATATGTACTTGTACAGAGTACATATAATTATTTTCTACTTAACAAAGGGTCAATGCAACCAACTTCTAATTGCATCATATTTCATTTACTCAATGCGAAGTTCATTCATTGCAGCAGTAACAAATATTATGCGTCAGCAAAATTAATCAGTGAATGAACTCTGGTTTGGGTAAAATTTATCATTTTTTTTTATTGTTTCTAAGCAATTTTTGTACATAAAAATGATCGATCGATAATTATGAGGGCAGTTATTTTTTGTAACTTGAATAATAAATTTTTATAGTAAATTAAACTCAGTGTTGTTACTTAAACATTTTTGGTCCTTCGAGCAAAACGTCGCTGCTATAATCATCAAGCTTGTAGAACTTGGGTCTTCAGGTAACAGATTATTATAGTAAATACAACGTCTGGAATTAAGGTCCAAAGGCTGTAATTATAAAGTTGAAAGACTATTACTGAATTCCTGAACGAAGGGTCCAAAGATTTTTGAATAGTATCTTCAACAATACGCAATAATATTTTTTTTCCTGCTACTTTGAAATCATCATCGGTTGAGGTAAAAGCATCATCAACCTACTAATTCGTCGTACTCATCATGGATCAGATACTGAGGGAGCAGACAAAATATACAAGGATAATCAAGAAGGTCAGTGCGCAAATCAGCAGAGATCCTTGGGCTAGGAAGACTAAAGAGTATGGCGAGGCACGGCTACATTCACTCAACACTGCATGGGAGGAGTTCGATAACATCAATACACAACTCGAATCACTAAGGGAACAAAACTCCTATCACAAAAATTTCATCGAAAACTACTACAGTCAAGTTGAAACACTATATGATCAGACTAGAGATCTTGTAGAAAATCTGATTCGAGAGGCAATCGAAAGGAGGAAAAGGTCAGAAGATATCTCAGAACAGTTACACCAAATCAAGAAGCAAGCAGCTATAATTGATACGCTGAAACGCAATATAGCTAACATTAAAGCACTCTCCAGTATATTATACATACAAGATTAAACTATTGAATGACTACTGGGAATTGATTGTGCCTACTCATACCAGTATAATGGCATTGGGAAAATTCAAAGATGACTACTTTGATCAAGATGTCTTTGCAGAGTCTATCTACACCATTAGCAACAATTCAGGCACCTACTCCTAGAACTGAGAGAAGTGCAGCAGTAAAACTTCGACGTATTGATATACCAATCTTTTCCGGCGATTATGTTAAATGTCCATTCTTCAGAAATTTATTCATTGAACTGATACATAAAAATAATACAATTACTAAGGCCGACAAACTATTTTATTTAAAAGCAAACGTGAATGAAGAACCAAATGAATTGATTCAACATTTTAACATTTCTAATGAAAACTATGACGCTGCATGGGAAATCCTAGATCGCAGATATAATAGTACGAGAAAGTTAGGGTCAGCCCAACTAAGAAGACTTTGTAATCAACCATAAATTTTAAAAGAATCATCGGCTGGTCTAAAAAAAACTCCACGACTCAACAGTAGAATGCCTAGAAGCATTAAACAATCTAGACATCGACATTACGAGCTGGGATCCACTCATCATTCATCAACTAATACAAAAACTAGACAAAGAATCTCGAAAAATCTATGAACAATCATTGGAAAATTCCAGAGAGATTCAAGCACTCAATGAATTCCTAAATTTTCTTGAAAACAGATTTCAAGTGCTAGAATCTATGGAACCGACAAAGACCATTCAGCCAGCAACAATTTTAGACAAAAGAAATGAAGTAAAAATACACCACGGTATGGTGGGAATAAAATCAATATGCGGCTTCTGCAAAGCAAATCACAAGATTTATACTTGTGAAAAGAAGAGAGCAGAAAAGCAAAACTCTGCTCCAATTGCCTAGTTAAGGGCCATGCAGCTCAAAATTGTAAAAGTTGGAAAACTTGTAGAATATGTAACAGAAAACATCATACACTATTACATTTAAATTCATCATCTCAAAAACCGGATTGGAAGCTAAACAATCAGGAAACCAATGAGAGGGAATCGACTAGATCAAATGCGTCAGTAGTGGCAACTCATATTGCAGAATGTCAAAATCAGTGTACTGTATTGCTAGCCACTGCAATATTACAAGCACTTGGTAAAAACAACCATACAATTATGCTGCGAGCTCTTATTCACCAGGGAGCTCAAGCCAGCTTCATAATCGAAGAAGCGGCTCAGAAGCTAAAACTGCCAAGAAGACGAATAAAAGCCACTGTAACAGCAGGAGCAAAGATTGACAATATACAAACGTGCATTGAATTAACAGTAAAACCAAGATTTCCATCACCATTTCTCACAACAACAACAGCCTTAGTACTTAAAAAGCTAACGAGAGTAATGCTGTCCGAAAAAATTACAAACAGATCAGAATGAATACACACAACGAATCTGATATTAGCAGATCCGAATTTAGATGAACCAAGAAGAATTGATGTAATCCTTGGAGCAGAAGTGTTTGCTAAAATACTAATGGACAGTGTACTGCGGGGGCCACCAGATACTCCCATAGCTCAAGAAACACAATTAGGTTGGATACTGTTGGGCGAAGTGAAACAAAGTATGTCCACCATAGCACCCCAATGCTACATATCTGAAGGAGATGTAAATGAAGAAATTCGAAAATTTTGGGAAATCGAAGACTTGAATTCTGATACAGTCTTGACAGGCGAACATGTAATGTGCGAAACTCATTTCAGAACTACTCATCGAAGAAATGCTGACGGTAGAAATACAGTAAGATTACCATTTAAAAAGAATCCTGAAACCGCCAATCTTGGGGGTTCTCGAGAAATCGCATTAGCAAGACTACTCCAGATGGAAATGAAATTCAAGACAGAAAAGACGTTTGAAGTCATGTATAAGGACTTTATGAGTGAATATTTAAATCTTGTCCACATGACCTTAAAACACGACAGTACAACGACAAAACTAAGAGCGGTATTTTATGGGACAGCAAAAAATACTAATCATGATAGCTTAAATGAAATACTTTTAGTCGGACCACAAATACAACAGAATTTAATTTCAATTCTGCTCAGATGGCGAAAACATAAAGTAGTATTCACATCTGACATTGAAAAAATTTACCGCCAAGTAAACATTGATATTAGAGACCAGAATTATCAGAGAATCTTGTGGCGAAATTCTGAAAATGAACCCATCAGGGAGTACAAATTAACTACAGTCACATATGGAACCACAAGTACCCCATATTTAGCAATTCGAAAACTTCAAGAAGTGGCCAAAGATACAGCTAAAGACTTTCCATTTGCAGAGAAAGTCATCATGCGAGACACATATGCTGATGATATTGTATCTGGAGGGGATTCCTTAGAAGAAGTCAGTAAAATAAGTCATGAATTAATAAACGCCCTTAAGAGCGGAGGTTTCAACTTAAGAAAATGGAGTAGCGATAGCAAAGAACTGTTACAGAAACTACCATGGACAGTAAGGGAATCAGCTACAGAAATGAATTTCGATCATGAAAAATCAATTAAAGCACTTGGAGTTCACTGGAATCCATCCACCGATTACTTCAAAATAAACGTGAATATTTCAAACAATGAAGATCCGCTGACTAAACGTGAGATGCTCTCCGAAGCCACTAAAATATTCGATCCAATTGGACTATTGGCCCCAATAATTATTACTATCAAACTATTATTTCAAGAAATTTGGACTGAGAGCCTGAATTGGGACCAACCCCTATCTGGGGAAATTAAACAAAAATGGAATCGGATCAAACAAGAATTAACAATGCTAACAAAAATTAAAATAGCAAGATGGATTGGATACTCTAACGGCGATTACAAATACGAGTTGAACGGGTTTTCAGATGCCTCAGAAAGAGCCTACAGTGCAGTAGTATACTTCAGAACAGTTCAAAACGGAAAAATGACTGTCTCGCTACTCACCGCTAAAACTAAAGTTGCCCCCCTGAAGTCTAGACTAACACTATCAAAATTAGAATTATGTGGAGCGCATCTTCTTGCAAATTTATTAAAGGAAACTATAGTCAGCCTAGAAATTCCAAACATTCCCTACTTTGCTTGAACAGACTCCAAAATAGTCCTATCATGGATTAGGGCCGATCCACATAAATGGAAAACCTTCGTGGGCAACAGAATAGCAGATATACAATTAAGAACAGCCAAGGAAAATTGGTACTACGTAAAGTCCTCTGAGAATCCTGCAGACGTAGCTTCTCGAGGAATCTATCCATCACAGCTAGAAACCCATTCGCTGTGGTGGGAAGGTCCATACTGGCTGAAATGTGAAGAGATCACATATCCAAAAAGTAAATTCGAAGAAACAGAACTAGAAGGGAAAAAGATTGCAATGCACACACTAATACGTACACAAGATACAAACGTATTCGATCTCCTACTGCAAAGTCACCGTTCATTATGGAAAGTTCTACGTATCAGTGCATACTGTAAACGATTCATAAACAATTTGACGGAGGATAGACACGCAAGAAAATGTGACTCACTGACTGTGAAAGAACTCGAAGACGCATTAATACCAATCATTAAGTATACACAAGAGAAGCATTTCAAAGAAGACCTCCAGAAATTACGTCAAGGTCAAGAACTATCAAAATCAAGTCGGCTACTCACGTTAAATCCATTTACTGATTCAATCGAAGTATTACGTGTTGGTGGTAGACTAGAAAACTCAAACTTGACGTTTGAACAGTAGCATCCAATCATACTTCCCCATAAAAGCGAGTTAACTACACTGATTATAGATCAAGCTCACAAGAAGACACTACATGGAGGAAACACTTTAACCTTGGAGGTAGTCCGTCAAAAATACTGGATAATTAATGGACTAAAGGCTATTAAAGGTTATATCCATAAATGTGTTCAATGTCATCGACACAAGGCCGAAAAGTCGCAACAGATGATGGGAATGTTACCCACTGCTAGAGTCACTCCGAGTCGTCAATTTACTCATACTGGTGTGGATTACGCAGGACCATTCGACCTACTTGTGAAAACAGGTAGAGGCAACCGCACTTACAAGGGATATGTAGCAATTTGTATATGCTTGACTACCAAGGCAATTCATATTGAGGTAGTCACCGATCTCACATCAAAGGCCTTCATAGCCACATTTAAAAGATTAGTAAGCAGAAGAGGGAGTGTGGCACATACATATATACAGCGATAATGCGACTAATTTCGTGGGCGCCAGCAAAGTAATCAGCAATCTTCATCAACAAGATGGAATAAAACCGAAGTAAACGAAGCCATAGCAGGAACTGGCCCTCAATGGGATTTCATTCCTCCATCGTCACCACATTTCGGAGGACTTTGGGAAACCGGCGTCAAATCGATCAAGCATCATATGCGTCGAGTAGTTGGTTAAACGAGAATGACATACGAAGAAATGACGACACTAATGACACAAATAGAAGGGTGTCTCAATTCTCGTACATTATGTCCATTAACACAAGACCCAGAAAGCCTAGAAGTGCCCACACCCGGTCATTATTTAACTGGTGCACCTATATTGTCAATACCAGATAAGTTCTACTTAGAAACCAATACTGGTCTTCTTAAGAGATGGGACGGAGTGGAAAAGATGTACCAGGACTTCTGGAAAAAGTGGTGTATTGAGTATCTTGGTTGAAGTCTACCAAAGAAGCCTAACCCAACAGAAGGCGACATCGTATTAATAAAAGAAGATAATTTACCCCCGTCTCGTTGAGCTCTTGGAAGAATAATCAAAGTATATCCGGGAAGTGATGGACTTGTCAGAGTCGTAACCATTAAAACGAAATCTGGAACCCTTAAACGACCACTTACCAAAATCCCCATGCTGCCGATAAATAATGATCAAACGAATTTAGGCTACATGCCAGCTGAAGAAATAGACCCTGACAATGATTCTAAAGCGACACCTGTTCCCTCAGGGGAAACAAATAACGACGAACGAAAGGCGTCTGTACAAAGTTGTCACAAACGACGAAGGAGTGAAATGCAAGCCATTTAAAGATGAATCGACACGAATCTGGGACATCATCATCATTAAAAAAAGCTCGCAAATCGAACTTTCTGAGTTATCTGTTCATCATCACTACCTTGTTGGTCGTAGCACTGGGTGAAACCGTCAACGCACCGTATCGATTAACCACGCTTGATAACCACGAAGGATTATATTTTGATGAAATTTCCGATATCCGATTTTACTTTAGCGAATGGAACTTGGTAGTCTATTACAACCTAACAACATATTGAAAAGAACTCTATGGCATCCGAAAATCAATCCGGAAACTGAATCAGTTACGCGATGAAGAAACTAGGCTGTCAAGAGATCTATGTTATGCCACTACCCAAACATTGAAACATCAATTGTTAGAAATCGAACAAATGAACGACATATTATACCAACAAAATGAATATCCACGAACTCGCAATAAGCGAGCACCATTTGGATTCATAGGAATGGTCACTAATTAATTGTTCGGAATTCTGGACCAAGATTTTGCTGGCCAATATGAAAGGCAAATAAGTGAAATTAAGGCAAATGAAGATTATTCTAGACAATTATTACGAAATCAGACCTCAATAGTAGAAAATACGGTCAACATTATGAAAAGAAACCACGAGGTTGTTCAACACCAATTTAGTCTAATGAATACTCAAATCGAAGCAATAAACAATCAATTAAATAATTCACAATATGAGGCAGTTCTTCATCAAGCAGTTAATTCACCAGCTATTCTGATAACTCTGAACCTAGTTACATTTCAACGTTTACAAACAGAAATTCTATCACTCATTACAGACATTAAACATGGGAAAATAAATAGATTCGTCCTAACACCTGCACAACTTAACGAGCAGCTGACAACAATTCGTGAACACTTACCACCCAATGTACAATTACCAGGGACTGCGAGTAAGTCCTTTCTAATAACACTTTACAACTCAATGCATGCGAAGACAAGAATTGCGGGAAAGAATGAACTATTCGACATTCGAATTCCTCTGGTGAGCACAGAGGCCTATCGATTGTATGAAATAATAACTATTCCTACTATTCTCAATGAACAATATATCTACATCGATCCTTCCAGCAAGTATCTGGCCATAAATCGACGACAAGATCGATTTAGCCCAATAGAAGAAGAAGATCTCAAAGGGTGCGAGAGGTTAACAGAAGACCAGCTTGTATGCAACTTAAACCAACCACAATCTTCACTCACAAATCAAATCAAAGTCATTGTGAAATGGAGCTCTTCAATAACTAGAATCATATATCACCATTCTGTAGACTACGAACTAAAGAAGCGAATAACTATTGGAGAAGATTACACCAGCCAAGTACGTGAAATCAGTTGTGACAATAAAGGACAACCATTATCATTATATGGCAATGGAATCATTCAAACAAGAGGGGATTGTTTTAAAAAACAATAAGACTCTATACATAAGCTCAAACGATCGCAGTTCGAAAATGCACATATCACCTATCCCAGAAAATACGGTTATATCTAACTTCGTAACCATGAATAAAGATCAGCTGTCGAATTCGTCAAAAGTTACTATGCCACAACTAATTCAAGAAGTAAACAATAATGATATAAAAAAACTAGACGATGCAATCAGGTTTCAGCAAGAACGAATAGAAAATATTCCAAAACTAAACATCCATGACCTACATCACTACAGTATGCCATATCTGATCATGCGTGGTGTCATTGCCATCGGTCTTTGCATATATTGCGGACGAAAGAGGAGTGTCACGTTAAGAACAAGGGCAAGGCCGATCCCAGCACCAAGGTCCATCAAGGAGGAGCAGCGAAATTCCAGCATCGAGTTACCGACACTTAACCTTGAGGCGGGAGAATGTACAGAGTACATATAATTATTTTCTACTTAACAAAGGGTTAATGCAACCAACTTCTAATTCTCATCATATTTCATTTACTCATCATTTATGCGTCAGCAAAATTAATCAGTGAATGAACTCTGCATTGGGTAAAATTTATCATTTTGTTTTTATTGTTTGTACGCAATTTTTGTACATAAAAATGATCGATCGATAATTATGAGGGCAGTTATTTTTTGTAACTTGAATAATAAATGTTTATAGTAAATTAAACTCAGTGTTGTTACTTAAACAGTACTGTCATATAGCGTTATGTTTTCAGTTTTCTGTTAAAGGGCCATTGAAACAAGAAGACAAGGGCCGAAAGAAACGTTCAATAATTTCCTGCTGGACGTAGAACGGCTAAACGGTCGGCTTCGAAGACCATTTCCTGACAGAGAGTTACTCGAAATTGTCCGAGAAAACATGGATACGGCTCTGCAGAGTGCCACTACCACGACAATATTCAGATCAACGGAAGAGGTGAGAATTATCTGCCAGAGGCTAGAAAAATTGTGGGCTAGATCTGGGCACGACCCTCGTCAGCTGACTATGGCTCACACTTTCCGAAATAAAGCGCAGATCGAAGAGCTGAAGGAGGTAATACCCTTGCCAGACTACGTTGATAATGACATTGACATTGTAGCAGCTCTTACCCCAGTGATATGGAGAAACACTGCTAACCGCGCTTCGTTTGATATATGTTGGAACTGCCGAGACTTGGGGCACAGATATCAAGACTGTTCAAAGGGTCATCTTGGGATATTCTGTTACGGTTGCGGACGTTCTGGCGTGCTGAAGCCAAACTGTGGGACCTCTTCAGGCCGCGCGGTAAACAAGACCCCGAACGCAGAACGAGCTGGATCATGCGTTTGGGCCATACGACCAGTTACCCCAGTGCCAGGAGAGTGGAAGCAGCCACCAATTCCGTGCCTGCAACTCATCGTTAGGGGATGGGTATGCTTTATCGACATTGCTACCCACTTCATCCCTTTCCCACTTAGCATCAACCCTATCAACCCAAACTCTCCAATCTTACATAGACACACGCAAAACAACTTCTGAGAAATCCCTTCGCTCTCGAGATATCGCTTCGAGTCGAGGTCGGCGGCGTCAGCTTAGATCTCGGAAGTACTGGAAATCCAAAAAACTGCTTCGTAAAGCAGTATCCGCCTTTATTCAGCTTGATGGAGAGGACCATCGTCCATACGTCACAGTAAAAATAGCTGAGGAAAATATAGTTGGTCTGCTTGACAGTGGAGCTTCTGTGAGCATACTGGAAAAACACTCTCTAGAATTTCTGCGTAAGAATAATCTTAGTCACAACCAGAGTCATTCTTATGTTCGTACAGAGGATGGCTCACGGAATTCTATCATTGGTCACATAAAGTTGCCCGTCCGTTATGCTGAGAAAACAGAAACCATCCATTTTCACTTATTGCCCAGCTTACAACAAGAACTTTACTTAGGAATTGATTTTTGGGATGCTTTTGGTATTACCCCTTCTGTAATAGACTCCCCGGATATTGATAAAACCACGAAGATCCATCCTCCGCAACATACCCTCACACCAGAGCAAAATGCCCAACTGGAAGATCTCAAACATCAATTTCCTTCCTTTTCGAAGCATGGCCTCGGCCGTACTAAGCTGTTCGAACACAGCATTGACGTAGGAGATACTCCACCAATAAAGCAACGTCACTATCCGGTATCCCCGGCGGTTCAAAGCCTGTTATATGAGGAACTGGACCGAATGTTAGCCATGGACGTTATCGAAGAGAGTCAGAGCTCCTGGAGCTCTCCAGTGGTTCTCGTGAAAAAATCGAATGGGAAGGTGCGACTATGCTTAGATTCTCGCAAGGTAAATTCTGTTACCAAAAAAGATGCTTATCCACTTCCATTGATAGATGGACTCTTAGGTCGCCTCCGGGAAACCAGATATATCTCAAGATTAGATGTGAAAGACGCATTCTGGCAGATACCACCCACAGAGTCCGCTCGTGATAAGATTGCATTCATAGTTCCTGGAAGGCCTTTATATCAATTTAAAGTCATGCCGTTCGCTCTGTGCAATGCTCCACAAAATATCTGTCGTATGGACCGGGTAGTGCCTCATCAATACCACGATCGAGTATTCGTCTACTTAGATGACTTACTCATTACTTCCACTACGCTCGATGAACATCTGAACCTACTGAGGGAAGTCGCTTCCCTGCTTCGTCAGGCAGGACTGACCATAAACGTTGAGAAGAGAAAATTTGTGCTTCGAGAAATTAAATACCTTGACTATGTAGTTGGTGAAGGAGGTCTGAGGGTCGATCCTGATCTGCAATTGTAAAATTTCCCAGCCCATCAACAGTCCGGCCAACACGCAGACTACCTGGCATGGCTGGATGGTACAGGAGATTTATCCCAAACTTTTCGAGCATCGCTTCTCCGATCACAGAGCTTCTGAAGAAGGGTGCGAAGTTTCAGTGGACTCTGGAGGCTCAAGAAGCCTTTAAACAACTAAAAGAACACTTATGTTCGGCCCCACTTCTAGCTAATCCAGATTACACGAAGCCCTTCTATATAAGATGTGATGCCAGCACTATGGGAGTAGGCAGTGTCTTATTTCAAAAGTCGGAGGATGATTCCGAAAGGTTAATTGCATTTATGTCCCAAAAGTTGAATCCAGCCCAGAGAAATTATAGTATCAGTGAACTATAATGCTTCGCTGCGGTACCGAGCGTAAAGAAGTTTAGAGAATACATCGAAGGATTCCACTTTACAATCATCACCGACCACCAGAGTTTGAAATGGCTAATGAGTCAAAAGGAACTCACGGGGCGACTTGCACGATGGAACTTAAAACTACAGTCGTTCGACTTCGAGATCGAGCACGTAAAAGTAAGTCAAAATTTAGTGCCGGATGCATTATCTCGAAGGTATCTTGATTCAGCAGAGGCGACTATCTCTGACCTTAGCAAGCTAGATTACCTGGTAGACCTAAAATCAGCACACTTCTCTGACCCTGCTTACATAAGTTGGAAAGACAAAATCTCTGCTACACCAGCTCAGTACCCTAACCTACAAGTCACTGAACTGCACATTTTCATTCGTATTGATAACGATCTATCTGATATCCCCAGTTGGAAACTCTGGATTCCTCAAGTGCTGACCAAAGATTTAATTAGAAGGGAACACGGGAGTTCCACTGCAGCTCATGGCGGAATCCATAAAACCCTAGACAGACTGCGAAGACATTATTTCTGAGCAGGCATGCGCCAACAAGTCCGCGCATATATCTTACAATGCGACGTCTGCAAACAAACCAAAGCTCCAAATTGCAGGCTAAGGCCCAAAATGGGAAACCAGATTGAGGTAGAAAGGCCATGGCATAGATTGCACATTGACATTACGGGGTACCCGAGATAATACACACTGATAATGGGCCACAATTTATCTCAACAGATTTTGCTCGTATGATAGAATGTTTCGACATTCGCCACAGAAAGACTGCAGGATATTCGCCACAGTCCAATGCTGCAGAGAGAGTTAATCGCTCCATCGTGGCAGCAATTAGGTCGTATGTGCAAGAGGAACATATCAACTGGGATTCCCAGCTAAGTGATGTGGCTTGCGCTTTGCGTAATGCGACGCACCAGTCGACCAAATTTTCCCTTTATTTCTTACTTAACGGATATCACATGATCTTACATGGAGGTACATATAATCTTCTCCGTCAAATTGATGGCTTGGCGGAAGGTAACTTCGAAGTATTACCAAGTAACTACAGAATTCCACTGGTACATGAGCGAGTGAAAAACCATCTCCGGGAAGCTTACCAGAGAAACGCTCACACCTATAATCTTCGCGCGCGACAGATAACTTATAAACCAGGACAAATTGTCTATGTCCGGAATTTCGTACAGAGTAAGGCCGCAGACAATTTCGCGGCCACACTTGCCAACAAGTTCATCAAGGCTCGCATACGGAAAAAGAATGGTAACGTTAACTATGAAGTGGAAAATATGGATGGTAAGTTTATTGGCGTCCATCACGCAAGAAACATTCGCCAGTAAAATTCTAAATCATAATCTAATATTCTAAGTCATACTATTAAATACTTATCGGTATTCAACTCGGAAAAGAAAGGAGTAATATGTATAGAGTAGTTAGGCCATAACCCCGCCTTAACCTTTTCAGATACAGACCTTGTATTTGATCCGGAGCCCTATATGAAACCTTAATAACCAAGCTTTCTCTGTACAGAACGGTCACGGACGAGAAATTACGAACATGTGGAAACCAACGGAGCTCACACCAACCACCGGCCTATTATTGGTGATTGGCCTGATGACAGCTGCTCATATCGCCTAGGGAATTATCGCTTACCACTGTGGTCATGTGTGAATCTCACCGCCATTTCACTGGTATCCGTTGGCCCATGCATATTTAACAATAAGGAAGTGGTAAAGGAGGAAGATGATATACAGCTTTTGCAAACGAGCGAGACTACCACGCTGCACATCTTTCAGTGCAAAATTAACATCATACAGTCAGTGTACAAATGCGGTATGTTCAGCCATCTCTCTCTAGTACCTGGAGGATTGGATACGTACATTATGGATATAAGTAAAGAGAACTGCATGAACATTCATAGGTATAACACTCTTAAATTACAAAACGGCAGAACAGTTGCTGATATTAAGACGAATGCTTCAACCTCACTGACCGAAGTCGTTGGCTGGTCAATAGACCAAAACGGAAAATGCAAAGGAGTTCCGTATACGTCAGGAGCAAATTCCTGGGATAATGTTGTGGTTATGCATGCGATGGAAGTAACGATTATGGACTACCAAAGCTCGGTCCGCATTGATGACAACATGGTTATTCTACGAAACAACGTGCTATGTCCCTACCTGGCTGGTAAATGTACGGATCCAGAATACGGAATGCGTTTTTGGGATCTCATCTCTGACAATTCTTGCGAAAGTTAAAAGTACGACGTATTATGGCAGGGGATGGCTACGAAGATTAGGACCTCGAACAAATCCATTAGCAACACCATATACACCGTGACGTCCGGAGAAATAATCTTTGCACTCGAAGTGAAAAAGCAAGTGTCCGTTTGTCGTTTCGCCGGTTTTCAAACTGAGAATCCCAGGCTGGTCATTGTACCTACAGCAGCATCCGAGTACTGGTTTAGGAAAAAAACCTTGGATACACGTAGCCTCGATCTTGTCACTTACGTTAATTCGAAGTTCGTCTATGTTGAGCGTCACTTTAAGGGTCAAGTCGAGAAACTTTACACCAATCTCCTGAGAAAGAAATGCGAGTTAGAAAGAGAACTACTTCAAACCCAGCTAATCATGGCCCTCCAACACCCGGCGGAGTTCGCTCTTATAAGAATGAAAGGGCAAGGCTTTACCGATGTACATAGGGGGGAAATCATTTACTTAGTGAGATGCCAACCAGTTGAAGTCACTGTTCGGAAGAGCAACCGTTGTTATATGGAACTACCGGTAACTTATGGAGAAAGTCACTACTTACTAGCTCCGTTAACTCACCAACTACAGCAGCGTGGTACTGAGATTATCTGCTCAGAATTGCAGAGTCCAGCATACTATATTAGAGGACCCTCGTACAGGACCAATCCGACAATTCATCAAATTAAAGAACCATCTCAACTTCAACCATCAAACACCGCTGACTGAACATACGAAGACCCAGGAGAACTTCTTCGGGCAGGAATTTACCACAGCGAGTCTCTGGAAAACCTTCGTCACCAGATTATGTATCCGTCCGAGAGGTTAGCCATCACTAACATACTCACACAACGTGTAATGGGTCCAGATGTTCACCACCAATATATTAATGCCGTCAACCTTTTATCTCCAAAGACAATGGAGGACCTAGTCACAACAGTACGGACAAAGATATGGGGCGCTTTCAATTTTTTGGGAAGTGTCTGCTCGTCCTTGCTGGGAATTTACGTGTGTCTGAAGGCAGTCAAGTTTGTCATCGATACCTTCATCAAAGCCAAGGTACTCGGAGCGATTTACGGGAGGAGTTGGAAATTATCAGCAGCTTTGTGGAACACCATTACAAACCATATTCTACATCAACAACATCAACAGGAAGCTACTGCATATCCGAACTCTGTCACTACCCATTTATCCCATGATCGTCTCGCCAGTGCCTTAACGGATGAAGAAGCACAGACAACATCACCACCTGGAGCTTCAAAAGACACCATAGACGAAATAATCACGCTTAAGGACCGAGTAGCTCGTCTGTACCCCAACATCCAGCCTTAGAAGAACATAAATCTCTCAGTAGTACACGTCTACCGTGGTTAAGGTAATACCAATCAGCAACCAGATCGACTGAAATTTCTCGATATGTAAAAAGTTAAATACTTCCATATCATACCCTTGATACATTTGTATTCACTTTGTTTCTTGAATAAAGATTCAGTAATAGCTTACTAAGATTGTCTAACCCTTTTTCATATTCCTCCTTTTTATATAACCACATATAATCGCTGCCTATTGTTCATACAGAGTAACCATATCATCCTTCGTAAGAGTTATGCCCGGCTAGATCAGTCGGTAGAGCATGAGACTCTTTGATCTCAGGGTATGGGGCGTCCTCGCGTTGGGCCTTATTTATAAGAATGGACCACAGCCGTAGTATTTTCTCAGCCTCGGAGAATTCCGCCTGGAATGGGAACTTCCGAACCTGACCTGTAACGGCTATAATCTCTCTACCAGGAACAAATATCTACCTTTTTTTTCTTGGGGTTTAATCATTCATTATTGGTCAGACCTATTTGAATTCAGACTCTGATTAATTGACTAATTTGCTTTTTTTTTAATGAAAAAAAAAGAGAGAAACTAATTTCGTTTTCGCATCGAAAGGCTAAACAATTGAGTGCAAGCGGAAATTAAATTTAAAACTCAACAAAAAAAATATATTTTTCTGCCCCACAGAAATCACGCATTAAATGGGCTTTGTTAAGAAAAACTGCTCTTAACAAAGTGCACTTCGAGAGGCACTTGCGATCACCCAACAAAATGTGCTGATCGATAAAGTTCAATGCACTTTAGAACATTTCCCTCGTATCGCTTCTTTGCGGAATCAAGACATGCGACGATCGAGATCCTCACATTGTAAAGTGAGTCGTTGGTAATAAGAACTTCCCCGGGAACAACTCAAGCCTCTGAATTTGGGTTTTTTTTTTAATAGTCGCTCATCTAAACCTGGCAAGCGGCTAGCAATTTATTATCAAAGAAAAATAGTTGAAGTGAATGTACTAAAATCGCACAAAGTACCATAATAAATTCGGTTGTGCTTTTGAATAAATACCGGAATTCGGGCTACTGTGCGTGTGTGTAAAGGTTTCAAGACTCTCAGTACTAGTATACGGCACGGGAAGTTCATTAAAATCAATTTGTTTTGTGGTTGCACCTAACGATCACCAAGCGTGATATAAGCCTTCTTTCTTAGCTACAAGGTGAGGTGAAATTACTTTTCTGTCGAGAGTGTAATTCCTCAGTGAAGTTTTTTTTTCAACTGGGCCGGCATTGTGGGGAGCAGTGAATTAGAGGAATCAAAATCGGCAGTGAAGTGCGCCGGAACTTACCTGAGACCAAATCACGCACCCACCAACCTGAGCCCTCAAGCTTTCTCGGATTTATTTCTGTCCACAGATCAACCGATCTGTTAATCACCGTCGCGGGAAGATAGGGGATCAGTTAGGGAACGAGAAGAAAAAAAAGAAGGAAAAGAAAGGCAAGAGTAGCAACACGAATATACTCTTTGGTTTTTTTTTGTTAATTTTTTTCAGCAATAGTCACCATGTCGCTGAGGCGCTTCATCGCCGGGGGACTCTTATGTAAGTACCAAGCACTTATCATTTGCGTAATAAGAGAATGGTCGGTTTTTTCTTTGTTTTTCTCCCTTCTTATCTTCGTATAGAATATATGTCCCGATATTAATAGGCTATAATAGTGAAATTTTCTGCCTGAATTTTTTTGTTTTATATATAATGTGTAATCTGTATATGCACTGTCATATAGCGTAATGTTTTCAGTTTTCTGTTAATTTGTCTATACTATATTCGTGTATGGAGATAATAGTGTAGTGTAAAGTATCTTTTTCCTGAGTTTAGTATATATGATAGCATAATGTTTTCCTTTTGGGTTTACTTTATAATAGTGTAAACAAATTTTTTCCTTACTTATTAGCGTAAGCGGTTTTATTCTTTACAAAAAAAAAGGAAAAGAAAATATTTTTCTTTTGGATATTTCTTTGATATATATGTAACCCTAGCAGCCGAAAAATGTTAATATCTAGATTATATGTATCTACAATTCGGTATCTACATCGTAGCGTAATTTGTTACCTTATTTCCTTTTTTTTTCTTTTTTTTTCGTTTATGAGTTCTAAATAAAATAACATGACAATAGCCTAATATCTGTTTCGTTTGGTGCTGTGTTCAGTTGGGGTTATGGGAAGATCACGATGACAGAAAGCGGGTGTAGTTGGCAATCTCTCCTATGAGTTTGGTGAGTAGGGCAGTGGGATGGGTTTCAAGTAATCGAAAGGGGCCTATCATTCAGAGTAGGGTCCGTATTCCTATCTTTCAGTTTTTTTCTTCCATCTGTTTTCTTTCTATCTTAGTCATTCCTCTAGAGCGGTACAGTAATAGGTGGTTGAGCAGCGAGCAAGAACCTAACGCAGCCCTGAGCTCGAGCCGGCAAGGAGCCTGTACCGTGCTCGCTTAAAGATCAAACTCTATTGTCCCACAACAACATTACAAGGGACAAAAAGTAGCCATAGCAAGTCATCTGTCTCGCTGAGTTCGAAGGTCGAGAAGCGGCCACGCTCAGAGTCGAACATGACTGGCTAGCCGGTTACAACCCAGAATAAATATCTTTATCTCAGTCGGTACCCAAGATAAAGTTGTTATGTTAGTAAATTTTGTTCCAGTCGAAACCCAGAATAAATATCTTTATGTCAGTCGGTACCCAAGATAAAGTTATTAGGTTAGTAAATTTTATCCCAGTCGAGATCCAGCATAAATATCTTTATCTCAGTCGGTACCAAAGATAAAGTTATTAGGTTAGTAAATTTTATTCCAGTCGAGACCCAGAATAAATATCTTTATCTCAGTCGGTACCCAAGATAAAGTTGTTATGTTAGTAAATTTTAGTCCAGTCGAGACCCAGAATAAATATCTTTATCTCAGTCGGTACCCAAGATAAAGTTATTAGGTTAGTAAATTTTATTCCAGTCGAGACCCAGAATAAATACCTTTATCTCAGTCGGTACCCAAGATAAAGTTATTTGGTTAGTAAATTGTACTCCAGTCGAGACCCAGAATAAATATCTTTATCTCAGTCGGTACCCAAGATAAAGTTATTAGGTTAGTAAATTTTATCCCAGTCGAGACCCAGAATAAATAACTTTATCTCAGTCGGTACCCAAGATAAAGTTATTAGGTTAGTAAATTTTATTCCAGTCGAGACCCAGATTAAATATCTTTATCTCAGTCGGTACCCAAGATAAAGTTGTTATGTTAGTAGATTTTATTCCTGTCGAGACCCAGAATAAATATCTTTATCTCAGTCGGTACCCAAGCTAAAGTTGTTATGTTAGTCAATTTCATTCCAGTCGAGACTCAGAATAAATACCTTTATCTCAGTCGGTACCCAAGATAAAGTTATTAGCTTAGTAAATTTTATTCCAGTCGAGACCCAGATTAAATATCTTTATCTCAGTCGGCACCCAAGATAAAGTTTTTAGGTTAGTAAATTTTATTCCAGTCGAGACCCAGATTAAATGTCTTTATCTCAGTCCGTACCCAAGATAAAGTTATTAGGTTAGTAAATTTTGTTCCAGTCGAGACCCAGAATAAATGTCTTTATCTCAGTCGGTACCCAAGATAAAGTTATTAGGTTAGTAAATTTTACTCCAGTCGAGAGTGTTACATACTACAACCAATTTGGTTATATATCAATTCAAAAGGGTACTCACTGTCACTAGGCGTGCCTCTGGCCTTTATCTGCTTTTTGTTTGTAATCCGCAGGGTTTTTATTTAGTGATACACAGTTGGTGTTACAACCTTTCTTTATTAAAAATTGTTCTGTTAAGACTAAAACACTTCTTATTACAACTTTCTTTTTCAAACACTAAAAAACTTCTTATTACAACTTTCTTTTTCAAGAATTAAAAAACTTCTGATGATAACTTCTCTTTTCAAGAGTTGTTCTTTTTTAAAACTCAAAAACTTCTTATTACAACTTTCTTTTTCAAACATTAAAAAACTTCTTATTATAACTTCTCTTTTCAAGAGTGGTTCTTTTAAAACTCAAAAAAACTTCTTATTACAACTTTCTTTTTCAAAAGGACCCTGACCGCGCCGCTGCAAGTGCAAAAATCAACTCGCTAACTTGATCACATTTTACTGACATCAAGCTACGTTGTTCAGAGTAGAAAATGCTTAATTGCATTTTCTACCCTGAGAAAATTGTTAAAAATAATTTGGTTCTGGACTTGTTTCAACAAGTCCAGAATATTTTTCATCGGATGGTGGTCTAAAAATGTAATTTGACGCTTTTGTCAACACCAGCCACCGTCCTGTCGTTCTAAAATCGCGCCGCGCATATACATACAATGTATTTCGGTGGCGCGCATTTCTCACGTCGAAAGCTTTTTGTGCAATATGTATGTACGTATGTACCTACATATTGTATTTTTCTTGACAAATCTTACTGGAGGTAAGAGTTGTCTTTTGGTTTTTTCTTTTTTTTTTTTATATTTAAAATATTTCCATGGCAAATCTTGCTGAAGGCAAAACTTGCCATGGGAATAATATGGTTAAATTTTGTGGCATGTGAAGAAAATTGCTGATGCAATTTTTCTTCACTTTTTAAAAGACAAGCTAACCATGTTTTAAGCATGGTTAGCTTATTGAGAATTTTGTACTAAGTTTTATGTTTTAGGATATGTATATGTATATGTGTTTTTGTCTTTTCACCTATACAACATGCCGTCCCCCCTTGAATATGAGGGCTATTCTTTGAAGAGGAATAGCTCTCGGGGATAACTTTGTATCAAGATTTGTGCCGATCTTGCATTTTCCAGATGCCCTTTTCTTATCTGAGCCAACTCGCTTATCCGGTGTGTATTGTGGCTCATTCGAGTTTAGTTTGAGTTAGAATAGACACCATGATGCTGGTTGCCGAGATCGTAGACGCTGACCATGTGTTCCGGAGTCCCGCCAAGCTTTCCACCGTCGTATATGGGATATACGTTCTGCACGTTGTGCCTTGGTGGCGGGGCCCAATCCGGCTCATCTTGAGGAGGACCCGTAGGCGCTCCATTACCATCTGGGGTGCCGAGGCCACCGCGGGTTATTATTACCAGGTTCGCCTGCAACTCTATCGCCATCAGGGGCAAACTTGGACGGTTTGTGGTAAGTTTTCGTTTTGATGTTGCTATAACGAAACAGGTTTCTTTGGCTTACCCAGTTTTTTGTTTTGTTTTTTTTTGGTAGGTGGAGCTGTTGTTATCAGCGGGGTGCATGGACTTTGCGCCTGTTGCTACCCTGTCTTCTCTCCACCGCTGACAGCCCTTCTCCGGGAGCTAATGGCTACTCCGCCCACAGGCGCTGCTGACCTTATCGGTGCCAGGACCGAGAACTAACTCCAGAGGAGTCAATCCCAGCCTATATATTTTATATAAGTTTTTTGTATCTATCCTATTTCTCTTCTTTTTCCATTTTATTAATAAAAGTCTTTTTCTACTATTGCACATTTGGGGTTCATTTTTTTTTTTTTATGTATACTCCCGTTTCCCTTTCCAGGTATTGATTGGTGGGGGCCCCTATATCTTTGTCTAATTTTAGGTTTACTATGGCTGGTCTATCTATCTTCATGTGTAATTAGCAAGCTTTTGCGCTGTATTCATGGGACGTTGGGTGGGTCCCCGCCGGGAGCCAGTGGGTGGTGATCGGCTTGGTTCACAAAATTATTTTGTTTTACTATTGTTTTTTTTTATTTTACCCTATTTACGACTACTTGTTTTTAGTCTATTTTATTGGCTAGGTTAGATTAATGCTATTATTATATTTATTTATTATTATTATTACTCTTTTTATTTTTAGTAGCCTGGTAAACCATTTTTGTTGAGCTGTGGTTTTTACTATAGGTTTATGTAATTTTTACTATCTAATTAATTAATTTGGCTTTTAATTGTAGCTTGTGGTTAATTTGTTTTCTTTTCAAATTATTCCAAGTTATTTACACTCTTATGCCTCATGTATTCTGTATTTAATTTAATTCTAGTTATTTACATTTTTAGCTAGTAGGTATATACTACATTCTATTTATTTATTGTTATTTATTACTACTTTAGTTACTTTATTTTTACTTCAAATGCTCTTTTTGTTTTCTTTTGACATTTCAACTGTTATATATATACATAATTTTTTTTTTTTTTTATAACTTCTTTTGCTTTAAGTAGAGTTTCTTTCATTCTTTATTTGTATTCATGTTTAATTTTAGTGCAGTTTTCCTTTTTTCTATTATTCTGCTAATATTCTATTCTAATGAACTTTATCTTTAATTTCGTTATTTTATTCATTTTTGGGTACTTTATCCTTAATGATTTGTTTACTTTTATTTTATTTAAAATTACTTCTATTCTATTTTTCTTTACATGCAGTTATTTATTTTAACTTATTTTGTTATGTAATTATAATACTATTTTTTTTTCTACAAATCGTTGTTGTTAGTTATTCATATGTTTTGTACATGTGATCAGGTTTTCTTTTGTCTATAAATTTACTTTGATCGAGTGACCAATGTTGACAGTGTGAGTTTCGCATTTCTAAACCATTTGGACTGATTTTGTTTTGGCGAGGCTTCTGGTTCGCCTTAAGCTGGGTTGGAGAGCAGGAGTTCGCTCTTCTAAAGGAATTCCCTCTGCTGAAATTTCGGGGTTACCTTGTGGTTGATTTCTCTGTTGTCTCATCTTGATGACAACAGGGTTAAGATATTTTACTGCCACAGCGATCATTATGGCCAGAACTAGTAGGCTCGTAAATGATAGAGAAGTTGTGGACAGGATATGGGAGTTTTTACTTGATATCTTTTCTTGGTATTTAATAATTTTGTTTTGGATTTCTTCCAGCGAATGGGTCCCGGTATAAATTGATTTATGGATATCGTCTCCTGATCCTACCTGAACAAAAAAATAATTTCTCAACATGTTCATACATAATTTCTTAATCACGTTCATGTTCACGTTCACTACAATTACCCTCCGATTTTTCAAATGCAAAAGAATTTGTCACTTTGCTTATTTTGTACATTTTCTCCAATCAGGTCATAATTTAATCAAACGTAAGTTCACTTACTCATGTTCTTGCATCATTCATAAAAATATTTCACGAAAATATTTCCGCATGCATTGCCCCAATCTGGGTCAATGATTGCAAGGTAAACATGATGAAGTGAACTTACGATAATAGCGAAATTTATCATGTAAGCGTAAAAATTGTATTTAAGTTCTTGTATTAGCACAATAAAATCCAGTGTAAGTTTAGAATCAAAAAATCGAAGTTCTTTCTTTTTTTCAAGTTACTTACGCCCGCTTAGCAAGCACTTAAATTAAGTTTGAGTGTCTGTTACATGGTCCTTCGAGCCTCAAGAAGTAAACTAACGCCTGTACATAGTGAATATCTGTGCCTCCACCAGTGGTAAGCGCAAGTTCACAATCAAACATACATCCACTACCTACAAACAGCAGTTCTCAAATTAAGTTTGAGTATTGCTGTACAATCATCGTCAGAAAAATTCTTCAGATAACAATTCTCAAATCAAGTTTGAGTGTTGTTATACAAATCATCATCCGAAATCCCCAGGAAAAGCAGCAGTTCTCAAATTGAGTTTGAGTATTGTTGTACAGTCATCACAGTCGCCATAAAACAATTTCACCAATCACCAGGTCAGCTTAACAAGTTCTCAAATTAAGTTTGAGTGTTTGTTACATGATTTGAGTAGTTGTCATTACCACATCAGCCGGTTAAAAACAAGTTCAAACCATCGCCAACTGAAAACACTATTTGAAGCCTTGAAGCCACAAGCTCAAAGATGTCTCAAGAACTTTTGAAAGAGCAAAAGCAATTGGCTAAATTGATTGATGATTTGTTAAGGAATATCGGAAAAGATGGATCTTCTAGAAAAACTAGGGAATACATAGTTAAAAAGAGAGCAGAGCTGAACACTCTTTGGGACAGCTTTACCACAAGGCATGAACAATTAAAAGAGTTAATTCCTAAAGAGCATCTTTACTTCACTGAAGATCTATATGGAACAACTAAAAAGATAGCCGATGAAATTCTTAACTTGTTAGAAAGCTATGGAATAAATCCAACTCCAGTAACCACTACATCTACTAAACCAGCAGACACAGCAACCTTAACACATTCTGCGCTAGGGCAGGATACCAGACAACCTACATCTTCTGCAGCATCTTCCACACCTCTTAGTACTGATACTCAGGAAAGCACTGGCTCTAATACATTTGCTCAGAGCGACTTGTGGGATCCCACACGACACCAAATAAATACCAATCCATATTTGTCAGACAACAGGCAGAATAACTTTCTAAAACTGCCACCAATTAAAATTCCAAGATTCAGTGGAAACTACAAGGAATGGAAATCTTTCAGCGATATATTCATGCAGGTTATAGACCACAACCCCTATCTAAGCGAAGTTGAGAAGATGCAATACCTTCTATACCATCTAGAAGGCGACGCAAGAAAAGTAATAAGTCATCTACAATTGAACAATAGCAACTATAAAACTGCCATCAAGTTAATCCAATCAAGGTTTAATAATAACAGGAAGATCATAACAGAATATATCAACAACATCATGGATGCAAAGAAGGTTGAATACAGATCTCAAGAAGATATTATAAACCTCTATGACATAATAAGAGAATGCCTAGAAGCATTAAAAAATCTAAACTGTCACACGGACGAATGGGGTCCTATGATTGTCTGCATTGCACTCAGAAAACTTGATGCAGAAAGTATAAGACTGTTTGAGGAGAGCCTTGCGAACCCAAGGGAGATGCCATCTACGCCTGAATTGTTAAATTTTTTAGATAAGCGCTATCAAATCCTAGACTGCATCAAGAGTAGCAAACAAACAAAACCAGAAGCATTTACCTCCAACAAGAAAAAATCTTTCAATACGATGCTACAACGATCATGCATCTTCTGCAACAAAGATCATAGCATTTACCAATGTATAGAATTTAAAAAGATGAGCGTGCATGATCGTCAATCATACATCGCAAAAAAGAATCTTTGTATCAACTGCATGGCTCACAACAAATCTGAGAAATGCAAAACAAGCAAATCGTGCTTTTATTGCAAAAAAAAGACACCATACGCTACTTCATCAATACGATGAGAACTCAAGAAATCAATCCAGTTCTTATATGACTACTAATACAATTGTAGAAAGCATTCCAGAGGCCACGGTAAATAAAGGGGTTATTGTTCTCCACAACAAGCTCAAAATGCCAAATGTGCTATTACCAACTGCCATGGTAAGAGTTACAAACATATTCAATCAACCAGAGCTTTTTAGAGCATTAATTGACCCAGGCTCAGAGGTATCGCTTATTACCGAAGAAGCAGTCCAGAATTTAAGATTGCAAAAGGAGCGCATATCAGCCACCATATTAGGGGTTGGCGAGACTAAATCTGGAAAGGCATGCAGTAAAGTGAAGATACGCATCCAGCTTCAGGACAAATTACACACATATCTTTGTGTAGAAGCACTTGTCTTCATTTCTTCCAAACTCTCCTGTATTATCAGTTGATATAGGAAAATATGGAAATATAACTTTGGCAGATCCCACATTCAACAGACCAGGGAAAATAGACCTACTACTAGGTGCAGATGTTTATGCCAGTATATTGTTAAAGGGGCTCAAACGAGAGCATCCGGCAGCTCAAAACACAAAGTTAGGTTGGATCCTATTTGGAACTATCCCCAGAAGTTACCAGAGAACCAACGAAGTTTCAAGCTTTCTCTCTCTAGCAGAAATGGACGAAAAAATCGAACAGTTTTGGGAGATAGAAAACAGCGTCATATCCAATGAAGCAACTGATTATTGCACAGAGCATTTTAAGACGACACACCAAAGAGATGAAGAAGGCAGGTATATTGTCCGCCTGCCATTTAGAGAAAATGTGGGAAACTTAGGAGAGTCAAGACACAAGGCCGTTGGTCGTCTCAAATAGAAAAGAAACTTCAGAAAGCCCCGGAGGACATGGCGGCGTACAATGCCTTCCTGAAGGAGTATCTCGTCTTAAATCACATGAGCCCCGCTGGAGCTTACACAGGTGAGAAGTCCAAAATATACTATCTACCTCATCATGCGGAATTTAAAAGAGACAGCACCACAACAAAATTGCGAGTAGTATTCGATGCTTCATCCAACACGGATTCTGGATTGAGCCTTAATCACTTGCTGTATAAAGGACAAAAAGTTCAACAAGATCTAAACCAAATTCTCCTAAGATGGAGAAAACATCGTTACGTTTTCACTGCGGATATAGAGAAAATGTTTCACAGATCAAGATCGCAGAAGACGACAGAAACTATCAACGAATACTATGGAGGAAGCTACCAACAGAACCCATTCAAACACTGAAACAATTAGCCAAAGACGAAGGTGACCAGCTACCTTTGGCAAAAAAGGTGCTCAATGAGGACTTTTACGTAGGAGCTGATACAAAAGCTGAAGCTCGGGTACTACAAAAACAAATAACCTCTTTATTAAATATGGGGGGATTTAATCTGCGTAAATGGACTTCAAATAATGAAGCACTATTAGACGATCTTCCCGAGAACATGATAGAGAAGGGAATATTAGAAATTGGAGAAGATGAAACAATCAAAGCTCTGGGAATACATTGGAATCCCAAACAAGACGAGTTTCAGTTTAGAATACGCTTCCATAACAATGAGGCAAAATTGACGAAACGAAAAATACTGTCAAGGGCTGCTACCATCTTTGATCCGCTAGGCTGGTTAGCACCAGTAACCGTTACAGCCAAGCTCATCATGCAGTCACTGTGGAAGGCAGGAACAGATTGGGACCAGCCTCCACCTGAAGATATAACCAAACTCAGGACAAGCTTCGAGAGAGATCTGCTGGGCTTAAAAGCAATTAGAATCCCACGATGGGTTGGACATCGCATGAACCAACAAATTCAACTTCACGGATTCTGCGACGCCTCTGCGAAAGCATATGCCGCAGTAGTGTATACACGCACGGTTGATGCTTTTGGTAAAATACATACTACATTGCTAACTGCAAAAACCAAAGTAGCACCATTAAAACAGAAGATCACTTTACCACGTTTAGAGCTCTGTGGTGCATTACTCCTTGCCCGGCTGCTCAAATCAACCATTGAGATTCTAGCGATAAAGTCACCTCAGCTTTTTGCTTGGTGCGATTCTGAGATAGCACTAGCTTGGATCGCTGAAAACCCAAACAAACTGGCATTCATTTGTCGCGAACCAAGTGAGCGAAATTCAGACCCTAGCTGACAAAAAAATATGGAGACACATAGCCTCTCCAGAAAATCCCGCCGATATAGCTTCCAGAGGAATAAGTCCGCAGAAAATCGCTTCGCACACGATCTGGTGGAGAGGTCCACTTTGGCTAGGCCAACCTGCTGAAGCTTGGCCATCAAACAAACTAAATATGGAGACAAGTGAAGAAGAAAAAAAAACAGATCAAGGTCTTCAATACAGTTTTCTCAACAGAGAATACTTTTTCATGCTCATCTTATACCAAACAGTTAAGAATTACTGCATATTGCCGACGATTCATCATGAACTGTAAAGTTCCACGCTCACAGAGAATGTTGCACCATCTGTCACATAACGAGCTGAAGGAATCAGAGAAGTGTATAGTAAGGATGACACAGTTGGAAACATTCTTTGAGGAAGTCCAATATATCGGAAAGAAAATTCCGTTGAAGAAAACCAGTAGATTACTTTCGTTACGTCCATTTCTAGACGAAGGTGGCATTCTACGAGTCGGGGGAAGATTGGAAAACTCTGAGCTATCTATGAATGCAAAACATCAGATGCTACTACCACCAAAACATCATATCACCAGTCTCATTGTTGATCATTCTCACCATCAATCGCTACACGGAGGAACTCAACTCACATTAAATTTCTTAAGGGCACGATTCTGGATAATCGATGCCAAAAGAGTAGTACAAGGAAGAATCCACAAATGCATCAAGTGTGTCAGACACCGCCAAGAAAGCACACAGCAAGTAATGGGCAATCTACCAGCTATTCGCATAACCCCATCACCACCGTTTTCTCACTGCGGAATAGATTATGCCGGCCCATTCATAACCAAGATGTCCAAAGGAAGAGGCACAAAAACAAACAAGGGATACATAGCACTTTTCGTCTGTATGGTAACAAAGGCCATTCACTTGGAATTAGTAAGCGATTTAACCACGGACACATTCCTCGCTGCCTATAGAAGATTTGTCGCGCGTCGGGGAAATTGCAAGCAAATATTTAGCGACAATGGAACGAATTTTGTTGGTGCTAAAAACGGGCTAGATAAAGACCTGCAACTTGCAATTTCCAGCTCCTCCCAACGAGCAGCAGAGATTACAGCCAATGATGGGACAGAGTGGAAGTTTATACCCCCAGCCAGCCCACATTTTGGAGGTCTGTGGGAGGCTGGCGTTAAGCCGTTAAGGCACACCTCAAACGAGTGCTGGGAGACATCTTGCTAACATATGAGGACTTTACCACCGTGCTACATCAAGTGGAGGCTTGCTTGAATTCAAGGCCAATCGGACAAAATTCAAGCGATCCCACAGATCTAGAATCATTAACTCCAGGTCATTTCTTGATCGGAAGGCCTCTGCTAGCACCGCCTGAACCAGATATTCAGTGTAAAGAAATCCACCAAAGATGGAAACTTGTTACAAAATTATACAGGACATTTGGAAGAGATGGTCACAAGAATATCTGGCACTACTACAACAAAGAAGCAAATGGAGAACAGACAAAAAGAACCCAGTTCTCGGCGAGTTAGTTCTAGTAAAGGAAGACATCTTGCCCCCACAAAAGTGGCCGTTAGGACGAATCGTACAGCTTCATCCTGGCGAAGATGGAATAGTGCGAGTAGTTTCTGTGCAATATAGAAACATTATCAAGAAACTGCCACTTATCAAACTGTGCCAGTTGCCTATGAATATACATAAATCTGACCATGAAGATGCCGGCCTCAGGACTTTTACAGCACTGACCACTCTCAAGAAATCCACAAAAAGGGGGTTACCTGACATTTCAGCCGAACTTGAGCTATGGTCGAAACCAGAGCACTTTGATACGATTTCCACCAGTAAAGATGGAAAGGGGCCTGAACCGACTACAGCTCGACATAGCAAAAGAATGAAAATCGCACCATGTACATGGGCCTCAAGACTGTTACGTTCCACCTTGCTGCTACTTTATTGGTTGACTGTAGCATTCGCACAAGACTATGAGATCATACAGCCCAAATCCGGCCTCTACATAGAGAATTTAGGCAGAGCCAAAATAAAACGAGAAAATCTGCGATTGCAGGTGTCACTTCCAATGGCTGACATTTTTGATGACGAAAAAAATATCAACTCCACTTGGGAACAAATACAGGAAATGTGTGACAAGACTGAGAAGCTCACTGAAATCACGCGCTGCTCGCAACTATTCAGGCACTTATCCACAAGGAGGAAGAACCTTTTAAGATCAATAGATGAAATCCGATTTACAGAACCAAGGAACAGAAGTAGAAGAGGTCTTCTTGGTAGGCTACTCACCAGTATATTTGGCGTCAATGAGGAGGTTTATGCAAATATTGACGCATTAGAACACAATCAACAAAATCTCTTACTTTCAACAAATGCTGCTCCTTAACGCGAAGGTTAATCAGTCCAATTTTATCATACTAGATAAATTGAAGCAGTTTGATGCCAGATTGGGCTCAAGCCATTTCTTCAATTAACGAAATGGCTACATGTTACTCAGCAGCAGATCACAATAGGCTTAGCATTGAAGTGATACCCACATACCTAAGTGCAGAAGATTACTACGACGAGCTCCAGGAGAAGTATGCTTACTGGTTAAATGCCATACACAATCACGGTTATCTCTTGAATTTCATTTCTTTACACGAAATCCGAACTGTTATTCAAAAGGTAGCCCAGAAAATTGGTTCCAACCTTATTATCTTACCAACACCACAGAAACGACTAGACGTGGTATATCAGAATGGCACTATAATATTGTATGGATACTTAAATATTGTTGAACCAAACATGTACGATTTGATACATATAACACCAACTCCACACTTAATCAAAGGCAACGAAGTCGCAGTGGCCGACATAAAATCTTCCACCTAGACGAAAGGGAATTGAGGAATAGACGAAAGGGAATTGAAGAGTTGCACTACTATAGCTAATCACGTGTTCCTGTGTAGCACAACCATAGTGCACAGCATCGAAAACAGCCCATCTTGTGTAATTGATGAAATTTATGATCGTTATCCAAAAACCATATGTGAGATGCGTCAGTTCAAGCTGACTGGTACAGTTTGGAAGGCCTTGGTGACGAGAAACACTTGGTTATACATGACTAATGGAACCAAGATCGCCTCCATATTCTGCAAAGCAGCTAGAAAGGTATTACTTCTAAATACCACAGGAATTATACACACTGCTGATTACTGTTATCTGAAAACAAGAGAGATAACCTTAAAAACCAAATTGGATCAAACAATAGAGGTCATCTCCAGCCATATAAGGGAAGTTCCCCCACGATTAAACATTTCCAACTTTAATAAATCACCAGCATTGCTGCAACCAGGAGTTTTGATTCAACCAGACGAGCAAATATTACAATATATGGAGGAGCCCAAGATAGATCCAGCTATCCTACACAACACGCTGATACTCTACTCAACCCCATCAATATCATCTGCCTTCATTCTTTTCATGGTCATCCTCATCTGGAAGTACTGGTTCACCCTCAAAAGGACCCTTTCAATTTTGTTATACTGGATGTTCCAAACGACAAGCAAAACCCAAGGAAGGAAGACAACCATCACCACAAACTTCAATGAACAGCGATTCAATCGTGTATTGGAATCTGACGGCCCCCATCATGTTCCTACCTGAACAAAAAAATAATTTCTCAACATGTTCATACATAATTTCTTAATCACGTTCATGTTCACGTTCACTACAATTACCTTCCGATTTCTCAAATGCAAAAGAATTTGTCACTTTGCTTATTTTGTACATTTCCTCCAATCAGGTCAAAATTTAATCAAACGTAAGTTCACTTACTCATGTTCTTGCATCATTCATAAAAATATTTCACGAAAATATTTCCGCATGCATTGCCCCAATCTGGGTCAATGATTGCAAGGTAAACATGATGAAGTGAACTTACGATAATAGCGAAATTTATCATGTAAGCGTAAAAATTGTATATAAGTTCTTGTATTAGCACAATAAAATCCAGCGTAAGTTTAGAATCAAAAAATCGAAGTTCTTTCTTTTTTTCAAGTTACTTACGCCCGCTTAGCAAGCACTTAAATTAAGTTTGAGTGTCTGTTACATCTCCCGTTAAGATTTCGATTTTCCCCAGACTGTGGTTTTGAGTTCCTTTTAAAATTTCAGTCAGGTTTACTTTGAGTAGAGAGTGGTTGAGCTCAGGAAACTGATTCGGCTGGATAATTTTTAGTGGAAATTTACTCTGACCTTCGTATTTAAGCACTTTGTCACCTATTTGAACTTGACATGGTTGCGTTATCTCAAATATCCCTTGCCCTTCCAGTTTCGAGATTACAAAGTGATCTGGACATGTGATGTGTAGCACCGTGGAGGTGATAAAAGAAAATAGCCACGTATTGGGCTTGCTTAATTTGATCAGCATGTCTTTTTGTGGGATTTGTACTCTGGTCTTGCATTTGGGCACTTCATTTAAAGGGTTGTATAGTAATTTAATGGCACATTCGTTGGATGTTGTCGCTTTGATTATAGGCGTGGTCAGCCGGCCTACAGAAGTGTTTTCTTCCAAATTACTTGTTATTTTTTTGAAACTTTTCATGGCATCGCCTCTTAATAAGAGAAATTCCTGAGTTTTTTCGCTATTGGCTATATATGAATAACCAGGGTCTGGAATTAATGCGTAATTTGCTGACTTGGATACAGGATAGCATTGAATCTGTTGTAGCCTCATTTTCGGCAGATTAAAAATTGGGAGAGTAATTCTCACCACCAATTTATTCTGTATAAGGAGCGACTGAGCTCCTGCTGTCTGATATAGGACAGATAGACAATTTTGGTCATTTGGGCAATTCGAGGCCGTCTTGCGGTATATCTCCAACAGATTTTTGGGAGACATTAGGAGTGGATGAATATGATTGGTTTTACTAGCCATTATTATATCCAGGAGGGCTTGTTGTCCATATTCAGCTTCGATGATTTGGAGCAATAAGCTTGATATAATCTCTTGTCTCAGTTGCCTCCTAGTTAAATCATCGGCCACATGGTGGAGATCGGTTATCTGGTGTGCTATTTTTTGTTGTCTGTCTATTAACATTGCCAGCGGTTTTTGAATCTTTTCCAAGGTAGTTTTTACAACACTAATTTGTTGTTTCTCTAGCTCGGCTTGGGCTTGTGTATTCGATTCAAGTTCTTCTAACCTGCTGTAAATTTCTTTTTCGTTGTTGCTGTCCATAGTTCCAAACAAATAGTGCATGGCATTGCCTATTCCATCAAATAGCGATCTGGCCTTGCGTTTTCCTGGTACTAGTTCCCTTATAGTTTCCGTGCGTTTTCGTACGCTGTCTATAATAGCGTGTATGTGTAGTTGCTGCACGTTACAGAGGTCTTCTCGGTTTGTTATATTTACGCAGAGTTTATGCACTAAGTGTTCTGCATATTCTGCTAGCTTTATCTGTGCATCTAGTTCATCCAAGTCTATCTCGGTGAGGACATTCCAGGTGTCATGATATACCATCAGATTTCCTAGGCCCTCGAAAAATATACCCGAGCCATTTAGCTGGGTTATTACATAAGGTTTGTCAGCGATTGCTCCAGTTGTGTACTGGATGAAGAGGACAACTATGATGAATTTTAGCGCCATTTCTGTGGACAATTCAGAAGAAGAAAACAATCCTTTAAGCATATTTGTACGTACATTGTGCCGCTTTAAATTGGGCAGTGGAGTGACTCCACCGCAAATGTGTATGGGGAGGTATTGAAATGAGGATTAATGGACACTGTAGTAGGAATTTCAAGTCAACCTGGTTCATTTTTGTTCGATATATTTTTATTCGTAATATGGTTTCAAACGGTTATTATGTACCGTTACTGTTCGCTTACCAATTTTGATTGTGGTATTCACCTCACTTGGTATTGCGATTACCTGATAAGGTCCTACCCAGATTTGGGAAAGCTTATGTTTTCTGCTTTCATTCTTTATGAGGACCTTGTCTCCTACATGGAAAGTTCGGGGCCGTACTGTCTTATCGTAGTACCCCTTTGAGCGCTGCTTACTTGCCAATAAGTTCTTTCTTGCCGTGGCATATGATTTTTGGAGCTTATACTTCAGTATATGATAATAGCTCTCATGATTGTAAACGGGTTCGGGACCCCGTTTTAAATTTGATGGGACATCCGCTGTGAAGCCGTATATGCAGTCCATTTGGGTAAGTTTAGTACCCTCGTGTACACTATTGTTATACACGAATGCAGCGGTTCGTAGGTATTGGTCCCATGTTTTGGGATTTTCATCTACGATTGTTCGCAGGTATTCAATCAGCGGTCTGTGGGCACGCTCTAGTGCTCCGTTAGACTGTGGGTGGTATGCCGAGTTCTGTAACTTCTTTACCTTTAGAAGCTTACTTACTCTTTTGAATAATTCACTCAGGAAATTTGTTCCCTGATCGGTGAGTATTCTTTTAGGTATGCGATAGCGCGTAACGATTTCATCAAAGAAAACTTGCGCTACTGTGACGGATTCTGCATTAGGTATTGCATACCAGTCGACAAATTTTGTTAAATTATCTTCGAAGGTCAAGATATATTTGTTACCTGACGTGGTCTCTTCTAATGGGCCTACAATATCGAGGTAAACTTTGTCAAACGGTTGTTCTGCGATGTCCGTGATAACCATTGGCATTTTATATTGTGGAGAAGCTTTCATCGTCTGGCACTTTGGGCATTTTTTTATGTATTTCTTGATGTCACTAAGCATGTGTCTCCACCAATACTTGCGTCTTATGCGTTTGTAAGTTTTTATTACACCTTGATGGCCACCAAATGAAGAATCGTGATAATCTTTTAAGATTGTTCGGATTTCCGTAGGGCTCGTGATAACTTCGGGTGTCTTGCCAGTACTTACTTTTTGCTCAAGCGATGCTGGGTTTAGTTTTTCCGCCTCCGTGTGTTGCATTTCGTTTTGGTTCGCTTTCATGTGCTCTTCTGTCTCCACACTGGAGCTATTTAATGTCTCTTGAGCCTTTTGCTTCTGCTTTCTTTTTATTGTTTGTGGAATCGTCTTCCTCCACATCTGAGTCCATCGTGTGGTGGACTAGGGCTTCTACCGTTAAGGTATTGCCTAAACTGTCTTCCTTTAATGCTTGAGGAATGCGACTTAGTGCATCTGCATTAGTGTTGTACTTCCCTGGTTTATATTCGATGTTGTAATCGAATTCAGATAATTTGTGGTGAAATCTCACCAAACGGGAAGTAGGGTCTTTTACATTGAAGACCCCTTTGAGAGGTTTATGGTCAGTATAGACCGTGAATTTCCTGCCTCGAAGATAGCACCTGAAATTCTTGGTAGCCCAGACAATAGCCAATAACTCTTTCTCTATTGTAGAGTAATTTCTTTCGGCTTTGTTTAATGTGCGGCTTGCATAGGCAATGGGCTGGTCCTTTCCGAATTCTCCTTGAGAAAGAACAGCTCCTAGAGCCTCGTTACTTGCGTCTGTAATGAGATTAAAAGATTTCGAAAAATCGGGGTAAATTAAAAGTGGGGGAGAAATTAAAGCGTTTTTTATGCTTTGAAATGGTTCTTGGCATTTCTCTGTCCAAATGAATTTTACATCCTTTCGGAGTAAATTTGTGATTGGACGTACAATTTTGGAGAAGTCTGGAATGAATTTCCTGTAGTAATTGGCAAGTCCTAAAAATGACTGAACTTGCCTTACTGTTCTTGGAACAGGAAATCTTTGGACGCAGGCCGTCTTACTTGGGTCTGGTAGGGCTCCTTCGCTATAACATTTATGTCCTAGGTAAACAACTTCTCTTCTTAGAAACTGGCACTTTTCTGGCTGCAGTTTCAAGTTGTTCTCTCTCAACTTGTCGAAGACTTTTCTCAACTTTTCGTTGTGGTCGTTTAAATTTTTACCATAGATGACGATGTCATCTAGGTAGACAAAACATTCGAGGCCTTGTAGGCCTGTTAGTACGAAATTCATTAGGCGTTGAAATGTGGCGGGGGCTCCTTTGAGCCCGAATGGCATACGCTTGAATTCATAGTGCCCATAGCTTGTGCTGAAAGCAGTTTTATGTCGATCTTTCTTGTCGACAAGAACTTGGTGAAAGCCGTTGGCCAAATCGAGTGTGGTGAAATACCTTGCGTGACCTAGTTGGTCGAAAATATCCTCGATTCGGGGTAGCGGGAATGCATCTCCAATTGTCTTTTCGTTTAATTTACGAAAATCGACAACGACGCGCCACCTTTTTTCACCGTCAGGTCCCGCTTTCTTGGGGACAACTAGTAGAGGTGAATTCCAAGGGCTTTTACTAGACTGGACTATCCCGTTGTCTAGCATTTCTTTTAGCTACTCTTTAATGACTTTCCGCTGTGTTCAGGTAAGCGGTACATTTTTTGATTGATTGGTGCTTGATCTTGCACCAATGGAATATTATGCGTTATCGCATTTGTATAGGTGAGTTTGTCACCTTTGAGGAAGAAGATATCGTTATACTCTTCGCAGAGTTCTGATATCGAAATTTTTTCTTCCGCGGTTAAATTAGGGTCTAGGCTGAGTTCTTGCTCTAACCTAGAAATACGCGGATATTGTTTTGGGTCGTCCGGAGTCTCATTATCCGGGTATAGATATCGTACATGTTGTAATATTGCCGTTTTGTCGGCTGAACCTTGGTTTGACTTACTCTTCCTTTTAGGTTTTTGACCTGTAAATAGATGAGGATTTTGCGATTGCTTTTGAGGCTGTATTTCGTGGCTCTTAATAATTGACAGGGTATTTGCTTCCTGCCTTGTTGACGGCTGAGTTTGGTACACCTGTGTGGTCTTTGCCTTAGGTTGTGTGGGATACTCATGCGCGTCAATGCTACTGCTTTTTGACCATGTAGAATTTTTTGTGTTGTGTGACGGTGGAGTAATATGCACCTTTAGTATAGGCTTTAGCGACTCGCTACCGTTTTTATATGGCCGTTGTTTGTTTAAGAGTGATTTATGCCGCGGGATCTTGGACGCAAGAGTTATATGCACCTTTTTGGCAGGCTTTAGACACTCAGTTCCGTCTCTTGTGTTGTTTGATATTGCCTCTTTGTTTGGTATGGGAATGTGCGTTTGGTTGTGGTCTTTTGTGTGTGTTAATGGGACTATGGTGTAGTCGTTTATGGGAAATAGCTGTAACTTTAAGCTATGTATGACTACTTGATGACTGTTAGCGTTGAGAACACTAACCGGCACTAATTCTTCTCCAGATGACAGCAAACTGTTTGCCAAGAAGACTCCATCGCTTATCTCTTGTGATAAATAGAGCATTTCTTCTTGAGTTTGTAACGGAACTGGGGCAACAATTTGAGAGCGCGCAGCTATGCAGATTGGTTCCTTAAAGGTGACCAATTGCTGCCTGATTTCGTCGGTCTCTTGTTCGCCCAGACAGCCTTTTTCACATTCCTTGGGCTCTTTTGGAGCTTGGCAGCCAGCTTTTCTCGTTTGAGAAGCCTTGAAGACACTACAGGTGGATAGTTCAGCCTGCTTAGACTCTACTCCTTCTGCAAGTGTTCTTACTTTGACTGCTTTTTCAGAATGTAGCTTGTCCGTTTCAAACTCTAATGGCAAAGCAAATTCATCTGGATTAGTTTCCGTGCGAGGAAACCTTAGTGCCTTATTAGGACCCTCAACGTTACAGTTTTTTGCTAGGAAATCATTTCCTAGAAGTCCATCATCGGAAAAGCCGACTTGAAACTTGCAGGGAATTTTGTTTTTGAAAACGAAGTTTCCCTGGCAATTTTCCAGCATCTTTCCGGTACTAAATGGGGTCTGAAGTGTGCATGCCTCATTGTGGTTAATTTCTTTGAGATCTTTTCTTTATTATACTAACCTCAGCGCCTGTGTCTACTACTAGTTTAGTGTGGCCGTTCAGGCCTATGTCTAAGGGAAGTTTTACTGTAGCGACACTGGAATCGGGCTGCTGAGGGGACCCTATTTTATTAGATGGGAGATTTATAGTCGAGGCGGGGAGTTTTGGGTCGACTGTACGTCGTTTCCCTGACTCCGGGCCTCCCATTTACGTTTATGTTGGCAGATATTTACTGCATGTCCAGAACGACCACAAAATTCGCACTTTTTACGCACGTTATAGCTCTTGAGTTGTTATTCGGGTGGTGCGGCTCTCTAGGACGTTAGTTTGGTGGGCCAATATTGTTGTGTGATCTCTGGAAACTATTATTGTTTTTTCTGCAGTCACGCATGTCATGGTTATACATTTTGCAGTTCACACAGTACGGCGTATTTTTACGTTTCAGACAATCGGCGTATGTATGGCCTCTTAAATTACAAAATTACAATTTATTTTATTTAAATAGGTATTTTTATTATTTACATTATAAATTTTATTTGGCGATCTTGGTTCCTGTTTAATATTCGGCGATGGTGTGTGTGCCTGTGTGAACTGTGCCGGCGGTATGTGACTATTTGTATTTTCGTGCGCGTTATTTTGCCAGGATCCCTGTGTAAGGGGTATAAAGCCTGGGTTGTATCCATTATGACTTGCAGATGCACTAGGTTGTGTATTTTGTGCGTAATGTGGTATGGCTGTACTAGCAGGATTTGGAAATGTATTCTGCATCATATATGTTTGAAATTGTCCTGGAGGTTGCAGGAGTAGAGCACTTTGCTGGAGACGCTCCATATCAAGTGCTCTTTGTACGAGGTCATCGACCGTGCCGTCTGTCATGGTCAGAAGGTATTGGCACATATACGGGTTATTCACTCCTGTTTTTAGTGCGTTTTTCGCGAAATCTTCCAGCTGCGTTTTAACAGCTGGTGCTGCTGTGGCTCCGTATTTGGATTCTGCTGCTTCATTGCAGAGTGCCAGCATTTGTTTTGCTCGTGCCGTGAAGGCTGTGAGATTTTCCAAAGGGTACTGCCTGGTAGTGATTAAGTTATTTACCAGTTCCTGGTAAGTTTCTCTAGGTAGGTACGTGCGATTTAACCGTTCTTCTACTTCTTTGAAAGTAGTTGGCATATTTGAGGCAAAAAGCTGATAAGCTTTGCCTCGAAGTCTGGTGGGGAAGATTTGCAAAAATGCTGATAGCTCCTCCACCGAAATGCACTGGAATACCTGCCTGCAGCATCCTAGGAAAGTTTGGAGCTCAAGGCTCAATTTTGGGTGCTGCTCTCCCGAGAATAGGGGAACAAGCTGGGCAGTTAGCTTGGCGATTTTCGCGTAATCTGCCATGTTTGCATTGGGGATTCTGAAGCTAAAGTTTGACACTTTTCGGGAGCTAGTTTCTTCTATGCTGGTTTCCAAAAGGGAGTCGCGCAGCCAATTCAATAGGATTTCACTCACGGTGGAATCACTGACACTGTCCTCAATGGCACCTTCTCTTAATTCTACACTATCATTTGTAATTTCTGTTTCGAGAGAGTTCGAGAGTTCCCCAAACTGCTTTAAGCTTTCTTTAAATTTTTCCGTACTTTCTTTGAATTGCGCGATTTGTTCAAGCCGCCGTTCACGGGACTTTTTAAGCTGTTTATCGATAGAATCGCACTGTATAACAGAAAGATCGGAGGAGTCCCGCACTTTCCCCTCTAGATATTTTAAATAATTTTCTAAATTTAAATTAGAAGGTCTTACTTGTTGGGGACCTGTAGGATTGTCCCACTCCTGAGTGTTAGCCCTTTTTCTGTTGAGAGTGTTTGCACTTCACCCTCTGGTTCGGATGTTGTTCCCTCGTTGCCTCCTTTGTTCCGGGACGGAACTTCCTGTGCGTCGCCTGGTGAGGAGGATTGTTGTGGAGTTGGTAGAGATGGTATGTTTTCCTCTGGCGCCCCTGGTGGGAGCTTTCCTTGCTCATGGACCACCGTATGTAAAATTTGCAGCTAGGGGGGCTTCTGCCGTCTTAGTTCCCTTGGTTCAAATTGAGAGGGGGGCTTATTGCCTTCTTCGTGGTCCCTCTCAATTCAGGATCGCTGGTTTTTGTGATTGAAGTTCTTTTGCTGCCGGAGGGCCCGTGGCCTTCTTAAATTCCCCTGGATAAAAGCTGAAAGAGAGGCGCGTCGCCTACTTCGAAGTCCCTTTCAGCTCCGGATCGCAGATTGTGGGTTGAGGATTCTTCCTTCAAGTTTCGCGTTGGAATTTTCGGCTATGGACGTCTTATGTTCCTGGGCTGGGATGAAGCCCGCTATTGTCCCACGTTGGCACTTTGTGCTTTGATGAGGGGGTAGCTGCGTGTTTTTCCAACAGAGGCAGTTAAAGCTGTCCGACCGCGAGCGTTGGGAGCCGACAAGATCGAAATACTCCTGAAGCCAGACTCAACTTCAGGCTGAGGGTAGGGTGTCTTGCCCAGTATTTGAACTCGTAATAAACTCCTTTTTGATTCGTCGGATAGAGGGTTTTCGAGCGCTTATACTTTGTTTGTGTTGCAAAGTAGGCTTGCTCTATCCTACCGGCTGCGCCAATTTTGTTACATACTACAACCAATTTGGTTATATATCAACTCAAAAGGGTACTCACTGTCACTAGGCGTGCCTCTGGCCTTTATCTGCTTTTTTTGTAATCCGCAAGGTTTTTATTTATTGATACACAGTTGGTGTTACAACCTTTCTTTATTAAAAATTGTTCTTTTAAGACTAAAACACTTCTTATTACAACTTTCTTTTTCAAACACTAAAAAACTTCTTATTACAACTTTCTTTTTCAAGAATTAAAAAACTTCTGATGATAACTTCTCTTTTCAAGAGTTGTTCTTTTTTAAAACTCAAAAACTTCTTATTACAACTTTCTTTTTCAAACATTTAAAAACATCTTATTATAACTTCTCTTTTCAAGAGTGGTTCTTTTAAAACTCAAAAAAACTTCTTATTACAACTTTCTTTTTCAAAAGTGCAAGTGCAAAAATCAACTCGCTAACTTGATCACATTTTACTGTCATCAAGCTTCGTTGTTCAGAGTAGAAAATGCTTAATTGCATTTTCTACCCTGAGAAAATTGTTAAAAATTATTTGGTTCTGGACTTGTTTCAACAAGTCCAGAATATTTTTCATCGGATGGTGGCCTAAAAATGTAATTTGACGCTTTTGTCAACACCAGCCACCGTCCTGTCGTTCTGAAATCGCGCCGCTATATACATACAATGTATTTCGGCGGCACGCATTTCTCACGACGAAAGCTTTTTGTGCAATATGTATGTACGTATGTACCTACATATTGTATTTTCCTTGACAAATCTTACTGGAGGTAAGATTTGTCTTTTGGTTTTTTCTTTTTTTTTTATATTTAAAATATTTCCATGGCAAATCTTGCTGAAGGTAAAATTTGCCGTGGGAATAATATGGTTAAATTTTGTGGCATGTGAAGAAAACTGCTGATGCAATTTTTCTTCACTTTTTAAAAGATAAGCTAACCATGTTTTAAGCATGGTTAGCTTATTGAGAATTTTGTACTAAGTTTTATGTTTTAGGATATATATATGTATATATGTCTTTTCACATATACAACAAGACCCAGAATAAATATCTTTATCTCAGTCGGTACCCAAGATAAAGTTGTTATGTTAGTAAATTTCATTCCAGTCGAGACTCAGAATAAATATCTTTATCTCAGTCGGTACCCAAGATAAAGTTATTAGGTTAGTAAATTTTATTCCAGTCGAGACTCAGAATAAATATCTTTATCTCAGTCGGTACCCAAGATAAAGTTATTAGGTTAGTAAATTTTATTCCAGTCGAGACCCAGAATAAATGTCTTTATCTCAGTCGGTACCCAAGATGAAGTTATTAGGTTAGTAAATTTTATTCCAGTCGAGACCCAGAATAAATATATTGATCTCAGTCGGTACCCAAGATAAAGTTATTAGGTTAGTAAATTTTATTCCAGTCGAGACCCAGAATAAATATCTTTATCTCAGTCGGTACCCAAGATAAAGTTGTTATGTTAGCAAACTTTATTCCAGTCGAGGCCCAGAATAAATATCTTTATCTCAGTCGGTACCCACGATAAAGTAATTAGGTTAGTAAATTTTATTCCAGTCGAGACCCAGAATAAATATCTTTATCTCAGTCGGTACCCAAGATAAAGTTATTAGGTTAGTAAATTTTATTACAGTCGAGACCCAGAATAAATATCTTTATCTCAGTCGGCACCAAAGATAAGGTTGTTATGTTAGTAAATGTTATTCCAGTCGAGACGAAGAATAAATATTTTTATCTCAGTCGGTACCCAAGATAAAGTTATTAGGTTAGTAAATTTTTGTTCCAGTCGAGACCCAGAATAAATACCTTTATCTCAGTCGGTACACAACATAGAGTTATTAGGTTAGTAAATTTTATTCCAGTCGAGACCCAGAATAAATATCTTTATCTCAGTCGGTACCCAAGATAAAGTTATTAGGTTAGTAAATTTTATTCCAGTCGAGACCCAGAATAAATATTTTTATCTCAGTCGGTACCCAAGATAAAGTTGTTATGTTAGTAAACTTTATTCCAGTCGAGGCCCAGAATAAATATCTTTATCTCAGTCGGTACCCAAGATAGAGTTGTTATGTTAGTAAATGTTATTCCAGTCGAGATGAAGAATAAATACCTTTATCTCAGTCAGTACCCAAGATAAAGGTGTTATGTTAGTAAATTTTATTCCAGTCGAGACAAAGAATAAATATATTTATTTCAGTCGGTACCCAAGATAAAGTTATTAGGTTAGTAAATTTTTGTTCCAGTCGAGACCCAGAATAAATACCTTTATCTCAGTCGGTACACAAGATAGAGTTATTAGGTTAGTAAATATTATTCCAGTCGAGACCCAGAATAAATATCTTTATTTCAGTCGGTACCCAAGATAAAGTTATTAGGTTAGTAAATTTTATTCCAGTCGAGACTCAGAATAAATATCTTTATCTCAGCCGATAGCCACGATAAAGTTATTAGGTTAGTAAATTTTATTCCATTCGAGACCCAGAATAAATACCTTTATGTCAGTCGGTACCCAAGATAGAGTTATTAGGTTAGTAAATTTTATTCCAGTCGAGACCCAGAATAAATATCTTTACCTCAGTCGGTACCCAAGATAAAGTTATTAGGTTAGTAAATTTTATTCCAGTCGAGACCCAGAATAAATACCTTTATCTCAGTCGGTACCCAAGATAGAGTTGTTAGGTTAGTAAATTTTATTCCAGTCGAGACGCAGAATAAATATCTTTATCTCAGTCGGTACCCATGATAAAGTTATTAGGTTAGTAAATTTTATTCCAGTCGAGACCCAGAATAAATATCTTTATGTCAGTCGATACCCAAGATAAAGTTATTAGGTTAGTAAATTTTATTCCAGTCGAGAACCAGAATAAATATCTTTATCTCAGTCGGTACCCAAGATAAAGTTATTGGTTAGTAAATTTTATTCCAATCGAGACCCAGAATAAATACCTTTATCTCAGTCGGTACCCAAGATAAAGTTATTAGGTTAGTAAATTTTCTTCCAGTTGAGACCCAGAATAAATATCTTTATCTCAGTCGGTACCCAAGATAAAGTTATTAGGTTAGTAAATTTTATTCCAGTCGAGACCCAGAATAAATATCTTTATGTCAGTCGGTACCCAAGATAGAGTTATTAGGTTAGTAAATTTTATTCCAGTCGAGACCCAGAATAAATATCTTTATCTCAGTCGGTACCCACGATAAAGTAATTAGGTTAGTAAATTTTATTCCAGTCGAGACCCAGAATAAATATTTTTATCTCAGTCGGTACCCAAGATAAAGTTATTAGGTTAGTAAATTTTATTCCAGTCGAGACCCAGAATAAATATCTTTATCTCAGTCGGTACCCAAGATAAAGTTGTTATGTTAGTAAATGTTATTCCAGTCGAGACGAAGAATAAATACCTTTATCTCAGTCAGAACCCAAGATAAAGGTGTTATGTTAGTAAATTTTATTCCAGTCGAGACCCAGAATAAATAATTTATCTCAGTCGGTACCCAAGATAAAGTTATTAGGTTAGTAAATTTTTGTTCCAGTCGAGACCCAGATAAATACCTTTATCTTAGTCGGTACCAAGATAGAGTTATTAGGTTAGTAAATTTTATTCCAGTCGAGACCCAGAATAAATATCTTTATCTCAGTCGGTACCCAAGATAAAGTTATTAGGTTAGTAAATTTTATTCCAGTCGAGACTCAGAATAAATGTCTTTATTTCAGTCGATACCCAAGATAAAGTTATTAGGTTAGTAAATTTTATTCCATTCGGGACCCAGAATAAATATCTTTATCTCAGTCGGTACCCAAAATAAAGTTATTAGGTTAGTAAATTTTATTCCAGTCGAGACCCAGAATAAATATCTTTATCTCAGTCGATACCCAAGATAAAGTTATTAGTTTAGTAAATTTATTCCAGTCGAGACCCAGATTAAATATCTTTATCTCAGTCGGTACTCAAGATAAAGTTATTAGGGTAGTAAATTTTATTCCAGTCGAGACACAGAATAAATATCTTTATCTCAGTCGGTACCCAAGATAAAGTTATTAGGTTAGTAAATTTTATTCCAGTCGAGACCCAGAATAAATATCTTTATCTCAGTCGGTGCCCAAGATAAAGTTATTAGGTTAGTAAATTTTATTCCAGGCGAGACCCAGAATAAATATCTTTATCTCAGTCGGTACCCATGGTAAAGTTATTAGGTTAGTAAATTTTATTCCAGTCGAGACCAGAATAAATATCTTTATCTCAGTCGATACCCAAGATAAATTAATTAGGTTAGTAAATTTTATTCCAGTCGAGACCAGAATAAATAACTTTATCTCAGTCGGTACACAAGATAAAGTTATTAGGTTAGTAAATTTTATTCCAGTCGAGACCCAGAATAAATAACTTTATCTCAGACGGTACCCAAGATAGAGTTATTAGGTTAGTAAATTTTATTCCAGTCGAGACGCAGAATAAATGTCTTTATCTCAGTCGGTACTCAAGATAAAGGTGTTATGTTAGTAAATTTTATTCCAGCCGAGACCCAGAATAAATATCTTTATATCAGTCGGTACCCAAGATAAAGTTATTAGGTTAGTAAATTTTCTTCCAGTTGAGACCCAGAATAAATATCTTTATCTCAGTCGGTACCCAAGATAAAGTTATTAGGTTAGTAAATTTTATTCAGTCGAGACCCCAGAATAAATATCTTTATGTCAGTCGATACCCAAGATAAAGTTATTAGGTTAGTAAATTTTATTCCAGTCGAGAACCAGAATAAATATCTTTATCTCAGTCGGTACCCAAGATAAAGTTATTGGTTAGTAAATTTTATTCCAGTCGAGACCCAGAATAAATATCTTTATCTCAGTCGGTACCCACGGTAAGGTTATTAGTTTAGTAAATTTTATTCCAATCGAGACCTAGAATAAATATTTTTATTTCAGTCGGTACCCAAGATAAAGTTATTAGGTTAGTAAATTTTATTCCAGTCGAGAAACAGAATAAATATCTTTATCTCAGTCGGTACCCCACGATAAAGTTATTAAGTTAGTAAATTTTATTCCAGTCGAGACCCAGAATAAATATCTTTATCTCAGTCGGTACCCAAGATAAAGTTATTGGTTAGAAAATTTTATTCCAGCCTAGACCCAGAATAAATATCTTTATCTCAGTCGGTACCCACACGGTAAAGTTATTAGGTTAGTAAATTTTATTCCAAACGAGACCCAGAATAAATAACTTTATTTCAGTCGGTACCCAAGATAAAGTTATTAGGTTAGTAAATTTTATTCAGTCGAGACCCAGAATAAATATCTTTATCTCAGTCGGTACCCAAGTTAAAGTTATTATGTTAGTAAATTTTATTCCAGTCGAGACTCAGAATAAATATCTTTATCTCAGTCGGTAACCCAAGATAAAGTTATTAGGTTAGTAAATTTGATTCCAGTCGAGACCCAGAATAAATGTCTTTATCTCAGTCGGTACCCAAGATAAAGTTATTAGGTTAGTAAATTTTATTCCAGTCGAGACCCAGAATAAATATCTTTATTTCAGTCGGTACCCAAGATAAAGTTATTGGTTAGAAAATTTTATTCCAGCCTAGACCCAGAATAAATATCTTTATCTCAGTCGGTACCCACGGTAAAGTTATTAGGTTAGTAAATTTTATTCCAAACGAGACCCAGAATAAATAACTTTATTTCAGTCCGGTACCCAAGATAAAGTTATTAGGTTAGTAAATTTTATTCCAGTCGAGACCCAGAATAAATATCTTTATCTCAGTCGGTACCCAAGTTAAAGTTATTATGTTAGTAAATTTTATTCCAGTCGAGACTCAGAATAAATATCTTTATCTCAGTCGGTACCCAAGATAAAGTTATTAGGTTAGTAAATTTTATTCCAAACGAGACCCAGAATAAATAACTTTATTTCAGTCGGTACCCAAGATAAAGTTATTAGGTTAGTAAATTTTATTCCAGTCGAGGACCCAGAATAAATATCTTTATCTCAGTCGGTACCCAAGTTAAAGTTATTATGTTAGTAAATTTTATTCCCAGTCGAGACTCAGAATAAATATCTTTATCTCAAGTCGGTACCCAAGATAAAGTTATTATGTTAGTAATTTTATTCCAGTCGAGACTCAGAATAAATATCTTTATCTCAGTCGGTACCCAAGATAAAGTTATTAGGTTAGTAAATTTTATTCCAGTCGAGACCCAGAATAAATATCTTTATCTCAGTCGGTACCCAAGATAAAGTTATTAGGTTAGTAAATGTTATTCCAGTCGAGACCCAGAATAAATATCTTTATCTCAGTCGGTACCCAAGATAAAGTTATTAGGTTAGTAAATTTTATTCCAGTCGAGACCCAGAATAAATATCTTTATCTCAGTCGGTACCCAAGATAAAGTTGTTATGTTAGTAAATTTTATTCCAGTCGAGGCCCAGAATAAATATTTTTATCTCACGTCGGTACCCAAGATAAAGTTATTAGGTTAGTAAATTTATTCCAGTCGAGACTCAGAATTAAATATCTTTATCTCAGTCGGTACCCAAGATAAAGTTGTTATGTTAGTAAATTTTATTCCAGTCGAGGCCCAGAATAAATATCTTTATCTCAGTCGATACCCACGATAAAGTAACTAGGTTAGTAAATTTTATTCCATTCGAGACCCAGAATAAATATCTTTATCTCAGTCGGTACCCAAGATAAAGTTATTAGGTTAGTAAATTTTATTCCAGTTGAGACCCAGAATAAATATCTTTATCTCAGTCGGTACCCAAGATAAAGTTATTAGGTTAGTAAATTTTATTCCAGTCGAGACCCAGAATAAATATTTTTATCTCAGTCGGTACCCAAGATAAAGTTGTTATGTTAATAAATTTTATTCCCAGTCGAGGCCCAGATAAATATCTTTATCTCAGTCGATACCCACGATAAGTAATTAGGTTAGTAAATTTTATTCCAGTCGAGACCCAGAATATATATCTTTATCTCAGTCGGTACCCAAGATAAAATTATTAGGTTAGTAAATTTTATTCCAGTCGAGACCCAGAATAAATATCTTAACTCAGTCTGTACCCAAGATAAAGTTGTTATGTTAGTAAATGTTATTCCAGTCGAGACGAAGAATAAATATTTTTATCTCAGTCGGTACCCAAGATAAAGTTATTAGGTTAGTAAATTTTTGTTCCAGTCGAGACCCAGAATAAACACCTTTATCTCAGTCGGTACCCAACATAGAGTTATTAGGTTAGTAAATTTTATTCCAGTCGAGACCCAGAATAAATATCTTTATCTCAGTCGGTACCCCACGATAAAGTAATAGGTTAGTAAATTTTATTCCAGTCGAGACCCAGAATAAATATCTTTATCTCAGTCGGTACCCAAGATAAAGTTATTAGGTTAGTAAATTTTATTCCAGTCGAGACCCAGAATAAATATCTTTATCTCAGTCGGTACCCCAAGATAAAGTTGTTATGTTAGTAAATGTTATTCCAGTCGAGACGAAGAATAAATACCTTTATCTCAGTCAGCACCCAAGATAAAGGTGTTATGTTAGTAAATTTTATTCCAGTCGAGACCCAGAATAAATATATTTATCTCAGTCGGTACCCAAGATAAAGTTATTAGGTTAGTAAATTTTATTCCAGTCGGGGACCCAGAATAAATACCTGTATCTCAGTCGGTTCCCAAGATAAAGTTGTTATGTTAGTAAATTTTATTCCAGTCAACACCCAGAATAAATATCTTTATCTCAGTCGGTACCCAAGATAAAGTTATTAGGTTAGTAAATTTATTCCAGTCGAGACCCAGAATAAAATATCTTTATCTCAGTCGATACCCAAGATAAGGTTATTAGGTTAGTAAATTTTATTCCATTCGAGACCCAGATAATTATCTTTATCTCAGTCGGTACCCAAGATAAAGTTATTAGGTTAGTAAATTTTATTCCCGTCGAGACCCAGAAATAAATATCTTTATCTCATTCGATACCCCAGATAAAGTTATTAGGTTAGTAAATTTTATTCCAGTCGAGACCCAGAATAAATATCTTTATCTCAGTCGGTACTCAAGATAAAGTTATTAGGGTAGTAAATTTTATTCCAGACGAGACCCAGAATAAAAATCTTTATCTAAGTCGGTACCCAAGATAAAGTTATTAGGTTAGTAAATTTTATTCCAGTCGAGAACCAGAATAAATATCTTATCTCAGTCGGTACCCAAGATAAAGTTATTGGTTAGTAAATTTTATTCCAGTCGAGACCCAGAATAAATATCTTTATCTCAGTCGGTACCCACGGTAAGGGTTATTAGGTTAGTAAATTTTATTCCAATCGAGACCCAGAATAAATATCTTTATTTCAGTCGGTACCCAAGATAAAGTTATTAGGTTAGTAAATTTTATTCCAGTCGAGAAACAGAATAAATATCTTTATCTCAGTCGGTACCCACGATAAAGTTATTAAGTTAGTAAATTTTATTCCAGTCCGAGACCCAGAATAAATATCTTTATCTCAGTCGGTACCCAAGATAAAGTTATTGGTTAGAAAATTTTATTCCAGCCTAGACCCAGAATAAATATCTTTATCTCAGTCGGTACCCACGGTAAAGTTATTAGGTTAGTAAATTTTATTCCAAACGAGACCCAGAATAAATAACTTTATTTCAGTCGGTACCCAAGATAAAGTTATTAGGTTAGTAAATTTTATTCCAGTCGAGACCCAGAATAAATATATTTATCTCAGTCGTACCCAAGATAAAGTTATTAGGTTAGTAAAGTTTATTCCAGTCGAGACTCAGAATAAATATCTTTATCTCAGTCGGTACCCAAGATAAAGTTATTAGGTTAGTAAATTTGATTCCAGTCGAGACCCAGAATATATGTCTTTATCTCAGTCGGTACCCAAGATAAAGTTATTAGGTTAGTAAATTTTATTCCAGTCGAGACCCAGAATAAATATCTTTATCTCAGTCGGTACTCAAGATAAAGTTATTAGGGTAGTAAATTTTATTCCAGTCGAGACCCAGAATAAATATCTTTATCTAAGTCGGTACCCAAGATAAAGTTATTAGGTTCGTAAATTTCATTCCAGTCGAGAACCAGAATAAATATCTTTATCTCAGTCGGTACCCAATATAAAGTTATTAGGTTAGTAAAATTTATTCCAGTCGAGACCCAGAAGAAATGTCTTTATCTCAGTCGGTACCCAAGATAAAGTTATTAGGTTAGTAAATTTATTCCAGTCGAGACCCAGAATAAATATCTTTATCTCAGTCGGTACCCAAGATAAAGTTATTAGGTTAGTAAATTTTATTCCAGTTGAGACCCAGAATAAATATCTTTATTTCAGTCGGTACCCAAGATAAAGTTATGAGGTTAGTAAATTTTATTCCAGTCGAGACCCAGAATAAATATTTTTATCTCAGTCGGTACCCAAGATAAAGTTGTTATGTTAGTAATTTTATTCCAGTCGAGGCCCAGAATAAATATCTTTATCTCAGTCGGTACCAAGATAAAGTTATTAGGTTAGTAAATTTTATTCCAGTCGAGACTCAGAATAAATACCTTTATCTCAGTCGGTACCCAAGATAAAGTTATTAGGTTAGTAAATTTTATTCCACTTGAGACCCAGAATAAATATCTTTATCTCAGTCGGTACCCAAAGATAAAGTTATTAGGTTAGTAAATTTTATTCCAGTCCAGACCCAGAATAATTATTTTTATCTCAGTCGGTACCCAAGATAAAGTTGTTATGTTAGTAAATTTTATTCCAGTCGAGGCCCAGAATAAATATCTTTATCTCAGTCGATACCCACGATAAAGTAATTAGGTTAGCTAAATTTTATTCCAGTCGAGACCCAGAATAAATATCTTTATCTCAGTCGGTACCAAGATAAAGTTATTAGGTTAGTAAATTTTATTCCAGTTGAGACCCAGAATAAATATCTTTATCTCAGTCGGTACCCAAGATAAAGTTATTAGGTTAGTAAATTTTATTCCAGTCGAGGCCCAGAATAAATATCTTTATCTCAGTCGGTACCCAAGATAAAGTTGTTATGTTAGTAAATGTTATTCCAGTCGAGACGAAGAATAAATATTTTTATCTCAGTCGGTACCCAAGATAAAGTTATTAGGTTAGTAAATTTTTGTTCCAGTCGAGACCCAGAATAAATACCTTTATCTCAGTCGGTACCCAACATAGCGTTATTAGGTTAGTAAATTTTATTCCAGTCGAGACCCAGAATAAATATCTTTATCTCAGTCGGTACCCACGATAAAGTAATTAGGTTAGTAAATTTTATTCCAGTCGAGACCCAGAATGAATATCTTTATCTCAGTCGGTACCCAAGATAAAGTTATTAGGTTAGTAAATTTTATTCCAGTCGAGACCCAGAATAAATATCTTTATCTCAGTCGGTACCCAAGATAAAGTTGTTATGTTAGTAAATGTTATTCCAGTCGAGACGAAGAATAAATACCTTTATCTCAGTCAGTACCCAAGATAAAGGTGTTATGTTAGTAAATTTTATTCCAGTCGAGACCCACAATAAATATATTTATCTCAGTCGGTACCCAAGATAAAGTTATTAGGTTAGTAAATTTTATTCCAGTCGGGACCCAGAATAAATATCTGTATCTCAGTCGGTACCCAAGATAAAGTTGTTATGTTAGTAAATTTTATTCCAGTCGACACCCATAATAAATATCTTTATCTCAGTCGGTACCCAAGATAAAGTTATTAGGTTAGTCAATTTTATTCCAGTCGAGACCCAGAATAAATATCTTTATCTCAGTCGATACCCAAGATAAGGTTATTAGGTTAGTAAATTTTATTCCAGTCGAGACTCAGAATAAATATCTTTATCTCAGTCGATACCCAAGATAAAGTTATTAGGTTAGTAAATTTTATTCCATTCGAGACCCAGAATAAATATCTTTATCTCAGTCGGTACCCAAGATAAAGTTATTAGGTTAGTAAATTTTATTCCAGTCGAGACCCAGAATAAATACCTTTATCTCAGTCGGTACCCAAGATAGAGTTATTAGGTTAGTAAATTTTATTCCAGTCGAGACGCAGAATAAATAACTTTATCTCAGTCGGTACTCAAAATAAAGGTGTTATGTTAGTAAATTTTATTCCAGCCGAGACCCAGAATAAATATCTTTATCTCAGTCGGTACCCAAGATAAAGTTATTAGGTTAGTAAATTTTATTCCAGTCGAGACCCAGAATAAATATCTTTATCTCAGTCGGTACCCAAGGTAAAGTTATTAGGTTAGTAAATTTTATTCCAGTCGAGACCCAGAATAAATATCTTTATCTCAGTCGATACCCAAGATAAATTTATTAGGTTAGTAAATTTTATTCCAGTCGAGACCCAGAATAAATATCTTTATCTCAGTCGGTACCCAAGATAAAGTTATTAGGTTAGTAAATTTTATTCCAGTCGAAACCCAGAATAAATACCTTTATCTCAGTCGGTACGCAAGATAGATTTATTAGGTTAGTAAATTTTATTCCAGTCGAGACGCAGAATAAATATCTTTATCTCAGTCGGTACTCAAGATAAAGGTGTTATGTTAGTAAATTTCATTCCAGCCGAGACCCAGAATAAATATCTTTATCTCAGTCGGTACCCAAGTTAAAGTTATTAGGTTAGTAAATTTTATTCCAGTCGGGACCCAGAATAAATATCTGTATCTCAGTCGGTACCCAAGATAAAGTTGTTATGTTAGTAAATTTTATTCCAGTCGAAACCCAGAATAAATATCTTTATCTCAGTCGGTACCCAAGATAAAGTTATTAGGTTAGTAAATTTTATTCCAGTCGAGACCCAGAATAAATATCTTTATCTCAGTTGGTACCCAAGATAAAGTTATGAGGTTAGTAAATTTTATTCCAGTCGAGACCCAGAATAAATGTCTTTATCTCAGTCGGTACCCAAGATAAAGTTGTTATGTTAGTAAATTTTATTCCAGTCGAGACCCGGAATAAATATCTTTATCTCAGTCGGTACCCAAGATAGAGTTATTAGGTAAGTAAATTTTATTCCAGTCGAGACCCAGAATAAATATCTTTATCTCAGTCGTTACCCAAGATAAAGTCATTGGGTTAGTAAATTTTATTCCAGTCGAGACCCAGAATAAATATCTTGATCTCAGTCGATACCCAAGATAAATTTATTAGGTTAGTAAATTTTATTCCAGTCGAGACCCAGAATAAATATCTTTATCTCAGTCGGTACCCAAGATAAAGTTATTAGGTTAGTAAATTTTATTCCAGTCGAAACCCAGAATAAATACCTTTATCTCAGTCGGTACGCAAGATAGATTTATTAGGTTAGTAAATTTTATTCCAGTCGAGACGCAGAATAAATATCTTTATCTCAGTCGGTACTCAAGATAAAGGTGTTATGTTAGTAAATTTCATTCCAGCCGAGACCCAGAATAAATATCTTTATCTCAGTCGGTACCCAAGTTAAAGTTATTAGGTTAGTAAATTTTATTCCAGTCGGGACCCAGAATAAATATCTGTATCTCAGTCGGTACCCAAGATAAAGTTGTTATGTTAGTAAATTTTATTCCAGTCGACACCCAGAATAAATATCTTTATCTCAGTCGGTACCCAAGATAAAGTTATTAGGTTAGTAAATTTTATTCCAGTCGAGACCCAGAATAAATATCTTTATCTCAGTTGGTACCCAAGATAAAGTTATGAGGTTAGTAAATTTTATTCCAGTCGAGACCCAGAATAAATGTCTTTATCTCAGTCGGTACCCAAGATAAAGTTGTTATGTTAGTAAATTTTATTCCAGTCGAGACCCGGAATAAATATCTTTATCTCAGTCGGTACCCAAGATAGAGTTATTAGGTAAGTAAATTTTATTCCAGTCGAGACCCAGAATAAATATCTTTATCTCAGTCGATACCCAAGATAAAGTCATTGGGTTAGTAAATTTTATTCCAGTCGAGACCCAGAATAAATATCTTGATCTCAGTCGATAACCAGGATAAATTTATTGAGTTAATAATTATCTTTTATTAAACTAACCAAGTCGAATTCCAAATGTTGCGCAATCTATGAAAGCTGGATGCGAAAAGAGGAAGATTCAAGTTTGCCTCCGACTTATATTGTCCCTGAATTGCTCACGGCTCCAACAAATTATTTTACATTGCACATAGTAATCAAAATACGTTGACCTTAGCAGCTATGCGTAGGTAGGAACAGAAAAGTGTGTCGACCTGAGAAGCTGTGCGTAGGTCAGAATAGTATATTGACCATAGCAGCTGCGCAAAGCAACTGGAATTTTGAGCATTTTTTGTTGCCGTTCCTAATTTTACCTAGCTAAAGTTATTAGGATTATAATTATGCAATAAGATACCTATTACAATTTTGCTAATTTTCTATTTTAAAGATTCATTTAAATGTACAGATTACTTAAACTAATTCCATTTGATTCGCGCACTGTTATCGAAGACAAGTTACTTTCCTCTTATTGGATTGTGTCCCGGATTTGTTTATGTGGAATGTAGCCATGAGGTGTTGATTGTTATCTCGACTAAAAACTGCCTTATCGATGTGCTTGTAGGTAGGTATACATCGTTTCGTTCGCAAGCTATTTTCAATGATTGGAAATACTTGGAATTAGAATCTGTTAAAATATTTACTTTCAGATGGCTATTTAATGTTGGTTTGAACAAAAGTATCTAAAAACCAATCAACTCATCAATGATCGGTATTATGGCTTCCTAACTGGACCCTCATCAGGAGACTTGCTGACTTTTCTTACGGAACGTTCTTACGTACACAATTTTTGTGTTTTGTTGTCACAAAATCGTTGCTCTAGATATTTAAATGGTCTTTGATAGAGTCTGGCATCCAGCCGTTTTAGTTAAACTTAAAGCACTTGGTCTCTCTCTCCTATTCTTCTATTATAGATTGATTTTTTTTACCTGATCGCATAATACCGGTTGTACTAGATGGGGTTTCACCAGAACCTCCCCTATAAATGCCGAGACGTTCCAGGGCTCTGTTATCTCTCTTCTTAATTTTCGTTAATGATCTACTTTCCCGTACTTTTAATCCAATCTATAGTTTTGCCTATGAGAGTAGCCTTGATTTCGCTTACTCTTTTGACATTCTTGGGGATTTTAGACAGAATGCCATATCTGCCAAATGAGATGGCTTGATTAGATCAATGAATAACGACCTTGATCATGTTCTCGCTTGGAGTAAAGCGATTCTCGTCGAATTCAAGGCATCTAACTGCCAAAGCTATCTCATCTCTTTGAAGCAAAATCACAGCTTTTCACTCCCAGTTCTTTTGAAGGAGCACTGATTTGCTATACACCGTCTTTTTACATTCTTAGCTTTAATATTTCCTTTAAGCTAAGGTGGACAGATCACATTTTTTGTTTTGCCAAAGAAGCAGCGAAATGTCTAGGATTTGTGAAAAGGTGTAGAATTATTTCATCCCATCGCATCTAGCGCTCCTCTACAAGTCTTACACCAGTCCTAGAATTCAATACAATTTCCATATCTGGGCCCGTGGCTGGTCGCACAGTCTTACCTTCATTGGATATTGTCCAAAAGAGAGCCAGCAAGCTCACTGGCGATGTGGCAATAACTTGTAATATCGGTTCACTCGAACAACGCCGCAATGATGGTTGCCCTTCACTCTCTTATCACTATATGCGTGGTCAATGGTCTAATGAAATATCTCGTCTGATCCCTTGCAAAATAATTCCTGCACGCAAAACTCGCGCAGCAAACCGCCCATAAAATTACTTTCGGCCATGCAGTAAAATTTCGTGATGGTGTTTTTCCCGAACTGTGTGAATGTGGAACAGTCTATCATTTTCTGTCTTTAGTCCAACATGCAATCTGAGAAAGTTTAAGGGTGTCATTCAGCACCTCTGGCGCTCTCCTCACTTTCCCTAGTTCGTTTCCCGATCACCTTACTGCCATGCTGTGCTTTGCATCATAAGGTATCCCCTTAACTTGCCTTAATAATATACATAAAAAAATCAAACTTTCGTGACTTCAGTAGAGGTACAGTACGTATCCGTTTAGTTCCTGTATTTTGCAAAGTTGCAATTTATGATTAATTCGTCAATTATAAAAAATGTGTTTCCCTGTTTTTGCAAACTACAATGGGTGATGTGGAAGTTTTATACTACCATTATTTACAAACCAAAACAAAATAAATAATTTAAGGTCTTGTTTGACTTTCGCGAGTGACAAAAGTTGAACGTTGAGTGATAGCCACTCACTTGTCTGATCGACACGTACCTTAGTGATAAATTTTATGTATTTCACATTTGCAAGTGGTGGCGAATGTCTTCGAACTTTGAACTGTTTCCAACTTATACTGTTTTTTAAACCAAAGTTGCGCCCCTCACTCACAAGAATCCTGGATCCGCCCCTGCCACAACCTCTATACATACGGAGTTGTCAACAGATTCCATCATGCTTAGCTGATAACTGAGATGGTATGTAGTATTCTAAGACTTTAGAATAATAACATTCAGTCATGTCAAGCTTGGTTTAATAACTCAAAAACATACAGAAAAACAAAAGGTTTGTGCCTCGAGAAGTGTAGTGATGAGGACTATGTGGCATACTCGGGATCTTCGATCTTTATTTGTACTAACCTTCGAGGTTGCCTACTCTGACTATATTAATAGAATTAAGCTGTGTTTCTGGAGATTTGAGTGTTTAAAGCGCAAGGTTGATGGTTATCCAAACGCTCTGGGTTTTGCGTGTATTGAAAGCAGTGGCCCCACGATAACTTTTTAACTCTTTGGTGACTTTGTTATTACCACCTTTTCTAACATGGACTGTAATATTAGTTTTAGTAATTTTAATAACTTGACGAAATTTCCGTTTACCTTTCTCGAGAGTAAAGATTTTGTATGAAGCAACTTTTCTTGCCCGAATATCAGCCACATATCCGAGAGTTTATCCAGTGGTCCTGATGGTATTGCTGGTCCTGTATTGAAAATGTGTGGTCTGAGGACTCGTTCACTTAGATTGCTGAAATTTTGCACACGGCCCTTTAAACAAAATAAATAAATCCAACTTTCACAATGGGGCCAATCGGGCAACTCTTTCTCAGGGTGGCCATAAAAAAATGTCGTTTTTCATAAGGGAATGCACGATAACCAGAATCGATGCAATTAATATGGACCATGTAAAAGTGAAACCAAATCGCACTTGCGAAGGATAATAAGGCTGTTTGAGCACACACATAATTGCTATATTCCCGAAGGCATCAAATCAATAACATTAAGATAAGCTGCGTCATTACAGTACAAAGATTAGAAATATTCAGCAAACAGGTTACAACTAGATTCTCGATTAAAGGACTTCTTGTTGTCATATTGCAATATTAAAAAAAAACCTGTAGAAATACGTTTTGTATTTATAAATGACGAAAATTTCTTGCTATTGGATTTAATACTGCATTCCGCAGACCAGAGTTTGCAGTACCTTATTCTATCGTAAGGTAAGATCACCAGATTCTTATTAAGTGTTATGCGCCTAGTTTTTGTATTTTTTAGTTTTGTAAGACTATGCCACGATCCGATAGGTGGCACTTAAACAAAGAAATACATTACTTTTGTTAACAAGGAACGAACTCACCATCTGTTGGCTAACCCGCCATCGCGCCCCTCCCGGAATTTCATTTGGCACTAACCGCCATTTGGCACTTGCCGTCACTACACTTTTCTATAACTTTGGTACCTGTTAGGTGCGTACCGTTTGATGTATCACAAGTAACTCCTACTTAGGATTCCAGAAATGATTTACTTACTCAGCAAGGACAAAAGTGCATATGACGGGGATGCCAACTGTATTCCGCCACTACGGCGGGTTGCCACTGGGAGCAGTATTTTGTTAGTAATATGCAACCTATGGGGCTGTGTTTCTACTGATGTTTACATTCGGCCATCCTGTGTATTGCTGTCCTCAGCAACATCACCACATGCACACTTAAACGCAACAAGCAAGATATTAGGGTTAGTTCCAAGCAATACTACTGAGCTCTATCTCTATTTCTACTACTTATCAGCACTGATATCTACTGCTACTCAGAATATAATATACTACTACCCAACATTAGTTATATTCGGTTAATAAGTCTGATCACATCATCAACAAACCACAATCATGCGACAACTGATATAGCGCTCCTTTTCTCCAGGCAGAGCTCCTAGATCTCTGTAAGATTTAAATTCGTTTCTTACTTCAACAATTTGAACTTTCATCTGCCCTGCGGTATTTCCTATAGAGTTCTAGTAAGCGTGGCCAGTACTCATGGTCCACACTTCGTATAACGATCAATAGTCATGAGACGTAAACTCTCTGATGTACCGCCTTCTTCTCTTCATAATTCTTCTCATACTCAATCCAAGCCTCCAGCTCATGTAATATATTTCCTCGTTTCATGTTGAATAATTGATAAATCGTATGTATATGAATATATTTTAATTCATTTTATTTATAGAGAAAAAAAAACAAAGATAAAATAAATTTATATTATTTTTTTTTCAAAGATTACATTCCTAATACTATTAAACAAATCATTGAGACTACTCCTATTTTTCTAGTTCAGGCTCGCTCTGTGTATCGCTATGTATTTCAATGTCATCGACAGTTAGCTCCTCGTTTGCAAATCTCAACTTTTTCCAACTTGCACCAGTGGCGAATTTTATCGGCTGCATATACGGAATGAAAGGGTTTTCCGCTCGCTCTAAAATTGGGTGGATCAGTAACTTCATAGCGATCTTGATCCAGGATCTTGTTCACGATGTATGGTCCTTTATATCGTGGCGTATGATTCTGCGGAGCTCCTGTTGCTCTGTGCTCGCACCGGATCAATACCAAATCTCCAACTTCATACCTTATGGGTAGTTGTCGACCCAGATTGTACTTCTCAGCTTGCTTTGTTCGGCTTCTATTCATTTCCTTTGCTATCTTTTCTCGAAGTTCCGCTAAGGGATATCGCCTTCGTCGTCAGAGATGTCATCTAACAGGGATGACGTAAGATGATTTTTAAGGATGCTTTTAGGCTCGAGCCCTAGTAGAAGTTTTTGGGGGCTTGTCTTGGTTATCCTATGCGATAAGTTGTTGGGACTCCACTGGATTGCAGATAGATATTTGTCCCAATCGCAATCTAAGTAACTGTTCGTATATTTTCGTACAATTCTTCGCATTTTTGGAAACCAATACGTCTTTTGTATTAATTCTATGGTTCTATCTACTCCGGGGTGTCCGCTGTCATTATGCGCTGACCTTATTATCTGCCATCGAATCCCACGGGGTACAACGAAACGCAATCCGTTAGCAGTTGTCTTAAAAGTTCGACCACTCTTTAGTTGATATTCTTTGTTATAATATTTGGCTTTATCTCTTTTAGCATTTACGCCATCAAGATATTCCTTTATTTCTTGAAGCTCCGGGTCCCGAAGCTGTAGTAATGAAACCCAATCAGACTCTACAACTCCCGCTAACATTACCTTGTCTCCCACCTCTTCCACTGATGGACAAGTAATAATTGTTGCTCTACTTAGAGCGTCAACATGTGTTATCCTTGAACACGACCTATATTGCAGCTCAAAGTCGAATTCTTGAATGCGTAACCACCATCGCGGAATTCTGGGCACAAGATTCACTGATCTGTAGAAGCGCACCCTTTAATCCTGTGGCACAAGCATCTGTATGGAGTTCATGACACGCCTTCGGATTATAAATAACTAGAATTGGTTCACTTGTTAAACAATCCTGCAATTTTTCAAAAGCTTGCTGTTGCTCCTCTCCCCATCCAAATTCCTTATCCTTCCGTAAAAGAGTGTTGTGTGGTAGAGCAATATTTGCGTATGAAGGAATGAAACGAAGAAAGTATCCGGTCAGACCGAGAAATTGCCTAACTTCTTTCACATTTTTTGGCTGAGGATATCGCTTGACAGCTTCCGTTTTGAATTCACCTGGCTTTATATCGAACTTTCCTATTCGATGCCCCAAGTAATTGACGTTATCAACGAAAAAGGAGCATTTTGCTACATTAAGAGTAAGTTTCGATTTTTGTAGGGCAATTAAAACTTTCTTTAAAATTTCGATGGCTCAGTTACAGTTGCAGCGATGAGTATAATGTCTGTCGTCCATGTAATTAAAAACACGTGGATCATTTATTTGTTGAAGAACGATACTCATTAGTCTCATAAATACTGCGGGAGCGTTAGTAAGTCCAAATGGCATTCTTCGAAATTGAAAATGACCTCCGGGTGTAACGAATGCCGTAAGATGTCTACATTCTGGCTTAATTTGAACCTGGTAATAGCCGCTCATCAGGTCTAAACTGCAAAAAACTCTGCCTCCAACCATTGAATTCAACTGCTCTTCGATATTTGGTGTCGGGAAACATTCTCGCTTCATGATACGATTAAGTTTGCGATAATCTACGCACATCCTCAAACTTCCGTCTTTTTATCGGACTAATATCGCTGGAGTTGCGAACTCTGATGTAGAATCTTCGATTACTCCGGCTTGTCTTAATTCATTCAAGATCTTTGATACTTCCTCCATCTGGTGATACGGTACACGATAAGGCTTATATCTAATGACTCCATATTCTTTTAACTCAATATTCATCTCAACTATTGATGTTTCTCCAAGTTCCTCGATGTTAAGAGCAAAGCAATTCGGGTATTCTTTTATTAGGTCCAGGAAATTTTTCTTCTCTTCTAAACTTATATCTCCTAATACAAGTTTGTTAATTATTTTTGATAGTCATGAGCCTGTTTCGTTTATATTTCCAGATATCGCGTTAACGTTAGATTGTACGCTTCTAATATCAGTAGTTTGACGTCCTTCTTTTAATATTTGAAGCTCTCCAAAGCTTTTGATAACTTTAATTCCAGGTTGATCTAAAAAGCTCTGGCCAATTATAATTGGTACGTCCTGTGCTTCATTTGGAACAACTAATATCTCAGCTGTCGCGTCCACATCATCAACGGATATTAATTTATGTAGACTTCCGATAGTAGTACATCTTCCGCCAGCGAAACCCTTCAAGACTATTTTATGTGGTCGATATTTCCAGTTTTTATAGTCACAATCCTTCTTCTGAATAGTGCAACATTCACTGCCTAAATCAAGGAATGCAGGGATTTCCCACTTATCGATAACTATATTTTTTTAAAATTCATTTTTATCTTTATGTAAGTTTTGCACTTTTCTAAAATTCTCCGTATTATATGCACTGGTTTTTACATTCTTAGTTGGCACTTTAGCTTTTCGTGAAAAGCATTCGACTGCACGGTGACCCACTTTACCACAGTTATAGCAGTTACCACCGAATTTCTTATTCCTTTTCCAAGATTCTGCTCCTTGTTCTTGTGGTCGAGATAGACGATGGTTGAATTTATTAATATTTTGGTGAGTTTCTTTCGTGTTTGCAACGCGCCTGTTATTCTCTCGTTCTTGTAGGCTTTCGTACGTTTTTGTACGGGTGAGAACTTCTGTTAAACTCCCGCAATTCGCTGCAGTGAGAACATTAGGTAGATTACTATCCCATATTCCGGTTATTAAGTAATTTATTGTTGTAGTTTCGCTCAATTTTGCTTGTTATGCTAGAGCTGCCACTTCATAGAAGTAGTTTTCCACTGGATCTGCAGCAGTACGCTTTCTCTTGATGAGTTGCATGTGTATGCTGGCTTCGTCAATAGGAGAAGGAAAACTCTCGATGAGAAGCTTTTTAAGAGATTCCCATTCAAAAATCTCATTCTGAACAGTTCTGTACCAGAATCTCGCCGCATTTTTGAGTCGTAGAGATGCATATAACATAGTCCTCCTATCGCTTGTGTTGTACAGGTGTTGTACTCCATCAACAATATCGGTCCATTGGTTGGCTGAAAGGCTATTAGTCGTACCTGGAGAAAACTCGGGGATAAGACCAGAGATTTCCTCCATTCTCAACTGAATTTCGTTATTTGCACTATTATTCTCCACCAAGTTTGTATCACTTGTAGACTGACCACGTAGTGCACTGAGCTTATCGCGTAATTCTTGATTTTGCCTCTCTAAATCGGCCACTGCTAAAGCACATTGTTTTTTATTTCTAGACAACATTTCAACTAACCACACTCAATAATAATTGTTCACTGAATTTATGAAAACACAAAAATATTTCACTCCGAACTAGGTATAACTATACTTCGCGATCCGCTTCTATCGACATCATCTGTGGAAGTAAGTAATTAGTAAAAACTCAAATTATTTTACTCAGATTAAGAATAACGAGTGACAAAAATAATATCGCATCGTAGGTATGCATAGACACTCTTGCATATTTTATATATAGCACGAAAGCAATAAACATCTCTTTTCCAAGGTAAGGGTTTGGGACTGGCTATAAAACACTTTAGAAATTTTTCATCTTTTCTCAAGAAATGCAGCCGTAAACATTTCCTCTAAAGGTAAGAGTCCTTCGTTACAGAAAAACCCATAAACAGAATTATTTCTCTTGAAATATTCACGCATATGTCGGACTGGTAAACAGCTATCGCCGAGTTTGAAGATTTTTTTTTTATGACCTGCACCATGCAAGACACTTCCTGACAAGATTTTCCACATTACACTTAATTTATTTTTACATGGACTGAAAAATATGTTTTGTTATTTTTGGCAACTGTGAACAGGTAAAAGGATCCCACTTCTGAAAATAAGGAACGAACTTACCATCTGTTGGCTAACCCGCCATCGCGCCCCTCCCGGAATTTCATTTGGCACTAACCGCCATTTGGCACTTGCCGTCACTACACTTTTCTATAACTTTGGTACCTGTTAGGTGCGTACCGTTTGATGTATCACAGGTAACTCCTACTTAGGATTCCAGAAATGATTTACTTACTCAGCAAGGACAAAAGTGCATATGACGGGGATGCCAACTGTATTCCGCCACTAAGGCGGGCTGCCACTGGGAGCAGTATTTTGTTAGTAATATGCAACCTATGGGGCTTTGTTTCTACTGATGTTTACACTTTATTCTGAAATTTCACATATTCTACATTGTTTCTGTTACTATTATTGAAGGACTATTTGCAGCAAATACATTAAGCTGATTACACACTGTTCATCCAAAACAATGTGAGTGCTTTTATTTATAAATGCTCTTAAAAAATGTACGAGGATCAACGTCTTTCGAATATTTGAGAACAGGTAATAGTAAATTATATGCTACAAATTATGCCGAGAACTATAATTGCTTGAAGGTGACAATCATTGGGATACAAAACTTAACAAAGCTGCATTTAGTTCTTCTCCACATGAAATTCGTCAACTATTCGCCATATTGTTGACAACATGTTTTCTAATAAGCTCAATTATGGGAAAAATACAAAGATTTAATTAGTGACGATATACTGTACGGAATTCGAACAACAAATCAAAACGTATACCTTGACCACCAAACGACGTAGTTAATTATATGACAAGCAACGTGAAACGATTTGGCCTCAGTTGTTTCGACAAATGAACAATTGTTGTGCAACGAACAAAGGACCATTTATGATAGAATTTTGTTTGCGATTGCAGCAAAAGAAGGACGTGTTTTTTCTTTTTGCACGCTCCACGTGGAACTGGCAAAACGTTTTTAATTTTACTCATCCTTGCAAAAATTAGATCTCATGGTAACATCGCATTAGCAATTGCGTCATTTGGCAAATTTCTTTGATGGTGGAACAACAACCCATTTGGGTCTGAAGCTACCTTTAATCAAACATGTAACGAAACTACACCGAATTTTTCACACACGAACCCATATTTTAAATTTAACAACACAACACCACCACTTATTAGATAATAATATTAATGAAATTATTATTAGAAAAATTACTTATTCTTACCTGAATGACAATCAGAATTTCTCACATGACCACTGGACTGAATACAATGTCACTTGTCGTTCAGTCGACTTCATGTAATTTCTCATTCCAGCGGCTGCTACTTACTTTCGAAAGTGAGAAATTGTTCTTCTCGCTCATTGCAAAATGTGAAAAATAGTTTAAGCGGTTCAATAATGAAAAACGTTAAGTTTGAGTTGAATATGTACATATTGATACCGTTGAGCTTTTGAACTCCATCAGTGTAGTTTGGATAGATCAAAATTTTTGTAATTATATTGAATTTGAAATTTTTTCTATTAACACCAGAGCACACGCGGCCCGCCTTGGCTCATATGAGGGGACATACGTACCCCATTTTTGAAGTGGTTTTCCACAGTCAAACCAAGTGGAAAATAAAAGAGTATTTATAATTTATAAAAGAGGAACTTTATTGCATTTTTAAAAGTTTCTTATATACTAACTAGAGCATAAACGAAAAATATCAATATAAATCTCTTTGAAATTCAATCAGCCGCACTAAACAGTAAACAAACTGGTCCATAGGCATTCTTTTCGTAATTTTTTTACAGTCGGAGTATATACTACTTGATGATCAGCAGCTGTGGGTAATATAATTCGGAGATCTATGCGAAAAGGAATTTTCTTATTACGGTACCAAACGTATTATTTATACTGCATGAGGTCCTTAGCCGTAAGCCTTAAACAGCTCTGTAGTTAGCGTATGGTTAGCTGCTGTAAATATCACTGTTTTTCAATTCTCTAGCAATGCAATTTGGTCTGTTATTTGTTTTGAGCAATTAGTAAATGTAGGTAGTTCTTGTGCCTATGTACCGGAATAAGAATTATTCCTTCTTCTCATGAATATTTGCGTTTAATTACCCACAGCGGAGAAAAAAGTGACATCGCACTTCGAGCAGCTGGTCTTTCGTTTTTTTTTTATTATTCCATATAACTAAACTAATAATAACTAAAAAATAAAAGCATTTAAATAAGATATTATATTTATACCCCAGTACCACTAAACTGAACTTTACGCAGACGTAGAAGCACATCCTACGATAGCAAGTTACTTATTGCCTTGACCGGTTATTAAATTAAGCTTATCTAGGAGTTCAAGATAATATCTCAGCCGCACGTCATACTATGCAACAAAATAAAATACTGGGGGACATATAAGTATGTCCCCCACGCGTGTGCTCTAGTGTTTAATAAGTAATTTGAACCTTTGTATGGAATCAACTGAATTAATGAATTATAACGGTTTGAAAGAAGAACCAGTTTGTTTATACCCTAGGTGAAATCTAAAGAATATGCTAAGTTTGTCATTCCGTTCGTAACACCTAGAAATAATTATGTTAGAGCAAAATTAAAAGTTGTTTTGATTTTGCATGTCCGTCCATCCGTCCTCACGATAATTCGAGAGCTGAAATTTTCCATATGGGCTTTTTTTTTTTTTTTTTTTTTTTTTTTTTTTTTTTTTTTTTTTTTTTTTTTTTTTTTTTTTTTTTTTTTTTATATTATTAAGCCAAGCTCAGGGGATACCCTATGATGCAAAGCACAGCATGGCAGGAAGGAGATAGGGAAAGGATTAGGGGATGTGAGGAGAGTGGCGGAGGTGCCGATGTGTGTCGCCCTTAAACTTCCGCAGATTGTATGCCGGAGGAAAAACAGAAGATGGTAAGCTGTTCCACATTCGCACTGTTCGGGATAAAAAAAGCATCTCGGAATTTTACTGTACGGCCGAAAGTAATTTGAAGGGTTAAAGGATGTGCGCGGTTTGCAGCGCGAGTATTGCGTGCAGGAATCATTCTACAAGGGATTAGACTAGATATTTCATCAGAACATTGACCATGCATATAGCGATAAAGGAGCGAAAGGCATCCAACATTGCGGCGGTGCTCGAGTGAGTCGATATGACAAGTTATTGCCAAATCGCCAATGAGCTTGAAGGCTCTCTTTTGGACAATATCCAATGAAGCTAAGGCTGTGCGACCAGCCCCGAAGAAAAAGTACAATTAAGTTCGAAAATGGGACAGAAAGCTGTCATGGTTTTACGTGAGGGACCTGCCATTATGGCTTAATCTCACGACACTCTTAATGCACGGATTAAAGACAAGCGAAAATCAGCGCCCGTGAGAGGCAGAATATAATTTATATTCTGTCTCAACAAGTACCAGTTTATGTCAGTGCATGCTTGACATTGGACTTACTGGTCGAAGCGTGAACCTACCTAACATCTCTTCCGATCTGTGGGTCACGGCACCCGGTTGATTTAGCGCAACTCCACGCCGAGAGCCAATCCTCTAAGTATACATTAAGAAGCGACCCTTCCTCAAATTCACGGACGCAGTATGCAATTTTGTCAAAAGAACAAGCTACTCTGTTTAGAGAAGAGTTTTCGCCTAAGTCATGCAGACTCAGAAAATCTCACTCTGCCCGCATATGGGCTACCACAACCACTACGATGCTCCCCACAAGGGGGCCTTCCCCAATGTTGAGGCGAATATCACTACTATGCAGATTAATTCGGGGCTCCTCAACCCCCTAGTACCAAGTTAGCAATGTCGGGTACCCAAATCGTATGGGTTTGTATAACATAATCGTACGATTATGAGTACTACCAGTGAATCTTCATGCAGACTCTTAAAAGTTACTGGAGGTACTAGTTCGAGCTTAATCATATTAGAACTTAAAAAGTGACAGTAGTGGACCACGAGAAGGTTACGATCCGCCCTTTAGGCTAGGAGAGGCTTGAGACTAACGCCAGTAATCTTATAGCATACCATGGTACAAACACCAAGCTCCATACTAGGTCATATACGTGCTAGGCTTCACTAGATACACG